>PVNU02000719.1:0-444947 GCA_003013855.2 Liriodendron chinense
TCCCTGAATTCAAGAACAACAATCTCAATATTGCACTAAGAATTAAGCTATCTTCAATGAATTGAAATTTTGATTGATGTTGATTTACTTATAAGCAGTAGTGAAGATAACCTCGTTTCAACACTTCAGGTCTTGGAATTGATTCCCAAGGGGTGGCTAACATTGTGGTGTGATTAACAGAGGGCGTGCTTTGTGCATTTAATGCAACCCAGCTTATTATTTGGTGTGGTAAATTGGATTGTTAGATTTGCCTCATTTTTGGGCCCATACCTAACATGATCTTAAAAAAGAGATGGACGGCGTGGATAAACAGATACATCACAATACTAGGCCCCTCACATAATTGTAGTTAGACACTTAAAGGTCCAATGAGGGGTTGGAGGCAATCCGTGTCCTAGGCCAAATTTTATCATATTAACAGAGTTACATACTACAGTGGAAGAAAAGTAACATGGACTTAAAGAGATAGTCTAGGTAGCAGGAAAAGAGAGCAATGTGGGGACGGTTTCCAACTATGTGAGTCACACCAAAGAAACAGGAAAACCAGTCGTCGGGTGGGAGCCTGCTTGGCAGCCATGCAAATCAGCATTTTGTGGGAAAGCGGATTACGTGAGACTTGCATTTTGTGGGAGAGCGGATTAGGTGAGACTTTTGATGTAACGCCCCGAATTTTCAGGACTTATTTAGGAATTTTTTAAATTTTAATTTGATTTTTTTTCTTATTAAATATCATACGTTTACTTTGTTTTGAAAACAACGGACTATTCATAGGAGATCTAATAAGGGACCCTTTACAAAAGTTTCTTAGAATGATCCGATAAACATCATAGAAAGATCAGATTTTGAAAATCACGCAGTTTTCAGATTATTACGAAAATGCCATTAGTTAAACTGCGTTTTTAAGTATGATAGTTTCTGACAATCATTTTCATGCAAAACTTCATATATTAGCTTTTGGACATATTTTAACCATACATGTCGAATTTCAGCCCTCCGATCGTATTACAAATGCCCTAATCAGAAAATGGCTCGTGGATGACCCATAGTAACCCAAATCTATTTCATTCTTCATGTCAATGGCCCATTTAGTATTGCCCACCGATTGAATAGTGCATATGACTCTGCTCTAGCTCAGTGGACACCACGCTTGAAACCCATCTATTTTATATCTCGGTCTAATATGTTTGACCGAGAATGATGTAAAAAAAGAGAGTTTTCTTTTCTTCTTCTTCTTCATCTGCTACAACAGTGGTTCCGTTATCGATCCAAGTGATCGACGTTGTCCACCTTCTAGGCCCCACTTCTCAGATCCAAGCCGTCCATCTTGACGGCGTCCCACCCAAACCTCGTCGGTCCAAGTCTTGCTGCCATTCGTCGGCCCTATGGCCCGCTCTAATCAACCGTTCAACATCAATATTTGCATCATCTTTGCCTCTGCCTTGTATGGACGTCCACAATCTACATATTCAACGTCGTGTGGACCCCATCTACCTTCCTAATGGTTCCAATATGGCGTAGGTTGTAAGAAGATGGGACCCGAATCCCTCTTGAACTCGAAAACCGAATCTAATCGCACCCACCGCCTTTGTTCAGCTATAAAGCCCATTCCGTCCGTTCGCACCTCCCTCCCCAGGAACATCTGATAGAGGGAGAGAGCGAGACCATGAGGAGAGTGTAACGCCCCAAAATTTAGACTCTCGTGGATAACACGATTGACCAAATTTTTTGGTGTTAACTCATATGTGTTAGGGTGGCGTTTCCACACATTCACCCGTAAACACATACATGTGTGGTATTCATATCGTAACGATGAAAAATTAATGTTCTTATTCCATAACTTTCTACTCTAGATTCTCAATCAAATGTATGAAAAGAAATCATGTCCAACTCAATGTTTTAGCTAGTGTCTCTATTAGAGACTTATTACATAATCAAGGGAAATCAAATTTACTCTAATAAGAAACTAAACAAAAACATCTTCACGATACTTCGGCTTCATCGCCTGCCATTTGCTACCACGAGCCTTCATACTCCTCACCTTGTAAATCGGCCTCATCTACTGGATCGTTACCTGCAATGTCTGGAATGATGTTTTAAAAACACCGTCCCAGAAGGTCGTGAGTTGCTCACGATCAACTCAGTAAGCGTCACCCACCAAGAATAGCACAACAATATTTAAACACAAAGAGCATACCCAATTCAAAACACGCATGAGAAATCTTGTTTAATGCAACGCATGATATGTATGCTCTGACTAAGGCACCCTGACTAATGAGACGGGACTTAATCCAACTCTTCTCACTAGTCACTAGTCACCAGAGTCCACGATGAAGCAGGTAATTCCACAACTTCATGTCAACAAACCCAACCAATGGAGGTGATAGCAACCCACCACACTACCATAAGCTAGCGCCGTAGCGCCCGCAGGGCTGACCCACCGGGTCCCGTGCATTCATGATTAGTTTCATATTTATTTAAGTAGTTTAACATACAATCATTTTAATGATGTTTAAGATCAACGATCGCTTTTTACCCCATCCCACGGTTCATCATGACGTAGAATAGTCGTTTCCCTTCAACGGAGGCTAACCGTGAAAGGGCGTACACATCATAGTCAAGACAAGGCACATGGCACGCAATTATCAACAATTTCTCAAGGATTCATCTCAAACATCCACTCTTATATACGTTGGCAACTCACCAACAATACATTCATATGGCTTTGCCAAAATATTCCATCCAACACAATTCTCATGGTTCAATCCTCTTTAACGCACAATTATATTACTTATGGGGCAAAGGGGTACCATTGATTAAACGTCCGCATGAGTAATCCTGTATCACATAACATCCTATTCATCATATATACTATAAGCATATAAACATCATTTCTTAAGCATAAACTTCATATATATCTCATGTAAGCATGTAAAATGTCATGATTTCTCTTTCCAAACACACATCACACATTATAATTCATATCAAATAAAAATTCAGCAAGAGTTTATTAAAGTATTCTATACATCAACTGTAATACCCCGAAAATTTGGATGCACGAGTAAGTACACGAGCGCGTGTTCACATGTGAGAAATTAAATTCTAAAGCTGTATTGTTCACACGCATACACACATGTATACAGTTTATACGTGTCCAGACAACTTGTCAGGCCGCTGAAAAACTCAGTGTAATTAGTTAAGTCGAAGACCGACCGTTAGGATAATCTGGCGTTACTAGAAATGTAACAACTCGGATCTTTACTATAATGAATTTATCAACTTTACATTTTTAGAATAATTTAGTTAGTGTTGTAATGTAGTAACTAAGTAATTAAATAACTTAAATATTAAATAAACTATTATTAGATGATTCGTAAGGATTATAGTATGATCTCTCCATTAGAAAGGCGCAACATGAACACTAGATCAATGTAGAAGTGTCAGCTTTCACCTAATTTTCAATAAACAAGAAATACATGTTATTGATTAAACCTAAGTTACCGAATATTTCTAAGATCATGGTTTCTGGAGATCAGTTTTGTATAAAACTTTATATACTAGTTCTAGGACACGATCCAACCATACACGTCAAATTTCAACTCTCAGATCGTCCTACAAGTACCCAAATCATAAATTGGGCCATAAGTGGGCCACCTGAGCTTAGACCTGCCTCATTTTTCTCATGAGCAACTATATTTGTGTCACCCACCATGTGAATGGAGGTGATGTCGTTTGGCTATTGCTAGTGGTCCCACACGAAAGTGGAACACTGAGTTTGAGTGTACGTGCGCCGCACGTGAAAGGTAATTTTAAAAAAACTTCTTCCTCCCGACTTCATAGCCGCTGAAACAGCGGACGCTGTTACAGCGTCCGCACGTCATCCTCATGAGACCCCATGCGATCATCGAGATGGGCCCCATGGTCCGATCCGGACCGTCCATTTGATGCGGAGAGGGATTCCAACGGTACGTGGGTCATCGTTACCGTCGGAAACGCGTATTAGCAACTATACATGCCTGCGTAATGAGGCTTGCGTGGGAGGTGAATCTGAACATAGGTATGCCGTTTGATTCCTTTTGATCTGGGATTCTTGGGCAAGAATTCTCCTTCAAAACCGACAGTAGTAGGGTATAGATATCCGGATTCCGTGGAGCGCAAGCATCGGCATAACGCGTTTTCGGAAGAAGCAGCGTCCGATCGCTGTCGACATTCGACCGGCCTTCGTGCCTTAGGGTGGGCCCTATTGTTTGATCCAAACCGTCCATTCGATGGACCACCCGCAGGTTAGAAAACGCCTGAAATTAGGGTCGGATCAGACCATGTATCAGTTCGCAGTGAGGGAAGTAAGTTGGCGCGGGAGATCTTGTGCGCACCGGGTGCAAACCCGATCCGACACTGAGTCGGTCATCCGATGTTATAATAACCTCTCTCCCTTGCTGGGAGAGGGTAGACCTTCGTAAGCGAGAGAGAGAGAGGGAGGGGCAATAGAGAGAGAAGGAGAACAGCGGTAGAGAGAGAGGGTGTGAGGCAGCATACGTGCTGTTGTTGCCACTGTTGCAGCTGTTGTTTCTGATTACTGCGGTTGCTGCCGTGCTGGGGCAGCAAGAAAGAAGAGGAAGAAGAAGGAAAAGAAGAAGAAAAAAAAAGAGAAAGAAAGGAAGAAGGAAAAAGAAGAAGAAGAGAAGAAACGAGAGAGAGAAAGAGAGAGAGAGAGAGAGAGAGAGAGAGAGAGAGAGAGAGAGAGAAACGAGAGAGAGAAAGTGCACCTGTGAGATCACTCGCCTCTTCAAGCACTGTTGGACTTCGGTGTTCCAGCCAAGAAAGATAAAGAAAGCTTCAAGGGAGAAAGAAGAAAGAGGGAGAAAGAAAGAAAGAAAGAAGAAGAAAAAGAAGAGGATTTTTACTGAGTTAACCTAGTAAACTAACTCGCCGAGTCGACTCATTAACAAATTTGAGTTTGTTGGAACAAGGGAACATTGTATACAGTGAGTGATTCATCTTGGGTTATTCTTGTTGATTTTCCTTGAGTTGCTTCTTGTTTCATTCAAAGTTTTGCCTTCCTTATTCGTTCGTAATATAATTCTAGGTAAGGAATCCGTTTTCTTCTTTTCCTTTCTTAAGTAAGTCTTAGATATGAGTTATTATTATTTCTTTCCTCCATACATATCAGGTCATAACTAATGGATTCATATCTTAATTGCGTTCTTAAGTTCCAATTCTTCCTTCCTAGTTGCACAAGTCTAGATCCTAGATCTCATGTAACTTAGAGGCAACAAGACAGTGATGTTAGTACAAAAACCTTACTGACGTACGTCCTTCTCAACTCTCTTGATTTACGATACACTAAAACATTTAAATGAAGAATTACTAAAATAATAATATCACATGCATGGTGTGATTGGATTTGATTTCGTTATGCATTGCATGCTTGAATAGTGCTTCCATAACTCATGACATGCGCATACATTTATACACTGCGACAGAACAGGAGCATGGTTGATTTGACTCCTGGCGTGCATGGTTGATTTGCCGCCTCGCTGTACCGGTTAGGTGAGCATGGTTGATTTGCGACAGGTTCCTAATGTTCAGTGGCAACGAGTTCTGGTCGTTTCACTTATTGAGCATGGTTGATTTGCTCGGTTGGATCAGTGGTGCATGGTTGATTTGCCCACTGGCGTGCATGGTTGATTTGCCGCCTCGTTGTACCGGTTAGGTGAGCATGGTTGATTTGCTACAGGTTCCTTATGTTCAGTGGCAACGAGTTCCTAGACGTTTATTGCTCTCGCACCTATCATAACATACATGACATCATGATCATTATGTGACATTTATAATAAATCATAAAGTGTATCAATCATAACCTTATCCTTGTATATTTCATACAATTCTATCCGTTGATGATTCATCTCCTATCTCTTATTAACTGGAATATTACCTGTGATGGAAATGACCTCACTAGACTTTTAGCTCACCAAAATCACCACAGTTCTTGCAGGTTCACAGGAAGAAAAAGACATAGACGGAGCAAAATACTCAGAGGGTCACATATCACACGAGCGTCGAGTGTAATCGATTTGTTTTAGTTTTGCAAAATTCAATGTAACAAGACATTAGTGGAAGAGAAACTTTATATTTGAAATTTATTTTAGTTATGCGATGTGTGGAATGGAATCTCACGAAATCTATGCTCGAATTTTCAATTCACACCCTGGAACTCGGGCTTCGGGTTGTTGTACTCGGGTTCCGAATTTCGGGGCGTGACATCAACTCATGTTCACATGGAAGAAATTCAATAATCATATATCACATATAACAACATAGCAAAAACTCCCTATACTATGCACAAGATGGTTAAATAAATCAATATTATTGTGGCTATACTTTGAAGGAAATCCTTACCTCTAATATTGCTAAATTCGAGGTATTGTTAGAGTCGTGAACTCTTAAGTTCAACCCTAACATGTTTAACATAGATTACATGGTTAGGATATTGTTATAGGCAAAATGGTGGAGATAAAGATTTCACGCAGAAGTGCCCATTTGGCCCTCGAGATCATCTGATCAAGAGTCGCAGAACGGGTAAAAGTGGAGTGCCGGTTCGACTCTCGAGATCGTAAGCTGGGGAGTCGAAGAATGGATAAGTGCGGGATGTCCATTCGACTCTCGAGATCATCTAATCGAGAGTCATAGATTGAAAAATACGGAGCAGCTATTCGCAAGTCTCGAGTCTTCATAATCGTTAGTCAAATACAGCAAAGCTCGATCCGCGAGCAGACCTTCTCGCAAGTCGTTGAAAGACTTACATCTAAGTGTGTACTTGGACTCGCGACCACATTCTAACAAGCGAGCAGCTTTCCTGCAGTAATATCTCTTAGCCTTCAGTACTAGCACCCGATTCCCGTCGAGCAGCTTGTCCAATCCCTCTGCGGCACCAAGCAGGGCTATATCCAGTTCGGTGGTTTCCGTCTTGTCGGCGTCTCCTTCCTTTTCAGATGGGCGTCTCCTTCCTTTTCGGAAGCTATGACTCCAACTACGGCTTCCAGTTTATCATGACACATCAGCGCTATTACTACGCTTACTGGCAGCCCGTATAGGTCGGCCTTTGGGCTTATCTTCTCTAAATGGATCCGGATCTCAAGGGATTGCCATCAAGGGGCGTGATTGTTGAAATAAGTCATTGGGTTGGATCTGACTCAAAAGATAGGATCTTATCCCACGAAATCAGCAAGATCCCAGTATCGTATGCGACATCAGCGGGATTTCGACATCTTACGTAACAAATTGGATTGCTTCAGATCTATATAAAGGGGTGGCTCCATTAAGAGCAGGTACACACACAACATTCAATCTTGGTCCCGTTTTGCTTGGCTTCTCTTCTTACTGTGGCCTGACTTAAGCATCGGAGGGCTAACGGCTGGTCCCCAGCCACCCTTATTTGTTGTCTTGCTTCAGGTCTGGTGGTGGAAATCCCTGCTGGAGTGAAGGAGGAAAGCCGGAGGATCTCGTTACAAAATCTGACATTAATAGTTTGGCGCCGTCTGTGGGAATCACTTGATCATCAAAATCAAACGTGCTAACCACCGATCAAAATCCTTCGGCAATGTCTCCTAAAAAGGCTGTTCATCCTTCAACTTCAAGGCAGGCACCACCTCCGCCTGATGAGACGGAATCCGTACCTGCCCTCCCACCTGCTTCGACGAATATCCCTCAAGGAGCCCCGAATATGCCATCAACAAACCCATTATTGGAGGCCTCTGAAAATCAAGATGATGTCCTACGTTTCCTCGGAAACACTCTCCTAACTCTAAACGCCGGAGTTCAGGCGCTGTCAAATCGGCTTGATCAGCACTTCCCTGAACCGCAAAGACAACCCTCCGAAGGGTTACCACCGCAACCCATACCGGTAGCCTCCAGACATTCTATGGACGAACCACAGGTCCCACCACTCGGCGGTCATCCCCCTGTGCCGTCTCCACATTCTATACATACCAGTTCGTCTCGACAACCTCAACCGCAAGGCTCCACCGCCGAAACATCTAGCTATACCCTACCATGGGAAGGAGATCTCAAAAGAATCCAAGATCGTTTTGATGTCATGGAACAGCGATACCAGGCAAATCGGCCATCTGCCGTCATGGCGGCGATACATCAATCTGAATCTCCGTTCACCAGCGAGGTCATGGAAGCCCCGTTACCCAGAAAGTATCGAGCGCCTGTTATCGCTCCGTACACAGGAATTGGCGACCCTCTGGAACATCTGGAAACATATAGGTCCCTCATGGAGTTAGAGGGACATGGTTCAGAAATCATGTGTAGGGCTTTTCCCCTAAACATTGAAGGATGCAGCTCGTACGTGGTTCCGGGGGTTAAAGCCCCGTTCCATCAGTTCCTTTTCCCAATTATCAGAGATATTCCTTTCTCAATTCATGGGAAGTATTCGCATTAAGAAGCCAGCCTCCCATCTGATGAATCTGAAACAGCAGCATGGGGAGACAATAAAGGAGTTCACAGTACGATTCACTGCCGAAGCCGTTCAAACTGAGGGTTACACTGAAGAAAAGGGTCTTACAGCCCTCATTGCCGGAATAACGAGCGAGAAATTCAGGTTTGCTTTAGATAAAAGCCCGCCGAAAACTATGGCAGAATTCCAAGCCAAAGCTCAGAAATATATCAATGCAGAAGAAGTCGCATTGACACGTCATGGAGTACAGAGTAAGAAGCGCAAGCCAGAAGGAACCTCTTCTACAGATAAGAAATACCTTCGTGACCAGCGCGATCGTTCTCCCAGGAAGCCTTACTCTGGTAAATATCATAACTACACTCCTCTTAATCAGTCTCCTGAAAAGGTTCTAATGGAGATTAAACATAAGCCATATGTGAAGTGGCCTGCAAAGATCAA
Source organism: Liriodendron chinense (assembly GCA_003013855.2). Taxonomy (NCBI): domain Eukaryota; kingdom Viridiplantae; phylum Streptophyta; class Magnoliopsida; order Magnoliales; family Magnoliaceae; genus Liriodendron; species Liriodendron chinense. Next base: position 8,897 of record PVNU02000719.1, read on the forward strand.
ATCCGATCCCGAGAAGAGGGACAAGAGCAAGTTCTGTTACTTTCACAAAGATCACGGGCATAGGACCCAGGATTGCATCTCTTTACGAGACCATATCGAAGCCCTTATTCGAAAAGGCCATCTCCAGGATTATGTTGCTCGTAAAAATCGATCACCAGAAAGGGCGAAGACCTCATCTCACCAAAAGGAACCACCTCATCATCAAACCGACCAAGAGGACGCTGAGCCCACGGGAGAAATTCGCACTATCGTCGGGGGACCAGCTTGCGGAGGTGACTCTCAAGCTTCAAGAAAGGCATACGCTCGAAAGGCGTCCAAAGAACCCCAGCAGATTTATTGGCTGGAACAAACGTCCAACTCATCGAAAGCGAGCCATCCTCCAATTTCTTTCACCCTCAAAGATGCAGCGGGAATTCACTTCCCTCATGAAGATTCCATCGTAGTCACATTGAAGGTATCAAATTATCTGACGCATCGAATTATGGTGGATACAGGTAGCTCAGCCGATATTCTGTATTTGGAGGCTTTCGACAAGATGGCACTTGCCAGAAGCCTCCTCAAGCCAGTATCGACCCCCCTTGTCGGCTTTGGAGGAGAGGTAGTAACGCCTGAAGGAAGTATCGATCTCCCAGTCACTTTTGGAGAGAGTCCAGCAAAGACCACCGTCTTCGTAAACTTCCTCGTTGTGGATCGAAAATCAGCATATAACGCCATTTTGGGGCGGCCGTCTCTAACTAAGGTTGGAGCGGCCTTGCACCCTTCATATCTATGTGTTAAATTTTCAACCCCAAACGGCATCGGGGTCGTGCGAGGAAGTCAGCAGGAGGCACGGTCCTGTTACCAGATAGCCCTCCAAGATCGAAAGAAGGCTCAAGCGACGCCCGTCATGGAAATAGCTCAAGGATCACCCGACGTTCCCTCAACCACCTCGTTGGATCCGAGAGAAAATGCTCTGAAGTCGGGAACTCCGGGGGAGGAAACAGTGGCGATCCAACTGACCGAAGACGACCCATCTAAGATCGTGTACATCGGGTCCTCCTTGACCACTGTCCATCGTGAAAATTTGATCTGTTTCCTCACCGAATACAAGGATGTGTTCGCTTGGTCTCATAAAGATATGCCAGGCATCGATCCCAATGTCATCGCACATCGTCTCAACATTGACCCGAAGCATAAACCCGTACATCAGCGTCGACGTGCCTTTACTGCAGAAAGACAAATGGCGATCAAAACTGAAGTTGAGAAGCTGCTCGCGGCTAATTTCATAAAGGAAGCTGACTACCCAGAGTGGGTCGCAAACGTAGTTCTCGTCTGGAAAGCTAATGGCAAATGGAGGATGTGCGTCGACTATTCAGACTTGAACAAAGCATGTCCCAAAGATAGCTTTCCGACACCGCGGATCAACCAGTTAGTCGACTCAACAGCTGGACATGCTCTCCTCAGCTTTATGGATGCTTATTCTGGTTACAACCAGATTATGATGCATCCACCTGATAGCCAGCATACTGCCTTCATCACAGATCGAGGACTATATTACTACCAGGTAATGCCGTTCGGTCTTAAAAATGCAGGGGCCACTTATCAACGTCTTGTCAACAAAATGTTCGCTGCTCAAATCGGTAGGAATATGGAAGTGTATGTTGACGATATGCTCGTGAAAAGCATCGTTGAAGATAACCACATTTCTGATCTTCGAGAAGCCTTTGATCTGATGAGGAAGTATCAAATGAAATTAAACCCAGAAAAATGCGCGTTTGGAGTGTCAGCAGGGAAATTTCTTGGGTTCATGGTTGGCCAGCGTGGAATTGAGGCAAATTCCAAAAAGATTAAAGCATTGATAGATATGAAATCCCCCGTTACTCTGAAGGACGTCCAGCGTCTGGCTGGTCGCATCGCATCATTGAATAGGTTCATCTCGCGAGCATCTGACAAGTGCTTGCCCTTCTTCAAACTCCTTCGTGCAACGGCCAAGTCTGATTGGAAGTGAACACCTCAGTGTGAAGAAGCTTTTCAACAACTGAAGCAATACATGAGCGCTCCCCCCATTTTATCTAAACCTGTAGCACATGAGCAACTCATTCTTTATTTATCTGTGTCTTCCATGGCCGTTAGCGCCGCTTTAATAAGAGAAGATTCCGGGGTGCAAAGGCCCGTTTATTATATCAGTCGAGCAATGGTCGATGCAGAAACTAGGTATTCTGATATGGAGAAACTGGCCCTAGCCTTAGTCACGGCGGCCCGAAAACTGCGACCATACTTTCAAGCCCATGCTATTTTAGTACCAACAAATCATCCACTACGACAAGTCCTTTAAAAACCTGAGGCTTCCGAGCGCTTAACTAAATGGGCGGTCGAGATCAGTGAGCATGATATCTCATTCTGTCCTCGGACCGCAGTCAAGGGCCAGGCCGTGGCTGACTTTATCGCCGAATTTACATATTCTTCTGAAGATAATGTCATGACCAGCGACCAGCCTCCTTGGTCGCTCTTCGTGGACGGGTCGTCACGGGCCACTGGCAGTGGAGCGGGCCTGATTTTAGTGGCTCCCGACGGGTCACATTTTCAATATGCTCTGCATTTCGAATCACGAGTCTCCAATAATGAAGCAGAATATGAGGCCCTAATTGTTGGCCTCGAACTGGCCATTGTCCTCGCAGTCCAGAATTTGATAATTCATAGCGACTCCCAACTCATTGTCAATCAAGTTCTTAGTGAATTCGAAGCCAAAGAAGAAAGAATGGCTTTATACAAATCTCGTGTCATCATCCTGCTCGCCAAACTGAAGACTTATAAAATAATTCATATCCCTCGCGAGCAGAACCAACTTGCCGATTCCTTGGCAAAACTCGCTTCTGCACCGGAATCAGAGTTATCACATTCGATCCCCATCGAGCACCGCCAGAACTTGAGTATCGACCAAGTGACTCTAGAGCAAGTTATATCGGTACAATCGTCTCCATGCTGGATGGATCCTATCATCCTTTATCTCAGAGATGGATACCTACCAGAAAATAAGAAAGCTGCAAGATAAATTCGGCTTCGAGCCGCCAGGTACACCTTACAAGATGGAATATTGTTGCGAAAAAGTTTCTCCTTGCCTTATTTAAGGTGTCTTCATCCAGAAGAAGCACTTCGTGTTCTAGATGAAGTACATCAGGGGGCATGTGGTAATCATCCCAGGGGGCGATCCCTAGCATATAAAGCGATGAGGCAAGGATATTATTGGCCTACTATGAAAGCAGACGCCATCGAATTTTCTAAAAAATGCGACAAGTGTCAACGATATCTACCTATACCTCGTGTACCGTCTGAGCGGATGACCCCAGTTGATAGCCCTTGGCCTTTTGCTCAATGGGGGATCGATATCATTGGGCCCTTACCTATGGGAAAGGGACAGAATAGGTTCGCGATCGTGGCGGTTGATTATTTCACCAAATGGGCCGAGGCAGAACCATTAGCCAAGATTACTGAAAAACAAACTACTAAGTTTATATGGAGAAATATCATATGTCGTTTCGGACTTCCTCATACTATAATTACCGATAACGGAACGCAGTTCAACAATGCAGCTTTCGATGAATTTTGCGACAAATGGAAGATACGTAATCTCCTCACTTCTCCATATCATCCTCAGGCGAATGGGCAGGTTGAGGCAGTGAATAAGATCATAAAGCATCATTTAAAGACCAAGCTAGGTGAATGTAAAGGGGTGTGGCCAAAACTTCTACCAGAGGTATTATGGGCCTATAGAACCACGGCTTGCACATCAACAGGTGAAACTCCTTTCTCCTTAGCATTTGGTGTTGACGCAGTGGTACCAGTGGAAATTCAAGTGCCCTCATATCGGATCGAGTAGTATGATCCCGCGAGTAATCAGGAAAACCTCCAACTTCATCTCGATCTCTTGGAAGAGCGAAGAAATGCTTCCCAAGTACGAGTGGCAGCATATCAACAACGTATTGCTCGTTATCGGAATGCGAAGGTTCGGCCTAGATCCTTCCAGTTCGGAGATTTGGTCCTAAGGCAAAACCTTGGAGTTCATGCTCGTTCATTGGATCCGAATTGGGAAGGCCCGTATCGGGTTATTAGGGTTGTGCGACCCGGTACTTATTATCTTGAAGACATGCAAGGGAAGCCTGTACGTCGCCCTTGGCACGTGGAGCATTTGCTACGATACTACCCCTAGATTCGATGTAGTTTATTACAACGTTTTATGAATAAAGTGAAAAATATCTTTTGGCCGCTACTCCATTTATATGAACCTGAATAGCCCAGAAGAGAGTGCTTACACATCCTCTTGGCCAATTGCCTACCTTTGGTAGGACGGAAATCGTTACTAGTTGGTTGCTTCTCCATTTACATGGACCTGAATAGCCCCGAAGAGAATGGATACCATCTCTTGACCAACCTTCTGCCTTTGGTAGAATCAGAATCTCAATCGATAGATCAGTCTATCTCAACGCGGACACGGTCTCACGACCCCCGGATTGAGTCTAATTCATTTTTTCATGAGTTAGTTATTCGCGATTGGTGAGAGGAGGGATCGCACTCCGGAATGCGAGCACCGTAGCTCGGGCTCGAATCGCAGTCGTACACCTTAATCGCGAGCACCACAGCTCGCGCTCGAATATGTGGTCATACACCCTAAATGCGAGCAGCGCAGCTCGTGTTCGAATTAAAGGGTCGCATCTCTGATAAATTCATTCGAGATCAACATAAAGCAAAAAATGAAAGATAAAGAGAGAACAACAACAAAACAGTAACACTTCCAAAAATATCTTTGCATTGATGTTTAGATGATTACAGATACATGATCGCAGGTGTAAGAGAGAAGAAAATAAAAGGAAATCAATCGCTTGGAGGAGGAGCCACGCTCTCGACTTCAGGGCCCATTTCAGGAGCCCCTCCAGCCTGCGTGGCTTCAGTCACCTCGTTCTCGGCAGCAGCTCGCTCTTCTGCAGCTACGATGGTCGCGACTCGACCGAATTCCCCCATATCGAAGGATGGGATCATTCGTTGCACTACTCTCAGTGCAAAGTCTCGACCAACATCGTATGACTCATAACGTTCATCGTCATACAGCTGCGAAGTCCGGAACTCGGAAACTGCCCGAGGACCTTCCTCCGAGAGCATTTTTACAAGGGCGACTCTCTCCTCGTCCCAGTGGATCGAGTCGTCCTTAAGCTGCGCAAGAGCGGTGCGCTCCCTGGTCAGGTTGTCGTAGGCCTCCTTGAGCTGCGACTTGGCCCCCGCGAACTGTTCCTCTAACGAGATCTTGTCTTGTCGGAAGATCTCCCTCTCTCTCTCAGCCTTCTCCTTCAAACCAGTGAGCTTCACGTAGTCTGAGTCCAAGGCCTGATACATGTCGGTCAGGACTTGGATCTTCTCGATGAGGATCTTTTTCTCCTCATCTCTCTTCGTGATCACCGCCACACGAGCCTTGAGCAGTTGATCTCTTCCTTGAACTGCCTTTTCCAAGGCAATCCTCTTTCCCTCAGCCTCCTCTATCGTGCGACGGGCAGCAACGATATCACGCCTCGTTCGCAGAATAAGATCTAAGCCCTACAAAAGAGATGAAAAATATAAGAGTATTCTGGAACGTAAATAACAGATCGAAGCAGGTCTTGACGAAGTCTTACCTGAACCATCCTCATCCCCGCTTCGAGGAGAAGGTTCTCAGGACTTGGCTCGGGAAGAGAGCCGAAGGCATGAGGCGGGACGTTCTCGAACAAAAATTTACATACTGGATGGAGGTGGCGGGGAATAGAGTACGTCCCGCTCCCAGACGGTTGGGCAACGACCAACCCGACCTGCTCGCGAGGTGGAGGCATTGACTCGCGAGCAGGTCCCTGCTCGGCAGCAGGGACCAGTTCGCGAGCAGGAGTCGGCTCTTGAGGCTCTACCTACTCTCGAGCCTCTTCAGCTGGGGGGCAGCCGGACCCCACCCCATTTGGGGAATTATCAGCAATGTTAATCACTGGTGGCCCAGGTGCGACCACCAGTGAAGGAATAGTGGGCCCAGCTGGGGCCCCCGCCATGCTCGGGGGAAGGGCAGGCTGATCGCTGCCCGTGCGGATGGAAGATTGAGAAGGTTCGGCAGGGGTTCTCTTCTGCCTCTTGGAACCTGTGCCCTTCAGTCGGGGCAGTAGGCCTCTCTTCTCTCCAGCCTTCGTCATTTCAACTTCTCTTCTGGATATGAGGCCTGCTGCTGCAAGTCGCGAAGGAGACAAGCAAGCCTCGATATGCCTATCTCCGACAGGCACCTTATACACTTTGACAATCTTCTCGTTGATCCCTCCTTTCAAATTCGGTTTTCTCAAGGCCGGGATACCTGCGAGCACAAACAGGGGTCAAACGAAGCAAAACCCTAAAAACCATTCTGGGGAAACTGCACAATGCGGGATTGTGTCTACCTTCACAGAAAAACCGGGTCACTCCTGGACCCCTGGGGGAGGCAGACTCCCAGCTCCCGGAAGCATAGAACCACCGCTTCCTCCAGCCGGGATAGTTCGAGGAGGGCTTCCCCAACACGAAATTATCCCGGTGCTAATAATACAAATAATACCAGCCTTCGCTGGAGGGGGCTTTCTTCAGACGAAACATACGGAGGAACTCCTCCGCCGTGAGTTCCCCGTTGCCAGCCTGAGCCCAAAGGGCAAAGGAGCCCAAAACTACCCTCCACCCGTTCACGATGAGTTGCCCAGGGGCAATCTTGTAACACCGGAGTACATCGCGAATGAAGGGATGGAGGGGAAGGCGTACCCCCAGGATAAACGGGTTTTCGACATCTTACGTAACAAATTGGATTGCTTCAGATCTATATAAAAGGGTGGCTCCATTAAGAGCAGGTACGCATACAACATTCAATCTTGGTCCCATTTTGCTTGGCTTCTCTTCTTACTGTGGCCTGACTTAAGCATCGGAGGGCTAACGGCTGGTCCCCAGCCACCCTTATTTGTTGTCTTGCTTCAGGTCTGGTGGTGGAAATCCCTGCTGGAGTGAAGGAGGAAAGCCGGAGGATCTCGTTACAAAATCTGACATTAACAGATATGATCTTCACAAATGATCGCCTACGATTAGATCTCTATCTATGGTTAGAGAGTATGGATAAATCTAGGAAATAAATGTCCTAGGAGGACTTACCACTTCTCAACAGCAGATCCAGAAGGAAAAGGAATAGCAACGTAGAAGCAACAGCAGGAGAACGTGGTTCTCCTCTCTCTCCTCCCACGATCTGTCTCTCTCTCTCTCTCTCTCTCTCTCTCTCTCTCTCTTTACTTTCGATCTCTCTCTCTCTCTCTCTCTCTCTCTCTCTCTCTCTTTACTGTCGATCTCTTCTCTCTTAGGGTTTTCTATAGAGTAGAGGACGTAGGAAGCCATATATGGAGCCCCGAGGTTTCTAATTGGAGAAGGAAAGTAGTGGGTCCTCCTCTAACGACCTACGTCTCATGGAGACCGTCCAAGGGGAATGTAGGGTTCATAAGAAGTCGTGGTTTCAACCCCGGGCACCCATGCAAAGGAACGGCCCCAATCTAGATCATTTTTTAAGGCAATGGCTTTAAATGGTGAGAGTGTAGTGGGCCATATGGATCGCGGGCAGTAGCAAAACTTGGGGGGAATGGGTTTTGGTGGAGTGCAAAACTGATGGACGGAATGGATCTAGTTGTGGGACCCATCCTGGAGGACGGCATGAGTCGTCCAGAGGGCAGCGGGCGGACGCTGAAGAAGAAGGAAAGAAAAAAAAAACTTTTTTACGTACGGAATCGTGCGTAACGGATGGGCTTGATAGGTGGGGTCCACTATGATGGATCAGAGTTTTTCGCTCCGTCCAATAGGTTGGAAAGATGAAAATAACTGTTGACATGAAATGTGGGACAATTCTGAGCTGAGGTGGGCCATTTATTCGCTATTTTCTGATCGGGACATTTGTATTATGATCTAAGGGATGAAATTTGAGGTGTACGGTTATTTTGGGCCTAATAGAGTTCTCCTAAATTTTTTACCTAAACGGAACATGGAAAATTAGTCTACTTAAAACATGGGGTTTATTTAGTGGTATTTTTGTAATAAACGTAAAACGGAGAGTTTCTTAAAATCTGATGCTTCTATACTATTCCAGGCAACTTTTACAAAAGGATCTCTCTTTGATTCTCCATGGATGATTTGTTATGAATTCATCAAATTTAGATTTTGAATAAAAATTAAATAATCAAATAATTAAATAAATATCTAAATAAATTGATAAATAAATTAATTTATACTAAAAATACGAGGCGTTACATGATGAATTATGAGTTATGCAAGAGGAGCATTTTTTTTTTCAAAATTTTTGCTAAAAAAGATCCAAGGAGAGGAAGCAATGCTCTAGTTATTGAAAAGGTGATCCAGATCCTCTGTCGCACCTGATTGGACTTGATCTGAAGAGGACCCTCTAGTTGGTTAAGCTTGAACACTAGCCTAAGGGTACTGACTGGTTGATGCCTTCTAATAAATTGTCCCTCCCTGGGAGCTGACAAGCTTTCATCATCTTAGAAAAGGAATGGATCTCAATTCGGAGGAGGTGGGCCTTGGAACGAAATTGCCGCTTGGATTGCCTGCATCTGAATTATGAGTAGGGCGACTTACACTGGACCTGTCCCTTGATCGTAATGGCCTTTGGATGGGACTCCACCAACTAGAGAAATTGCATCAACAAACACACCTTGATTTTATTTGAATCCCCACTGTCTGGAGAGGTGAATTTACTAGAACTGTGCCTTTTTTTTATTTATCAATTTCCTTGTCAAAATAGCATATAGTTTTCTCCAATTTTTATATGAATAAAAAAAGTTGTTAAGCGTACTAGTTTAAAAAAAATGTTAACATATAAAATCACATGAGCTTTGTCTTGGAGAGAAATGTTAACAAAATTAGAGCTTCGTCTTATCTCCTCGATCTTCACCTCAATACTCGTCAACTTGCAAATTAGTTTGTTGAATGTGTTAATATGTTTTGATAGATCCGACCATTCCATCATTTTCTGATGTAGAGCGGGTCGCCGACTATTACACGGCCTAGATGGACCAAAAGAAGGCCGGTCAGGGTCAGAAGTGATCCGGACCTTCAGCACCGTAAAACGGTCGTACCTTATGATCCGGAATGAGTTTCTGGACATATAATATATGATTTTGGGGTAGCTCGAGCTACTTAAGCCATGAGATATGGCATTAAGGGGACATTAAATGTGAAGTCTGAAATAGAGAAACTCACAAGTAAAAACAACTTTGAACTATAAATATTGAATATGAAAGCCCTCCTAGTTCAGCAAGGGTTGCAGTATGCACTCTTTGAGAAAGTGCATAGTCTATCCAGAATATATGAAGGAAGAATATTTCAATAAACTTAATCAAACGATAATTAATACAATTCAATTGTGCTTAGCCAATGAAGTCCTTTATAATGGCATAGATGAGATGACTACTGCAGGTTTATGGATGAAGTTGGAGAGTATTTACATGAAGAAATCTCTCACTAATCGTTTATTTCTGAAGAGGAAGTTTTATGCTTTGAAAATGACGTAGGGAGGGCGTGATTAGATCGATCACCGTCTGCCTAATCGGATAAATACCTTGAATCCATAAGGCCTCCAAGAATCCTCTACCAGACTTCCTCGAATCCACGAAAGAGAAAGAAAAAATGAAAAATAAATCCAAATAAATTCGTAATAATTAACTGAATGAAAATAAACGTATTTACAATGCTTTAAATAAAAAACTAAACCCTATATAGAAGTTTCAAACTCTAACTCTAACTAAAACACCCTAAAAATCGCAACTTATTATAAATAGTAAACTTTCTATTTATAGAAGTCTCTCGATCCTACTAGAACTCAGGGTTTTCGGCCAAAAATAGAAAGTTTCAAAGGGGCCCAACCGCATTGTTCTACTAATTATTCTAAGCATTTTTCATGTTGGACACAAACTCTAAAAACCTACGGATTAAAAGTTATGATCGAAATAAAACTTATTATAAATAGTAAAATTGAAAATAAACTAGCCTAATGATCGTCGATTCCGTCGAATCTCGTGATTCCGGCATGGCCAACCAGGCATAGCAGGGTTGGTTGGCCTCATCTGTAATAAGGGCGAATGCAATGTTCGTGTCATCCCTATACTTTGCCAATAACCTGCGATCTATAGGTGGGTTTCTTCACATAAGTGGTTGCTCTACCTGATCTTGTACCTTTGCCTACATCTCAGTATCAGCCCGTGTCTCATCTCTTTCAACTTGGATGTTAATAACCTCTGATCTTTTCTGTTCCTTTGGCAAATCCTTTCAGAACAAAAAACCCTCATTAAATCTGAGATCACGGCTACGAGTGATTTTTCATGTGACAGGGTCATAAAACTGGTAACCCTTCACACCATCACCATAACTCACAGAGATCCATTTTCTGACCCTTTGGTCAAGCTTATTTATCTCAACTGACGGTACATGAAAGTAAGCCTCATAACCAAACACCCGTAAATATGAGTAGTCATTCAATGACCACTCCACACTTCTTCTGAGATTCTACATTCAATTGTCATAAAAGGTGACCGATTTACCAGGTAATAAATCGTGTTAACGGCCTTAGTCCATAACACTTTGCCCAACCCAATATTACTCAACATGGACTGGACTCTTTCCAAGAGAGTCCGATTTATCAGCTATGTCACACCATTTTGCTCTAGTGTGTGGCGCATTGTGTTGTGCCTCACAATCCCCTCTTCCTTATAATACTTATTAAACTCCCCCGAAGTAAACTTTCCATCGTTGTTGGTTTTTGGCACTTTCAATTTTTTCCCTAACTGATTCTTCACCATGGCCTTCCAATACTTAAAAATGGAGAAGACATCGGATTTATTTTTCAAAAAATAAACCCAAACATTCTTGATATAGTCATCGATAAATGATACGAACCATTATGACCCCCTAATACAAAATACGGGTGACGACCCCATACATCATAATGAACATATTCTAGCACCCTTTACATACATGTTTCTCACTTTTAAATGACAATCCAGACTGTTTACCATATATACAATGCTTACATATACTAAAGTCTTGCTGAATTAAGATGACTTGCATCTTCGCCTTCCATAATTCAAAGTTATTTTTGCCAGAGAACTTCTCAATATCGAACTTCGCGCTTGATGCGATGCGATTGTTTTATATTCGAATTTTACAACCACCCAATAATAGCTTTGATACCACTTGTTAGGAAAACCTCGCGAAAGCACAAAGGAGAATCAAACGATCACCATACAAGCACACACGTAATCAACACTCAGAGAACAATCCAATTTTAGGTGGAAAACCTTTGCAAGAAAAAACCACGGCACAAAGTGACATCAACACTATGAATATCAGAATATTACAGAAATGATCATCCCACAAGCAAAGCCCTGCCCCTAGAGAAAAACAAGCTCTCTCCTTCTCCAAAACCCTAATACCCTTGTTAGAGACATATTAGAATACCCTAATCTCGATTACACCTCCTTATATAGTAAAAGAACAAAAAATAGAAACAATTCACGCAAAATCACGTATTAGCACAAATCACCGACCCATTGTCGGCTGACCAACAGCCATCTGTTGGTCGACTGATGGTAGTCCGGAGAAATATCTTTAAACTAGGCGGGTCGCTGGACCCCTGTCAGTTGGCCGTGAGAGCCTCAAAACTGTCCAGGGAGTATCTGCTCATTGGGGTGAAAATTCGGTCGGCGGACCAGTCTGGTTGGCCGGCCGACAACATCCCAGATTGAAGGCTCCACTAACATCCCGCCCACCTCTGTGGATCCGGGGATCCAACCCGTCTAAATGTTGACCTTGGCTTCTTTGTTTCCCTATCCCCTTCTCAATGTGTGAGATATTTTCCTGCGTGCCTCCTTCCAATGAGAACAACAAGACGACTCTGCTATGGATGGCTGTATTTCAAGATCCCACCAATCCACGTGCCCTCCTCCGACTGTCCCATTTTATAGTTGGGAGAGGGTGTGGGACGCAGAAAATATCAAGCCATTCCAACCATTGGGTGGGCCACACCATAGAATACACTGCAACAACCATAGGAAAACTCCCAAGCAGAACAAATGATTGAATTAGCTGATTACTCATAGGGCTGTCAATGAATCGGCTGGCCTGCCTCAGGACAGGATTCGGCCGGAATACTAGTCCAAAGGGCTGGAGTTGGGCTTAAAATGTAGGCCCCTTAATCAATTAGGCCTTCGGTGCACAACAATCTGTTAGCTTGGCCCTTAAGAGTTTACAAGGTAACACACACACACACTCTCCAATCAGACCAACCCTTTGGGCTCATGCACGGCCCAACATAAACATTTCTAGCTGAGATTAGGCTGGACTATTTTAGTTAGCCGCCTATGTTGAATGATGCAGGCCCGGCTAAGCCCATCCCGGCCCTAACGCAGCCAGCTGACACCCCTAATTGTTCGACAACCCTTTTCATGGGACATTCCTGCTAAAGAGGTTGGATGCCACACACCCAACTAATTGCATAATTTTTCTCATCTACAACTAGCTGTGAAAATTCTCTAAGTAGGGCCATTTCAGGAGAGCTACACACCTTTCTGATCATGCACCCATATAAACGAATCTAAGCAGTGGCTTAATATATGATTCAATTCCAATCTGATTATGGCATTAAACCCCATTCGGAAAAGAAAAATCAAACCTGACAAGACTCGACAGGGACCAACTACCAAATGAATCTGGATCCCATATGAGGAGGTAGTTATATGACATTTGATATACATGCAGGCACTCAAAAATTGTACACGTGCTATACAATAAGTAAAATTAAACCTACTAAACTTTAGAACCTACTATTATAAGTTATAGTCCCAAAATCATATGGGTTGAACAATCCTAACTTCCAATTCATGGACACTTGATTATTGAAATAGGACCATTGGATACTTTTGTGGCCGTGTATCATCCATCACTACTCTGCCAAAGCATCAAGATGTTCTCTACTGCCCATTTTTAGTGAATTATTTTGAACTGAAGCTTTTGTGGCACAGAAGATGTTTCAATGGTCAATCACCTTCAATATACTTTAGGTATTTGGAACTGCTTCATTTTCGGATGATGTCCTAGGAGGGGTCATAACTTGCGGACGGTGTGGATTTCAGACCACAACAAGACAGGTTTCTAAAAATAGTTGGGATTGAACGCTTGGAGCTGACAGAAGCTTTTGTATCTGGATGATATTTGTTCCTATAATTTATCTCACTGGTATTTGGAGGCCCACCTGGACTTTGGATCTGTATGATTTTTAGAATGAATTCGTAATGTTGTCCTTCAAAACAGACGGACGGAATGATTTTATCATAGACAGCTTTATGGACCCAACACAGCCTAGGGCAGAGAGTGCTGGGTCGCAGGCAATCCGCTCCTGCCAATGATAGAGCACCGTAAGAGCAATAATGAAGTTATCTTCCATGTCTTGCGTAATCCAAACATTGAATATCTGAAGCCTAAGTGGGCTCCACTCCAAGGAACAACCGTGAATGGAGAACCATCATCGAAATGACCGTTGGGGCCCACCTTGTCATTTATTTGACATCCAATCCTCTGGTTGAGGCCAAGTGGACTAGGCTGAATGGACTATGCACACTAATATCGGTTGGACCCAATATCTCACTGGGCTCTAGGGAATCAAATACATCCACATCTCTAGTGGGCCAAAACCCGCGGTGATTGGCCACCATTAAAACCTTCCCTAGGCCACTTTAACTCTATTTGTCATCCAAACTATTTAAAACATGGGCTTGCTCTGGACCCGCTTGATGCCTATAATGACACCGCCCATCAAGTGGGTCGTATCACAAAAATTGAAACAGGCGACCCAAATCTTGGGTGAACCACACAACAGGAAACGGTTCTGATTGAATGGCCACAATTAAAGTTTCCCTAAGGCCCACTGTAAACCCTACCATGACGTTAATAGTTATATCCATAATCTCCATATCCAGACCTCACTATAACGTACGTTGTTTTGTCCACACTATTCAACCATTTCGCCAATTGAATGGTCCTGATTGTGGAACCTGCTGTAGACCTTACCTTGAGGTGTGCCTTGTGCATCTATACTATTAATCATTAATCCACATTAATGTATATGAGTTACCTATGCTATCTACTTGTTGTGGACCCACTGTAATGTTTATGTTTTGACCCATTTATTGGCGAGACCACTAGGAAGTAGTACCCCATCATATAATATGTCGGGAGAGAGAATGATCTCACGCGCACCGGCGGGTAATGTGCTATTTCCGCACTTACTTTTGGTTCTAACGGCTCGCGTGCAGAAGATAGGCTGCTAAAAGAGACTCGCTACTCTCGTGTGACAAAAGTGGCGTACACTTATTTGGGTTTCTCTATCATACACTCATTCTACTGCAGGATATTACCAAGTTATATAAGCCCCATCATGATGTATGTGTTATATATACATCATCTATCCATTTTTGTGGGACTAGTTTGGGTCATGGGCCAAAAAATGAGGCAAATCCACTGGTTAAGAGGACCGTCCTGCATAAACCAATGGGGACAATGAGGCTGTCGTTCAATCCTTTCCAGGGCCCACCATGATACTTATTTGCCATCCAACCTGTTCACAAAGTCACAAAGACCTAAAAGAAGGAGAACAATAAATATCAACATGATCTAAATCTTATGTAGGCCTCAAGAAGTTTTCAAAAGTAAGTGTTCAATAGCCACTTCTTTTTGTGGTGCATTTTACTTGAGATTTGGATCTGCCTCATCTTTTAGCCCATGCCCTAAACTAATCTTCTAAAATGGATGGACAGTGTGGATATAAACCATGTATCATAAAGGGTCCCACAGAACTTAGTGTCCTCAACCCACGGCTTAGTTCGGTGGTGTGTGGCACGCGAGGCAATCCGCTCCGTGTGCAACTTCGCTGAATCCCGAATCCCACTATGATGTATGTGCCATACATCCACGCCATCCATCCCTTTGATGGCATGTTTTAAGATATGATCCAAAAAATGAAGTAGATTTAAATCTTCCACCATAGGAAACAGTAGTTATTGAATACCCACCATTAAAAAAGTTCTAGTGGGCCACAAAATTTTTGGATCAAGTTGATATTTGTGTGGTTTTTTCATCCCGGTCTTTTTTTATCTTATTAACAGGTTGGATGGAAACAACACATTCCAGTGGCCCCCAAGAAGCTTTTAATGGTGGGTATTCAATAACTACTTTCCTATGGTGTGGTCCACCGAAGATTTGGATCGGTTTCTTTTTTTAGATCATACACTAAAATGAGCTATCAAAACGGATGAACCGCGTGGATTTAAGGAACATGCATCACTAATCAGGGTCACCCACTCGACGAGATTGCCGCGCCCCCATCTCACTCGGACATCTCACTCGGACGAGGATTGCATGCCAAAGCCTTTGGCTGCAGAAGCTAGGTCGGGCCAACCGTGATGCTTGTGAGAAATCCAACCGGTCCATCCGTTTTGAAAAATCATGTTTGGACATTGGCCCAAAAATGAGGCAGATTCAAAACTCAAGTGGGTTGCACTATAGGAAAAAGTGGATAGGGAAATGCTCACCGTTGAAACCTCCCTGGTCCACCATGATATTTACATGCCATCCGTGCCGTTCCTAAGGTCGTTCTTACTGGGATGAACTGAAGCCACAAAATTATTAGCCTGATCCAAAACTTATGAGGCCCCACACATTTTTCAATGGTGGACATTCAATCCTCACTGTTTCCTTATGGTGCGTCTTACTTGAGTTTTGGATCTATCTCATTTTTAGGCCACTGTCCTAACATTATCTAGCAAAAGGGATAGACGATGTGGATTTCTCACAGACATCACGGTGGGCCCCACCTTAGATCCCACAGAAAGTTCATGAAAAAGGCTATTGGAGGCAACCCCTGCCAGCATGAGAAAGGGAATCGGAGTGCGGACCGGTGACCATGCACTGTAGACTCCACTATTGATGTATGTGTCCTATCCAAACCGTCCATTCATTTGTCCGGATCAGTTTAGGTCATGATCCAAAAAATGAGGTATATCCAAATCTCAAGTAGACCACACCAAGAAATGGTGGGGATTGAACACCTATCATTGAAAACTTCTTAAGAGCTACAAAAGTTTTGGTTCAATCTGATATTTGTTTCTTCCCTTAATCCAGATCCGTGACACGTTATGAACAGGTTGAATGGCAAAATAAACATCATGGTGGACCCTATGAAGTTTTCTACCGTGGGCATCATTGTCCCACTGCTTTTAGTGGTGTGATCGACTCAAAATTTGGATCTGCATACTTTTTTTTTGGCTAATACCATAAAATAATCTCTCCAAATGGATGGGCGGTGTGGATATGACACATGGGGCCATAGAACTTGGTAACTTCAGCACACCTCGCAATCTACTTTCGTCAGTTTTCCGAAACGGAGAGGGAGGGTGAGGGGAGCGAATTAGATGTTACCCTGGTTGCACCTTAGTGGGTGTTACCACTACCGTGTGGGGCCCATCTTGATGTATTGTTTATATATCTATGCGGTCTTATCTGTTTTCTCGTATCATTTTAGGATATGATCCAAACCTTAAGAAGATCCAAATCTCAGGTGGACCATACCACTAGAAACAGTGATTAAT
This sequence comes from Liriodendron chinense, assembly GCA_003013855.2. Lineage (NCBI taxonomy): Eukaryota > Viridiplantae > Streptophyta > Magnoliopsida > Magnoliales > Magnoliaceae > Liriodendron > Liriodendron chinense. Next base: position 25,582 of record PVNU02000719.1, read on the forward strand.
AACCATTAAAAACGTTTTGTGGGCCACAAAAGTTTTGGATCAATCTAATATTTATATGTTCCCTTCATCAAGACTTTATTGACATTATCAAGAGCTTGGATTGCAAATAAACATTACCAAAACCTTACCATGGGCTCTTTGGAATTTTTAATGGTGGGGCACTCAATCACACTGTTTCCAGTGATATGGTCCACTTGAGATTTGGATCTGCAGAACCTTATCATAAAATGGGCTGTATAAACGGATGGATGGAGTAATATACAAAATATCATCCGTGTGGCCATACGTTAGGGTTAACACCCACTAAGCGGGTAACACCTAATTCGCGCCCGAGGGGGAGAGCAAAAGTCTTTCCCGCATCTTACACACGGGTGTCTTGTTCTTTTTGCTTTATAAAGTAGTTTGTAATCATAGCTGTTAAAATAATCCTAAGGCTGAAAAAGTAAGTGCGGAGATATATATATATATATATATATATATATATATATATATATATATATATATATATATATATATATATATATATATATATGAGTTATTGTCGTCTAGTTACCTATCTTTTGGGCTATAGATAGATTAGTACCTACTTTTAAACTTATTCTAAATCAGTACCTAAGGTTTGTACGGACATCTTACTACTTTGTTGACATTGACTGACAAAGGAGTAACATAGACATCCATTTTGTCACAAAAAGACACATTTACCCCTACTTATATAGAATGATGATGGTGCTTACTGTACAGACAGCTCATTCAGAGGATGCTGTTGTCTAGTGTTGGCAAGGGCGGAAGCCCTTTTGGGTGGTAATAAGGGCCCCACTCATGGGCCCCACCATGATATATGTGTTTCATCCATCCGTCCATCTATTTTGTTAGATCATGTTCGGGCCAAGGCCCGAAAATCAGTTGGATCCGAGTCTCAAGTGGAACACACCATATGGAATGGTGGGGTCAAGTTGCTGCCCTTTTTGGTAGCTATTTGATGGCCACTCGTGGGCCCCACCATGATGTATATGTTAGATCCACGCAGTTCATCTGTTTCTGCAGTTTATTTTAGATTGTGGGTCTGAAAATGAAGAAGATCAAGATTTCAAATGGACCATACCAACGAGAATAATTTCCACCGTGGAAACCTTTTTAGGCCCACTGTGATTTTTTATACTGTCTATTATGTCCAAACCAGATCTCTTTGGGCAGGCCATGAGCTAGCGAATTCGATGGACAAATTAAATTTTCCATGTTGATCCCACCTTGCTGGGAAAGCACAATAATAACAATGAAAAGGGTCGCTGAAACAGACAGCGTCTAGAGGACGCTGCTACCGGCGGACGCCCTTACTAGACGTCATCTGGGGACCCACCATGATGTTTATGTTTTATCCACATCGTGTGGACCCATTGCATGACAAGCAAGGCCAACTAATGGGGCCCACCTCATGAATGGATTGGATCCAACATTCTGCGATTGAACAATTCTAACCATCTAATAAGGTGGGGCCCAAAGTGATGTTTTTTTTATAAATCCACTCCGTCCATCCGTTTTGGGAGCTCATTTTAGGACATGAGAACAAAAATGAACCGGATCCAAGTCTGAAGTGAGCGTCACTAAAGGAAAAGGTGGGTAGGTAAATTACTACCGTTGAAACCTCCTTAGGGTCCACAGTGATGTTTATATGACATCCATACCGTTCATAACGTCACTACTACTGGGATGAACTGGAAACGCAAATATTATCCTGATTCGTAACTCTTGTGGCTCCACAAATATTTCAATTGTGGACATTCAATCCTCACATTTTTTGCCCATTTGAGTCTTGGATCCGGTTCATTTTTGTTCTCATGTCCTAAAATGAGCTCCCAAAATGGATGGATGGGGTAGATTTATCAAAAAAACATCACTTTGGGCCCCACCTTAGTTCCCAGCACAGGAACTTCTTGCGCAAGGCTTTCGCACGGTTTGGGTGGATCCCTCGATCCACTGAGGTCGAAGGATCCCCGGATCCATTGATGTCAGTGGATCCCCAACTGTAGGGCCACTTTGATGTATGTAACCTTACATCTACTCCGTCCATGCATTTCGAAAGCTCATTTTAAAGCATTATCCAAAAAATGAAGCATATCCAAATCTTACGTGGACCATACCAAATGAAATAGTAGTGATTGAATCCACACCATTAAAAACTTCATGGAGGCCACTGGAATGTTTATTTTCCATCCAACCTGTTTAAAAGGTCACAAAGACCTGGATGAAGATACCAAACAAATATCAGCTTGACCCAAAACTTTTTGTGACCCACTAGAAGCTTCTAATGGTTGAGTACCATTGTTTACTGTATTATGGTCCACCTGAGATTTGGATCTACTTCATTTTTTAAATCATACTCTAAAATGAGTTTCAAAATGAATGGACAGCGTGGATGTAATACACACACATCACACAGTGGACGACATGGTAAGGGTTCCACCTACCTCGGTGGATTCGGGGATCCAGCGAAACCGTGCCCGGGGAGAGGGGTTAGGCAAGTTGTATTTTAGTAGTTGTAAATTTGTGGGGCCCACCTTGCTGATCTGTTGTATATCCACACCGTCTATCCATTTTTCTATAATAAACTTAAGGGATGAGCCTAAAAATGAAGCAGATCCAAATCTCCATCGGACCAACGTATACAAAATAGTGGAGATTGGCTTAATGAAGGTTTAAATGGTGCACATTTGAGATATTACTGTTCATGCAGTGTAGCCCACTTGATTAAGTTTTTTTTTCCATTTATTAGAATCTTTTGATGAACAGAAATGGATAGAGGGAGTGAATTTGTCTAGGTCATCTCTATGGGCCCCACATAACTTCCGATGACAAGCTAAGATTACACACATGTATCCGTCTGTTTGCAACTAAAAGGAGGGATAAGATCGTCTTTTTTAGAAATACCGTATGGCTTTGTATCATATACATAGGGAAGATAGACGGTGGGTACCAATATGACTAACGTTTGCAATCCTTGGGTACTGATTTGGAATAAGTTTAAAAGTAGTTACTAATCTGTCTATGGCCCAAAAGATAGGTACCTGTACGGCAATAACTCTCTCTCTCTCTCTCTCTCTCTCTCTCTCTCTCTCTCTCTCTCTCTATATATATATATATATATATATATATATATATATATATATATATATATATATATATATATATATAGGGTCCACTGTAGTATAGGAGTGTTACCTACGCCTTCTAAACCATTATAGAATTACTATGATGTTTATTTGCAATGTAACCTATTAACAACCCCCTCGGAAGTGGAGCCATTGGATTATACTTGTTTTATCAAAACCATCTATCATATGAGGGCAATCTTAGTATGTGTATGTGAAGACCATTCGATTTGTCAACCCATGAAAAGAGGCCCAAGCCTGATAATGAGATATATTAAAAGTCCATTGGACTTAAAACATGAAACAAATTCGAATCGGGTTACGCCCGACCTAAGATATGTGATAGGCCAAATGTCAAGCCCACTTAATTGAAGAATTGGTGATTTACATACTCTACTGATGAGACCACTTAGGCCTTAGAGTGGTGAGTCCATTAGTAATAAGGCCCACCTAAATTAAAGCCTTGTAGGCCCAATTAATGATGGAAATCGTGTCTGGTCGAAGCCACTGACGGAATATATATCTTGTAATGAATGAGATGTGAATGTGATTATAAATAATGTCTGAGATTGTGATAGTGATGGATGATGGTAATGATATTGGTGATTATGGATTAGTAGAGATATGTGATATGATGCCTTTAACATATTAATGTTAATCACACTCATGCATCATGGAATGATGATATGTGCATGTGTATCGTAATACATTCATCTATGCATAAGATATGTTCTTTGTAGTTGGGTCACATGATCGAGAATTGATATAATCGATAGTGGCACATGATGATTTTATGGATTTTCTAGCCTAAAAGCTAAGAAAACCTTGGACTCATGGTATTACATGCACATAGTTATGCGCCTTGGCATAATCACTTTAATTCATGTATAATCATGACATATATGATGATGGTGATACTACAATTGTGTCGTATAACATGAATTGGATGTAGGTGATGAAATGTGTATTTATGATGATAACTTGGATTATCCCTAAAAAGGGACGAGACACTGAAAATCCGAAAATATTAGGAGATGATGTGCCCATTCGGTTGAAAGTCCCTAAACCCTGATATTACCTAGGGATGCCTTGTCGTTGACCTAAGTAGATACATGGGTCATGGATTTGACTCTCACTGATGAGGTCAGTTAGAGAAGAGGTGGGTCCAACCTGCTTAATGGCTGAGGTACAAATAGGGACCGGTCTGACTCACCGACGAGGAGAAGCATGAATGAGGTTTGTTACTCACGTGCCGGGTGGAAGTCCTACAATATCACCGCAATATGGGTATGCGAGGTCGATTGTTTGTGTCTGGTGTATGGGCATCAACCATGGTGTTTTCCAAGATTATATAGTTGCCATGATATGGTATGACAACATGATTTGATAATGTGGCTATAGACACGTGTGATACAGTTATGGTTGTGGTAATAGAGATGTGGTAGCATGACACGGTGATGCTGGTAGCATTAATTCAACACATGATCATGAAGCTCATGCATTCTTTTTATAATTTTTTTAGGACAGTACCTAAATCAGGGGTAGCAGATGATGCATGATGCACGACTTTTAGATAGTACATTTTTGTTACTTTTTGTTGGATATGTACTTTGGTGGAAAATTGTAATATAAATATATTAATGTATGATGAGAACTGGATTATTGTGTTGGAAATGTCAATCTTTATGCCTCATATCTACTAGTGAAAAAAAAATTGTCCCTAAAATTTTTAGTCGGGCACTGAGCTTAGGACTTAATGTATGGGTGCCAGGTGCCAAATTCAAAATTCAAGGCATCGCGAGCCAAGTTCGGCCACCGTGGATCAACCATGTGAGAAGCCGAGTTTGGGGTGCGACATAGCACCATAGAAAAGTGGGGCCCACAACAAGATGGATTGATCTCATGTACCTTTTCATGATCCTCTTATAGAGAGGTTTTATACAACCATGATCAACTCTTTCCTCACAAGAGGGCAAAATAGTGAATAAAAGAGTCAATATTGAAGGGCACGGTAACCAAGCTTTTTTTTTTTTTTTTTCCCTCCGTAAGAGAGCCTAAGCAGTGATTTGAAGAGTCAATAGAGAGGGGAGCCCACAATATGACAAATGACAAATGGATATTAGGTACTTTTCCACCGTCTTTACTTAACATATCTTTCACACTACCATGGCCCACTTCTTTCTCACAAAGAGGTAAATTAGTAAGATGAAAAGTAAATAATGGGGGGGGGGGGGGGGGGGGGGGGGGGGGGGGAGTTGAAAAGTCAATAATAGAGGTGAAGATGGTGTGGTCCAACGGATGGATCATTCACATCTTGCTACACATTTGAGCCTGATTTTGGAGACAAGGCAGAGAAAAAGTGGTGGCCTCATGAGCGACTTTCATCTTTGTTATGATGATCAGAGCCGCTTATCAGACAATCTTGATAGTGTAGATGTGTTGCCTAAAAGAATCAGAGCCATCCAATATTCAGATAGGTACGTATGCACATACAATGGGCTAAAAAAAATCAGGTCATTTAGTTCATGAGGTGGTTAGAAGTGGATAACATAGTGTGGATCATGTATATCTGATTACACTAGTGCTTTCTAGCCGGTCAGTGCGTTGAGGCAAGTACGCATGCTCTTCCAATAGGGCGCTCATCTCAAATGAATAATAGGCAGACGTATCATTAGGTAATCCCGATGGTGTAGATTTCTTGACTCAAGGAATCAGGCCCATCTAATAATGAGATGAGCATACCAAAATGATGTGGAGACCGCCCGTCAACACTATCCGTAATTCATTTTCTGTGTGGATCTACCTGGCCTAACATAAGTCATGGGAGCGAATTAGCTATTACTCCGGTAACAGCTTAGTGAGTGTTACCCTTACCGTGTGGGGCCTACCTTGATGTATCTTTTGTATATCCATGCTGTCCATCTGTTTTTCTGTCTCATTTTAGGACTCGATCCAAAATTATAAGAAGATCCATATCTCAGGTGGACCATACCGATAGAAAGAGTGATTAATAACCATTAAAACATTTTGCGGGACACGAAAGATTTGGATCAATATGATATTTCTAAGGTCCTTTCATCCGTATCTTCTTGACATTAACAACAGGTTAGATTGCAAATAAACATTAAGAAAATGTTACAATGAGCACTTTGTAAATTTTAATGGTGAGGCACTCAATCAACACTGTTTCAAGTGGTGTGGTCCAAATGAGATTTTTATATCTATAAATTTTTGTATACCTTCCTAAAATGGTCCACAAAAACGGATGGACAGAGTGGATATGCATAATATCATCAATGTGAGCCCTACGGTAGGGGTAAGTCATCTACAAAATGGAATGCCACATTAGGATATCCCTGATGGCAGGCACCAGTGGGACTCACTGTGATGTATACGTTTTATATCCATTCCGTCCATCACTTTTTCCAACTCATTTTAGGGCATTAGTCCAAAAATGAACCAGATCTAATAGAGTAATATTCAAGTAGACCACACCACTGGAAATAGTGGGAATTAGAGGTCTACAGTACTATTACAGCTTGGGGCCACAGTTTTTGGATCAAGCTGATATTTGTGTTTCCCGTGCATCTAGGTCTGTGTGACCTTATGAACAGGTTGGATGGCAAATAAATATTATGGTAGGCCATATAAAGTTTTTAGTGGTGGGCATTCAATCACTACTGTATCCTGTGGATCCTGGTTCAGCTCTATTTAATGGGCACGAGAGTGGTTCAGCTGTATAAAAGTAACAAATAGTCAGAACAAAATGAGAATGGTCCACACTCAATGTTCGTTCTTTCCGTGGTTTAAAGTTACTAATACCACCAGGTCAAGCAAAGCGGCAGCGCGCGGTTAGTGGGTCAAATACATGGTACCATTTATTCATGTAAAATGATCCCATGCATTTTGTTTTCCTCTTGGCCTCCACTCAACCTTAGCTTTTTCCATGGTTTAGAGTCATTTATTTCAGCAGGTCAAGAAGCTGTGGCTATCAGTGGGTCAAGCATGTGGTGCCATTCAAATTTCACTCTTTCCACGTTTTTTAGTCATTTATCTCACCAGGTCAAGTCAGCCGCGCCCATGACAGGTGCTTGTCAAGCATGTTGTACCGTTCAAATTTCATTCTTTGCCCGGCCTGAAAAATCAGAATTTTAAACAGGGTCGCCCGATGGCCCAGCCTGAAATAGTGCAAATCCAAGGCTCAAGTGGGCCACACTACAAGATAAAGTGGGAATTGGACATCTACTGTTGAAAATTTCTTTGGCCCTCTGATGGAGATGATATTTGTGTTTTCTCTTCATCCATGTCAGTGAGACCTTATGAAGAGGTTAGATGGCAAATAAACCTTATAGTGGAATTTAGGAAGGTTTCAACATTGGTCGTTCAATCTCCATTGCTTTATATGGTGTGGTCCACTTGCACTTTAGATGTACCTCATTTTTAGGCTCGTGCTTTAGAATAATCTGAAAAAGTTGATAGATAGTACGGATCTAACACACAAATCATACTGTGGTCCATAGAAGTTCCTATGTTAATAGTTGGGTGGTGCAGTACGAAAGTACGTGTGTTTGTGAGCTGACGTAGTTGGCTATGACATGGGATAATGAGAAGGGACGGCACTGAATTTTGTGCTTTCAACGAAGACGATCCCTGCTCTGTCTGAAAACATACTTTTAACTTTCATGCATCCCAAATCATGCCTCTAACCTATTAATGAATGAAAAATGACATATTTACCCTTATTTTAGAAGGAGATGGAAACCAGAGACCAAGATGATAAAGAAATAAAGTCTTCCAATGTGAACATGCGTGTACGATAAAGTTAGTGTACCTGCAACACATGTTAAATGTTTTCTCAAAAGGAAATATAGAAACATGTGTGAATGGGTTGGAGAAAAACTTCATCCAAGTTTTTCTGAGCGTACATTTATTTTGCAGATTATAGCCCATCTGACAGGTGGATCAACTTGATTCTTGGGCGAGGATCAATATAGTGGTGTCGGTTGAATGGATGGCCTGAATCTTATACCTGTAGTGCTATGCTGGAAATGGAAAATTTGTGGCGCATACATCAATATCCTCGTTTTTTTTCGGGCTCATGCTTTATATATCCCTGTGGTGCGATGTGGCCCAAATGCTATGGGCCCTACCATAATGTATGTGTTTTATCCATGTCTTCCATCCATTTTTGCCAACTCATTTTAGGGATGAGGCCAAAAATGATACAGATTCAAAGCTCAACTAAACCACATAAAAAACAGAAAGGACTATATGCCCACCATTGAAAACTTCTTGGGGCCCACATAAACTTTGTATTAAGTTTATAATTAATGTTTTTCCATAATTTAGGTCCCTGTGACTTTTTTTTTTTTTTTACAAAGCCATACTATATCAAACAAGAAAGCCTTAGCTGTACAGTGATGCAGGTACATTCGGGACGGCCGAAGGTTCACCCTGCACATTCGAGCCCCGACCAAAACCTTTAGAAAACCTAACCTCAAACTCCCCTTCCCGATGGGCCCAGGTTTCCCTGGGCTGAACCGTCCACATTAATCTTGATCCAGCTTTTCGCCAGCCCAACCCATTTGAGAATCATCGGGAGCTCGCACCTTAATGTTCTCTCACCAATCCCCAGATCGTGGGCAGCTAGGCAACAAGCGGGAAGGCTATCGTTACAAGGCGGGAGGGACGGGGTGAGAAGTCAAAACCAGTGCTTTATTCTTTGGATTGTTTTCCCCGCATTCACTTGTCAGCCCTCAAATCTACGTTCATTCCTCTCTTCCCAGATCACCCAAAAGATCAGCCTTGACATTAGCCCACGCAAGATGGATATGCCATCTGAATTCGAAGCCAACCTCCACCATTGGGCAGCACGACCCCACGCAGAAAGCCCGTCCATGAAATGAACGTCCAACAGAATGCTGAAGGTCTTTGCGACCTTATGAACAGGTTGGATGACAATTAAAATATCATGGTTTTCCTAGGAAGTTTTCAATGCGGGCATTCAATCCCCACCGTTTTCTGTCAACCACCCTAAAATGATCTGAAAGAAATGAAAATGGTGTGGATATAACACATACATCATGATGGAGCGCACAAAAGTTTGCCATGTCAACATAGTCTCGAAAGGAAAGAAGAAATGCCTACGTATATGACCAAACAGGAAATATGTATGTTTTTTTTTTCGAGTGCAGATCGCTTGTGTTGAAGCCACCTAGGCGGTCGCTTCTCATTGATACATGTCATTGCCGAAGACATGGGTGCCTATCACTTCTCATTAATACATGCCATTGCCGAAGACACGAGCTCATAAAATACACTCGATTTTCTCTCCTGAATACATTGTGCACTACATAACACAACTTTTTAATATGTCAAACCTCTCTAGCCCCACCAAGATTTATACATTAGATCCCACACTATCCATCCATTTTTCCAGATTATTCTAGAGCATGAACCCAAAAATGAGTCACATCCGAAGCTCAATTTGACCACACCACTAAAAGAAGTGGGGATTGAACAAACTATCGTTGAAACCTTTCATAAGGCCAACCATTAGGTTTATTTGCCATCAAACCTGTTTACAAGGTCACATAGACCTAGATGAAGGGAAAACACAAATATCAGCTTGATTAGAGCCTTCTATGACCCCAAGAAAGTTTTAATGGTAGGCGTCCTAATGGAGCCGGGGCGGGGGTGAGATCGAGTACTATCTCTCTCACGGGATAAACGATCTAAATCCACGGATCTATCGAGAAAGACACTCGATCTTCTTTGATTGCTCAAGAGTTACTTAAAGAACACGAGTAAAACAGAGTATAAACTCAATAATTTTCATTAATCAAAGATTGGATGTTTAATAATGAAATAAAAACTAATATTTATAATAAAACTAAGTCTTAGAAAAGCTTAAAAAACCTTAATTCATACTTAAATGAACCCTAAACATAATAGGAAAATATCAATAAACATATGCGTAAATTGGATAACGCATGTTGGTTGTAGTTTTCCTTCCACTGGTACAAGCAATCCACATATTTGATGGATACGAAACTTTGTGGTTTTACTGACATCAATGTAATCTTCAAGATGGTCGGTTCAAATTCTTCATATCAGTACTAATGGACCACTTGGACCATCTCCAAGTTTAGTCAGCAGAATTCAAAACTTTTTGGACAGTTCATACTATTTTGGACGCTACGGTCAATCCGTAACTCGGATCGACATGAAACTTATTGGGTTTTCTTAGCGTCGAGCAGTTCTACAAGATGGATGGTATTGATGATTATAAATGATCAAGATGGACCCCACAAATTGGGCCAAAATCTAAAAACGAAAATAGTACTTTCCTGTTTGGTTAAAACAGGAAAATTGAAAACGTGTTTAGTTTTTTTTTTTTTAATTGTATTTTTTTCTTTCTTATTTGCTAGACACACGTGTCGCAAATAGATCCACTGCTAGACACATTAGATGTGGGCTGCATGGTGTACTGGTCTTGCAAATGGGATGGATGGTTGGAGATGAGGTAGTTGAAGGATGTCCAGTTGATGGGCCGTTGAAGATCAGTTTGAACTTTTCCTTTGATCTTTTTCTCGTATGAAGGTGTTCGATCCTCGTCCTCGATCTGGGGGATCTCTCCCTACATCAGGTCCAATATTCCTACTGTTTCCACTAGTGTGGTCCACTTGAGCTATGAATCTGCCTTGTTTTGGGGTTCATATCCTATAATAATCTGAAGAAAAAAAATGAATGGGTAGTGCTTAGTTAAGAAACACATCATCATAAGGCCCACATAAATTTCACACCTCAAGAAATTTCATTCATTGATATGCTGTGCAGCACATACGATGAAGAGAAGAAGAAAACGGAAAGTGTTAATGTGTGGAACTTCTATGGGGCCCATTGTGATGTAACTGTAAAATCCACACTGTCCATCCATTTTTAATATCATTTTAGGGCATGTGATTAAAAATGAAGTAGATCCAAGTCTCAAGTAAGCATACTTAAGGAAATAGTGAGAATTGGATGCCTATGGTTGATGGTCCACATAAGGTTTTGATCAAGCTAATATTTGTGCATTCCCTTCGTCCAGGTATGTGTGATCTTGTGAAGAGGTTAGATGGAAAATAAACCTTACGGTGGACCCTAGGAAGATTAATTTCAACGGTAGTTGTTCAATCCTCGCCGACTTCTGTGGTGTGGACCATTTGAGTATTTGATGTACCTCATTTTTGTGCTTCTGCTCTATAATGATTTGGAAGAATTGACAGACAATGTGGATCTAACACATAAATCATGGTGGGGTGGTGAAAGAAGTTTTACAAGTTAAAAAGTGTGTTGTGTAGTAGGCAACCTATTGGGGGAGAAATTCCTAACACTTTGTGAGCTGGAGTTATCCACAATGACATGGACCAATTAGAAGTGCCACCCAATTTTCCCATGCTTTCATCACATTAGATCCGCACTTGTATTTTTACTGCGTGCAGATCGTCCCAGTCTAAGGAACAGGGAATTCAAGTCCGTCCCATCTCATTGATACATGTAATTACCCAGGATATCAGCTCACAAAACATACAGATTTTCTTTCTGGGTTAGTTCACACACCTTATTGTTAGTACACCCACCCCCCCCCCCCCCCCCCCCCCCCCCCCCATATTAGTCACATCACAATGTTATTTATGGCAAATATGTTGCATACTACACAACACAACACAACTTCTCAAGTATGAAACTTCTCTAGCCCCACAATGGTTTTTGTGTTACATCCAGATCATCCATCAAAATTTTAACATCATTTTAGAGAGTGTGGATCATCTGTGTTAAAGGCACAGAAAAATTCAATGCCATCTATTCTCATTGGTCCACATAATAAAAAATGACGTCAGCTCACAAAACAAGCCCATTTTTACAGGAGCAGATTATGTCCTGAGCTGAGGATTGGCTAGTATGTGGCGTGTGGGCATTGGGGGAGAGGAGGCATGACATGACTGTGTCAGGCTTGCCGCCGTAGCAGGTTACCTCTGACAACGTGCCCTACACCAATACAAATGTGAGACATACGTGCTGCGTCGGGCCTGTCCTGAGCTCAGGTAGTACCTAATCCGCTCCCCATTTTTACTCTCTAGTATGGATTGCGTGCTAGGCAACCCCACTTCTACCGTGTGGAATTTCTCTAGGACTCACCATGATCATCTATCTGTTAGACCCACACGGTGCATCAAAAATTTCAAATTATTCTATTGTATAAGAAAAAAATGAGGCACAACAAAAGCTCAAGTGGACCACACAACGGAAAGCATGGGATTGAACGAGTAACATTGAGGTTTATTTGCAATCTATCCTCTTCGTAAGGTCACTCAATCCTTGATGAAGGGAAAACACAAACATAATCTTGATCAGAGTCGTCTGTGGGCCCAAGAAATTTTCAATGGCAGGCGTTCAATTCCCACTCTTTCCTATCGTGTGGCCCACTTGAGCCTTGGATCTAACTCGTTTTCAACCTCGTGACTAAAAGGTATGAAACAAAATGGATGGACAGTATGGATCTAATAAATATATCATGATGGGCCCCACGGAAGTTCCACATTTCAACAGTTCTGATTTTCTTCTCCCTTAGAGAGGCGGAATTTCTTGACGTGGGAAATTTATGCAGCCTATGATGATTTATTTATGAGATCCAAACTGTTCATATATTTTTTCAGATCTTTCTAGGTTACAAGCCTAAAAACAAGGCAGATTCAAAGCTCAAGTGGAACACACTATAGGGAAGTGTGGAATTGATGCTATCGTTGAAAACTTCTTAGGGCCACAGACAGCTCTGATCAAGCAGATATTTGTGTTGTACCTTCATCAAGGTATGGGTGGCCTTATGAATAGGTTAGATGTCAGATAAGCCTCACGCTTGGCCCTATGAAGGTTTCAACCATAGTTTGTATAATCCCATTGCTTTCTTTGGTGTGGTCCACTTGAGCTTTGGATGTACTTCATTTTTTGAATCATGCTCTCAACCTATTTGGAAAAATTGATGGACAGTGTGGATGTAACACAAAGGTCATGGTGAGGGGCGGCGAAGTTTGACAGGTTAAAAGTTGTGAGATGTAACACGCAATGTGCTGGGAAGGGAGAAATTGGGGTATTTTGTGAGCTGGAGATCCCGAAAATGACGTGGGCGAATGAGAAGAGCCTGCACCGGAATTTCTTGGGCTTTCAGCAAAGGCGATCCACGCTCCATTTTAGAGCATGAGCCCAAAAATTAGGCAAGTCCAAAGCTCAAGTAGACTACACCAGAGAAAACAGTGGGATTGAACGACTACCGTTGAAACTTCCTAGGATCTACTGCCAGGTTTATTCACCATCCAACCTCTTCATAACGTAACACAGACCTGGACGAAGACTAAACACAAATATCAGCTTAATTAGAGCCTTCTCTGTCCTCAAGAAGCTTTCAACGGTAGGCAGCCAATTCCTACCGTTTCCTATAGCGTGGCCCAATTTAGCCTTGGATCCTGCAGAGAATTCGAAATAAAAAAAATGGTGATGACCCATCCTCTAACATGTGGCACTCTACACGTAATCAGACAGTCCAAATTGTGGGCCCTGCCGTGGATGAAGCATATGATCTCTACCAACAGGCTATAGAGAAAAAAATTGCTACACCCACGAGTTAGCTACCCTACCTACACGGGGTGTAGAAATGACTCCACCATCATGTATGTGTATCCACTCCGTTCATCCATTTGGTGAGATCATTTTAAGGCATGAAACAAAAAAATGAGGCAGATCCATAGAACAAGTGGATCCAGCACAGAAAATAATGGGCATTGAACGCCAACCATTAACAAGTGGATCCAGGAAAGAAAATAATGGGTACACCCGGTGTAGCTAGCGTACCTAACCCGTGGGTGTAACGAATTTTTTCTCGACTAATTCATTAATTTGGATTGCCAGTCGTCAAATGTAAAATAGTGAACGGTACAAAGTTGGTGGGAGAAATCAAACTCGGTCCGCAGGTCAGCAATTTCGACGGCTTGGACTGCCGTAAAACTATTTCACGTGGAGTGTAAAGAAACACTTCCATTTTTAAAATGATTAAAAATTAAGACACGAGTGTAGGCTCTTCAGAGCTTCCATGCAGTTGGCCTATAAAAGGAGAGGAGAGAGTTCAAAGAAAAACAACCCCAGAGAAAGAAAGAGAAAGAGAGGGAGAGAGATGGACATGAATCTGTGGATTGTCGTTTCCATGGTGGTGGGAGTGATGTTCGTGGTGCTGGAAAGACTACGAAGGCCAAAATCAACAATGAAATTGCCACCAGGGCCGCCCAAGCTACCGATAATTGGGAACCTGCACCAGAACCTTCGCCAACTTGGCGGTGGTGGCGAGTTGATTCACATCACCTTATTCAAACTGTCCCAGAAGTATGGCGGGATTATGACAGTGTGGTTAGGCATGAAACCAACGATTGTCATAAGCGATCGTGAGGGAGCTTGGGAAGTTCTTGTAAACAAGTCCGCCGATTATGCATCACGGATGCTCCCTTACATGTCTAAGTACATCACTGCCGACTGGACGACGCTTTTCTCCTCCGACCATGGCCCATACTGGCAATCCCTGCGAAAAGGTGTCCAGGGCTTTGCTATGAATCCATCAACAATCTCCATGCAAACTCTGTCTCAAGAAAACGAAGCCGTTTCCATGACTCAAAGAATCCAAGAACAAGCTGCGGTCAATGGCGGAATCGTCCACCCGTTGGTCCACATTCGACACAACACAATACGGGTGGTAGGCCGCCTTTGTTTCGGCCCCGACTTCAACAACGAGGCATTCGTTGTCGGCATAGACCCTTTTATCGATGATGTCATCAACATATCCGCTCTTGCCCGTTTTGCCGACGCCTTCCCCTTCATTCGCTTCATCCCAGGCCTGCGCGGTCCATTCAGGCAAGCAACTGAAATTCGCGATGGTATCGTGTCGATGGTACAACCAGAAATCACTCGCTACCAATCATCCAAATCGCCTTGCACCACTTGCTACTTGCACTTCCTCCTCTCGCATGGCTACCCGATGGAAACCATCATCTTTACCCTATTCGAGATGTTCATGCTTTCTGTCGATAGCACATCAACTGCGACTGCTTGGGCTCTAGCATTCCTGATACGAAACCCTGAAATCCAGCAGAAGCTCTTTAAAGAAGTAAGCGGAGGAGATGAAAAGAGAGAGAGGGTGACCGTAGATCAAGTGAGTAAGATGGAATATCTTCAAGCTGTAGTGAGTGAAGTGTTTCGGATGAAGCCAATCGCCCCGCTCGCCATCCCCCACAAAACGGTGAATGATACCACATTGACGGGTTTGAAGATTGACAAGGGTACTGCTGTTATAGTAAATATATATGCTGTCCTTCACGATCCAAAGGTCTGGGATGAGCCGGAACGGTTCATGCCGGAGCGGTTCCTGAAGGAAAATGCACGTAGTGCTGGCATGGCCATGGAACGGTCTTTTCTTCCGTTTGGGGCAGGTAGGCGAATTTGTGCAGGGATGGAGCTGGGCAAGCTTCAGGTGGGCCTCACCCTGGCCAATCTGATTAACAGGTTTGAATGGCTTGCAGCTGATGGGGATGGCCCCGACATGACCGACGATTTTACTACTCTTCTTAGGATGAAAGAGCCCCTCGTTGCACGTATCACGCCTCGTACTAACCTTGGTGCCTCCCTCTCTTGAATGTTTTTTTTTTTTTTTTGTTTATCATGGATGCGAAGTGTACGCTGTCAACTGCAAGATTGGAACCATCCACAGTCTATTTTCATTCTTTATAGTTCTAATAAGGTGGGTCACATGAAAAAAATGAATAAATAAATGTCGATGAGAAATTGGCTAATTGGTCCTTGTGGAGTATAAATAAAACCTTCCTGTATCACATGCTGTATCACTCTTGCTTGCTATATTAAATCTACATTTTGCATGAAATGTTGCTTGTCTGTGCCTTTCCCTAGTCAAGTTCAATTTAAATTACCGTTGAATGTAAATCTGAGGAACATAAATGGGCCCGTTTTCATTTTTTGTGCCTACTTGAGTAAATGTAAATCCTTTTTCCAATGTCAACAAAGTTATAAATGATGTGCTCCCAACTTTCAATAAAAATAAAAGTATAAAAATATAAAAATAAATGAAATTTATGCATGAAAGGATAAGAGAATTAACAGATACCTGCAATCATCCGCTCAACTAGCTCTTTACTTGCCTCACCTCAATTTATAAATCATATAAAATTGACAGAGGTAAGTAAACCTACGATGTTGCTTTTGTGGTGGATGGATTTGTTACCTCCTTATATTGATTTTGGATCCTAGCACCCGGCCAACCTTTACAAATTTTAAACTGTTTGGCTGGTTGACCGAGCCAATCACTCGGTTTAGGTCACACCGAGGCATAACGAGTTGAGCAAGTGACTAGAGACTTAGCTCAGAATTTGGCTGAGTTGAATAAATTGTACTACGTCAAACGTTGAATGGTACCATATGCTTGACCCGCTGATGGCTGCCGCTTTCTTGACCGGGTGCGATAAATGAGTTTAAACCATGAAGAGAGCAAACCAACATCAAACGTTGAATGGTACTGTATCCTTGACCCGCTGATGGCCGCCGCTTCCTTGACCAGGTGTGATAAATGAGTTTAAACAGTGGAGAGAGCGAACGTTGAGTGTAGAACCAAGGAAAAAAAGTCCATGGGCCCTTTTGCATGAATAAATGTTACCACATGCTTGACCCACTAATGGTTGCTGCTTGCTAATTGACCAGGTGAGATGACCGGCTTTAAACGGTAGAAAGAACGAACATTGTAGACAAATAACAAACCAAAAAGTACATTGGACCCTCTTGCTCTTAAGCGTTTCACCCTCTTAGGTTTTTATGGTAAGTAATACAAATACACTTCTTGCAAACAGCTCTGTTAATGGTGCCGTAGAACATAAAAGAATGAATTAATATATTATACACCCGAACATTAGTTATTAGATTTGGATCTTTTTGAATGATCCAAATTGTTTGAATTAGCAACCTCACTATTGATGGGGCTATCAAACAGAAAAAATAAAATTGCTAAATTAAAACATGGACGGTCCATATTAAACTAAAAAGAATCAAATGATGAAAAGCTTAGAGTATTCCAATGGATGTATAATCTAGCAAAATATCAGGTTAGTCAACTTGTCAGGTGGGCCGTGGTGCACCAAACAAATGGATAGCAAAAGATCACAACAGTGCATGAATTTGTACTTTTTTATACTCAACTCAGACGTGGAGAGAGGTCTCACATGTGGGAATGGAGCCCCTCACTAGGTCATCTCATTGGGACGATGCATCGACTCAAATAACCGGGCCCACATATGTATATGGATGGTGGTGATCATAATTTTCTTTTTTTCTTTTAGGTTAGTACACACACCCCAGTACCATTAGTACACCCACCCCACCCTGTTAGTCACACCACAATGTTAGCTAACCCCACCTTGGGAATCGATGACATGACCTCAGTGTTGAGACGAAGCTATATATCTCCATTTGGTCTACCACTTGAGCTATGGATCCGGGTGTTTGGGCCTGATTTGTGAGACAAGGGCATAAGTAATTTAGTGATTGCCTTATGTGTGACCATCGTTTTTATTTGGCTGATCAGTGCCGCTGATCAAACAACATGATAGCTCAGATGTGGTGCCTAAAAGAGACAGGGCTATCTGATTGTCAGTCACTTCTATCAATTATTCATTTTTCTGTTTAGGACCGGCACACGTACGTAATTATCTTTTTGGCCTGGAGCATGAGATACGGCACCTACAAAGTACTACTTTGCTTGGCCGATGAGCAGGCTCCAACCCAAGGAGTGGTCCCAGTGTTTTAGAAGTGTGACTCACATGGTTGGGAAATGTCTGTTCATGCCCTATACCCAGGGTCTTACAATACTCAAGAAAAACTCCAATGTATTCACCTCTACTGTCAATGCAGATATACTTCAATGGTCTCTCTCTCTCTCTCTCTCTCTCTCTCTCTCTCTCTCTCTCTCTCTCTCTCTCTACCATAGCATAAAACACCTTGAACACATCAAAGACCTCGTCCTTGGATTTCAATGTATAAACTCAAACCCTCTTAGATGCATCATCTATAAATGTAACAAAGTAAAAACCACCACCCAAGGATTTTGTCTTCATCGGACCACACACATCAGAATAAACCAAATCTAATGCATGAATTTTATTAACATATGAGAAACAATTTTACCCTATGTTGTTTCCCTTATAAATAATCAATGCAGATTTTGAGAGGTATACTTGTCATCTCTAGAAGGAGCCGCTTCTTCGCTAATAGCAGAAGCCCTTTCTCACTCATGTGCCAAGCCGCCTATGCCACATGTTCATCGCTCAATCTTCCGTTGCATTCAACTCATACTTGTACACGCTGACACTTATCTTGTAAAGGGTGCAACACTTCTTTCCTCTTGCTGCGATCATCGAACCATTGATGAGCTTCCAGCAGCCACCAACAAGCCATCTTTCATAACCAGCATCATCCAACATTCCAGTGACATCAAGTTGAGGCGAAGGTCGAGAATATGCCTCGCATCTTTCAATACCAATGTGTAGCCCACATCGGTCTTCACATAGATATTACCGACTCTCACGATCTTGGATATTCCAGAGTTTCCCATCTTCACGGTGCCCAAGACATCTGACTTGTAACTTGTGAAGAAATCCCTACGTGGAGTCACATGAAACGACGCTCTCGAGTCTATCACCCAGTCGATGTCCTGACTTGTAGCCGCGAGACAAACATTGTGATCCGCGTAGAGAATGACACAACTTCGTTATCTAAGGCAACTGCAGTAGAATCAGAATCAGAATCATCTTCCTTCTCCTTTCCTTTTCTTTTTTTATCATTCTTCTTATTGTGGCATTCATTTTTGTAATGGCCCTTCTTACCATAGTTTCACCACTCGATATATTTCCTGGTACTAGATTTTTCTCTGGATTTATCTCAGGCTTTGCCACCCTTCTTATCCTTTCCTCTCCCCCGTTCCTGTGTCACAAAGGCCTCTTGCCGAGTAGACTCCTGAGACTTCCTCCTTGTCTCCTCATTGAAGAGACAACTGGTAACATGTTCCTTGGACACCTTTTCTTCTAACGCGGATTTACTCAGAGACGCAACCAATGTCTCCCAACTACCAGGCAACGAGCTACGTAATATTAAGGCCCATCACTCATTGTCCATGACCATCTTCATAGCGGAGAGTTGGTTCACAATACTGTTGATTTCATTCATGTGCTCAGTCATAAAACTGTTTTCCTTGAACTTAAGATTCACAAGTCTTCTAATCAAGAAGATATTATTACCGGTTGTCTTCATCTCATACAACCCTTATAGTTTCTGCCATAAGCTAGCAGCTGAGGTCTCCATAGACACATGGTGGAACATTGAATCATCGAACCATTGTCTAATGAACTCCACCCTCTTCCGGTCCAACTTTTTCCAATCATCATCAGTTGTATCCTTCGGTTTAGCTAATACGCCTAAGATTGGAGTATACAAGTTATTGCAATACAGCAAGTCCTTCATCTTTGCCTTCCATATGGGCCAGTTAGACCTATTGAGGCTAATCATCCTTGACGAGCCACCATCCATAATTCACAATGATCCCACTGTCCTTTTTCTAAACTTGAATGATTTGATACCACTTTTGTTAGGTGTGTTGCACAAACTTTAGGATCTCGCACACCAACTACGTGAATTATGTGATATGATAATGCAATAAATAAGATCAAATCATCAACCACACGAACACAAGAGATTTTTACGTGGAAAACCCTCAAAGAGGTAAAAACCATGGGACCACGTCCAGAGAAACAATCCACTATGTAGAGAACTGTTTACAACCTTAATCTCAAACACAACCTACTTGGATCAAACCTTCTTCACCTACACAGGAATTAATAACAATAAAAGGAACGAGAAACTGAGATATATCACCGAGCACAAGGATGTAGAAGAACCCGAGATGTCGACTGCACTGTGATCACTTTCACTAGTAGAAATCTCCTCTTCCTACAAGCTTCCTCTCTCTCTTTCTCTTCCTTTCTCTTTTTTCCTCTCTCTCTCCCTCTCTCTCACCTTGGATGTGTTAACCTCTTAATGGGATACCCCTAATCCCGGATTAAAAGCTCTTATATAGCTTAGCGCAAGAGTCTTAGCTGAAATAAGAAACTACGAATTCGTAGTTCACGCGTCGTCGAGCTCCCGACCAGACACTATCGGGCGCCCAATAATGGGTAAGACTGTTTAGTGACTTCTGAGAGAAAAACATCTGAATTTCTGTCTCTCGACCTAGCATAGTTGGGCGCCCAATCTAGGCTCCAGGCACCTGATGACCTACAGTCTGGTGCCCGACAGTCTTAAAAAATGTCCAGGGACCAATTGCTTCTTTCGGGTAAATTTCGATCGCCCGACCCTGACTGGTCGGGCGCCCGATAACCCCCAGGTTGCACTATCTCTCCTTTTCTCCTGAGGAGGAAAACCCCATCACCATTTCATAAGAGTTCTTTTGTCCAACCTCGTTCACAACAGGAGTATGAATTAATTCCCTCTATGAGAAGATAGGCTTGATTGTCATTCCAAGGAGTAACCCATCTTATTTATAAAACCCCACTGCAAGATAGCCTTTACATGCAATGAAAAGCAGGCGCATTGTCTTGTCTAGTGAGATCTAATCCGCTCATCAGCTGTGACAGATCATTTTAAGGTATGATATAAAAACAAAAATCAAACAGATGTAAAATTCAAGTGGGTCACACCAAAGGAAATAGTAGGATGAGAAACCCCACCATTGCTTCTTTTTGGTCCATTGATGTTTGGATCGGCCCTGTATTTGTGTTTTAACCTTCATCCTGGTGCTAGTCACCTTATGAACAGTTTAAATGTCATATAAACACCACTACAAGCAGAAGAACTTTTCAACAGTGGGTGTCCCCATCCTCATTATTTCCTGTAGCGTTGCCCACTTGAATTTTAGATCGTCCTTTTGTTAAGTCGTGAATTATGCATATTTATCCTTAATTCCTGCTTTAATTACACAAAACAATGAGTTTAAAGACTAACTTTAATGTGTTCTTGTGATTATAGGAGTAAAGGAGAGATGTGAATGAAAGGAACTTAATATGGAACAAATGGACAGCAAAGTCCAGCTACAACACAACAATTTCCAGCGTTCCACCTTTCGAACACATCTAGGATACCTAGCTGATGACCTCACCTTCAATCCATGTCGCTCATCCTCCAATGGACAGCAAGCAGATCATCAACCGTCCACATTCAACACGTGTGCATCAGCCAACGTCCAAGCAAAATTCAATCGTGTCCCACTTCAATCACACGTGCATAAAATACAACCTTCCAGATGGTTGGACGACCAAGTACCTGCAGCTGCCCCCATTCATCATCAACTTTTCAGTAAACAATCGAGCAGGTGGACCCCACTTCAGTTCAAAGTCTAGCCTCACATGCTGCAATATCGTCCAGTACATGTGCAACCATCTATGAAGGAGCCAGCAACCATGCATCATATACTCCATCCAGTGGACCTCCATTCAACTAACGTACATATGTAACTCCATCTTCAGCCATCCATCATCTGTCCACTGTGTACATGTGTTAAGCACTCCAAATAAAGAAACTAAAAAAATGAAACATGAGAGCTGTTAGTTTTGAGAATTTCTAACATAAAAAAGAAAAAGAGAAAGGAAGTTTCCGTTTTGAGAATTTAAACAGCAAGACTGATCCCGTTTTAGAATTTTCAGCCTAATTCGTGGGGCCCATCTTAATGATATTTGGAAATCCAACTCATCCATGTCGAAGAGGAGCTCAAAGCCGAAAACCCCAAGTGGTTTCGTGTCAATCGGAGTTACGGATTGACCATGGCTGCCAAAACAATACAAATTGTCCAGAAAGTTTCCTGATTCTGCCTACTCAACTCTGGGCTAGTCCAGGTGGCCCACTACTACTAATACGAAGTATCCAAGCTGACCATCTTCTAGAGCACATCGATATATGAATAACCACAAAGTTTTAGGTCAAACAAATGTGTGGTTTGATCGAACCGGTTGAAGAAAGATGAACCATCCTGAAAGATTCCAACTGCGCAGATTTTATAAAAATCACTAAATGTTTTAATTTTTGGACCATATTCTGAAATTGTTTTGGACAATCTAAGCCACCTATCACGTAGAGGAGAAAGTTTTCCACCAATGTTCAAAATTTGAGACCAATCCGACCTCTGTACACTCGGTACTGTCAATTGTAAGATGACTGGTTCTAGAGGTACCCGAATTGCGCGATTTTGAGAGACGGTCACTGATCTGATCGGTGGGCTCACTTAGAAAATAATCTTGAAAATCTAAAGAATTGAGGAAGCTCATATGTCAGAGAAGCTACATATCAAATTTTAAGGCAATCCGACCATTGGTTAACCCGTGCCAGGCGAAACAAAATTGCATACGTTGCTGTCCTATTGTCTGAATTATAAATATGAGAGCTTCTCTCTTCTAGGTATAAAAAACTTGGAGAAGATCTTTGGAGGCTTGGAGAAGGAGGTTTACATCAAATTTTCAAAGTTTTCTTCTAGTTCTAAGTTTTCTTTTATGCTTTTTTTAGAGATTTTAGTTCAAGAATGTTAGAGATGAACTAAAACCTCTTAGCTAGAGCTAAGAGATGAAGCTTTTGGTTTGTTTTTTTTATGGATTGATGCAACCTAGGTTTCCTTTTTATTATTTTAATTGATGAACATGGTTTGAGGAAGTTTGAATAAACTTCTAGTTTAGTTCTTCTTTGATCTCTTAATGACTCCGGGCTCATATGATACTTAGTGAATCTTAATATAGTAACTTATTTGTTTGCATTGTTTCTATTTATATAATTCATTAATCTATCATCGACTCCGGGCATGATAGATGCTTTGATTGGCATGTGTTCAATGTCATGATCTTAATGTGGGAACTATATCAAACTAAAATTCAAATCTTTTATGATAATCTGAGATAGTTGTTTTGCTAGTTGACTTTGGTTTAATTGAAGTTCAAATCATTGGTTGTAATCAAATCTAGTGACATAATTTTATGAAAGCTATGATTATGATCTTAACTAGATTGGATAAAAGCTTGGCTTATACAATTAAGTGTGATCAATGCCTGAGCATTATTGTGGGAATCAAATCAATGAACAAGAAACTGTTTTAGATGGTGTTGATTAAACCGCTCCATATTCCAATCGGATAGAGATAGAAATTTGATTCCGATTGAGTTGTGAGAGACCTAGTTGTGTTGATGCATTGAAAATAACCAAAAGTGGATCCTTGGCGCTCTAGTGCCTTTTAGATTATTGTTTTACCTCTCATATTTACTGTTTAATTCCAAATTTTAATTTTTCACATTTACTTTTTAATATAATTAACTTATTTTATATAAATTCTAAGAATATTCACATGGAAATCCCTATAGGACAATACTCGGTCGTTCTGAATTTATTACTATTTCGCAACCTTGCACTTGAGGGGTGAACAAGTTTTTGGCGTCGTTGCCAGGGATTTGATACGGTGTTTTCAGAATTTCTCTGAAATAACTTTTAGTTGAAGTTGTGTTAAGATATGTTTATAATTTGTTTTAGTTTCTAGAGTAGGTTTTCTTCTAATTTTAGAATACTAACTTAGTTTTGTTTTGATTTTTGCAGAAATTTCACTTCGATCTTAAATTCAGGTTTTGCCCTTCTAACCCTATTCTTCTTTTTTTATTATTCTTATTATTTTCTCTCTGGTAGAGTGGATGGAGATTCTTTTTTGGTTGGCCTAGCCGCCTTGGATCTCTGATTGGTTGGCCCGTGCCGCCTTGATTCCTTTTGGTCGGCCTAGCCGCCTTGAATCACCCTGTGCTCAGAGATTTCTCTTCTCAATCTACTCTTTTTTGTTCTTTTTCTGATCTTTTCTCAAAGATTCAAAGAGTGGGTGCGGTCTTCTCTTGAACCCCTATTGACCAGGAGAAATCAGTCTCTATCTTCGCTTCTGGCTTTGCCATTGCAAAACACCTTGTGCTTCAGTCTTAAAGAGAAGTTAAGAAAAGTAGGAAGAATTCTTTTTCTTTTTCTGAATTTACATGTCCCACTGGGTCCGTGATCATAACAATCGCTTGATAAGTAACAGAGTAATTATTGAGGGGATTAATAGAGAACCTCATGCTAGAAAACGTCAAAATCTTCCTGAAATTACTAGAGAGATGACTGAAAATCAACCCAATAAAAAGGCTAACTAACAACAAAATCAAGCTCAAAACTATGTTGAAATTGATGAGAATGAAGTAGGGGATGCACTTTAACCTAGGACTTTACGTGACTATCTACAACCTGCTAGGACAAGTACTCCCTCTTGTATGATTTTCCCTCACAATGTGGGGAACATTGATTTTAAACCGAGGTTGATCCAACTTATCCCCAAATTCCCTCACTGACTCATTTTTAGGCTCATCATCTAGAATGATTTTTCAAAATGGATAGACGGCATGGATAAAACACATATATAATGGTGGGCCCCACAGGCCCCTAATCGGATCATCTGTCTCTAGTCCCGAGTCCGCCCCCAATTCGCGCCCAGGTGAATTAGGCCCGCCCCTGCCTTTCCCATTCTAATGTCTCCCGCGCGCCATTCCCTATCTCTCTCTCTCTCTTGCTCTCACCCGGCCCAAACACCCCCGCCTCTGCCTCTCCCTCTCCCTTACCCTCTCCCCCGCCCGGCTAATCCTCTCTCTCTCTCTCTCTCTCTCTCTCTCTCTCTCAGCTCCACAGGTTCTCTCTCCCTACAACAGGTCTTTCTCTCTCTCACTCTCCCTCATCTCTGCAAAACCACCACACAGATGGCTGGATCAGCGCCCCTTGTCAACTGCGACAGTGGCTAGCCCTCCCGACAAGTCTTAGGTTTCTCTCTCTAACGTTGACTGTCAAAATCTTACCCTAATTAAGGTTTTGCAATGGTGAATGTAATTTAGGATTTTCGATTTTCAATCCCTAATCAGGGTTTTGCAATGGCGAATCTCTAGCTAGAGATTTGCGATTTTCAATCTCTAAGAAGGTTTTTTTTTTTTCCTTCTATAAATCAAGCTTGCAACAGCTTCTCCAATGTTGTGGAAGTACTCAGTGTCATAGTTTCCGACGAAAATACTTCACAAAATAATGTTTTATGTCATTTTCTCTCAACTTGTAGATGGGCTTGACAATGAGTCTGCTACTTGGCAAAGAATGCCTGATAGATGTTTGTGGAAAGGCATTGTATTTGTAGTGTAATAGTTGGTTTGGTAAGAACTCATTGCCTAAAGAAGCTCAGGAATGCTGATGGTAATTAGAAATGATGGATACGAATGACTGGCATATCATGTCAGCCATCCCTTCTTCTGTGGGTGAAAAATAGTCTTATTTTACTAATCTTATTTAGATGGGCCACACTTGATAAAATAAACGCACAACTGCATTACTTTCTTTGTCTATCCCAAGTTACATTGTTTATGCTGCTTCTCTGGATCTTAGGCAATGGTAGGCAATATTTTCTATAGGCATTTTATGTTTCTAGTGTTGTTCCTTGCTTTCTTTGTCTATCGCAAGTTACATTGCTTCTGTTGCTTCTCTGATTCTTAGGCCTATACTCTTTGTGAGCCACTATAATTCCTTAGAGACTAAGTTGGATACTCTAGCAGAGTGTGACACCTGATGCACAAGCACTCAGAAATTGTACACGTGGAATGTATTATTCAATTAAAACTGTTAAAATTGCAATGCACCCTGTGAATTGACCATCTTCCAAAAATCATATTGGTTGAGCAACCATAACCTTTCATTAGTGGACACATGTTTGCTAAGTTCTTGATTTTTTATGTTTTCTGTTTTTGGTACTTTTGGTGGTCTTATCAATGTAGTTGCATCTGTATGTACATATATGTCTATTTGTGCAGAGAAGCAGGGAAGGAGACATCAAGAACAGGTGTGTTCTCATTAACATCGAGGTTAGGGAATTTTAATTTAGGTTTTGCCTCAGATGTTTGATGTTTGCATGCTTTAAAAATAAATAAATAAACTATCAATGAGTGGAATAGAAATTAGATGGGTCAACTTTACTCAAGTTAGAACTTGAATTGAGTTTATGTCACCACTCAATTTTGTGTTGACTCATCTAATGACTTAAAAGAATCTGCAAAGACTTGCTTGGGAATTTCCTAAATCAGACCAAGAACTTCAAGGCTTGGTTAAGTTGGTTCATGATTTGACTGAATTAACTTGATTTGTTGATTCCAAGTTTGGTCCTAAGTATTCTTGATTTGAGCATACTAGATGGCATCATGCTTAGAATTTGTAAGTTGGGTCCAGTTACAAATCTGAACAATGCATCATGCTTAGAATCTGTAGATTCTGTTTTGCTTCCATGTGTTTTGCACAAGAGATCGCCAGCATGGAACAAACGAGTCCAACTGTCTGGATTTTAAGCCTGAAGGAGTTGCAGCCATAGCTTTCTAAGTGCATCAGCCATTAGAGAAGAAATATCATCACAGGAAGTCAAGAAATAATCCATCTTTATTAAGGAAAAGTCATAATAAAATTGTAAGCATGGCCTGTAGCTGCTGTGGTTATTGTAAGTCATAATAAAATTCCAAGGGCATCAGCCATTAATAAAATTTCAATTTTTTTTCAGGGTTGGCATGCTATGGTTTATGATATGAATACAACAGATGAGACATGGCAATGGGTCAATCTCAAAGAGGTAAAACTTTCTTCCCATAAGTTTTCTTCATTGTTATTGTAATTGTCGTACTGTTAATGAAAGTATACATCTCATTAAGTGATGTAGAGAAAACTATTGAATTTGTTTGTAATTGTGTCTTCACATACTCATGTGTCTACTTCTGCACTTGCTGCATTTTCCAGAATGTTGGGATTCCTTCCTGGACTACATGTTTTTTAATGTTTATGTAGTTTTACTGTATGCATTCTTTTTCATCATAAAATATGTCTCATGCATTAGGTGAATCATCATAAAATTCTTAAGTGGGATAGTAAGTTCTTAAAAAAGAAAAAAAAAGAAAAAAAGAAAAAGAAAAAGAAAAATCATAATGCAAACTTCTGTTTTTGGCATTGTCTGGTGAATGATTATTATGAAAAAAACTTAAGAAGAAGTTGTTTAGGTTGAATCATTATTTTCATCTGTAAATGGACAGTTCCATACAGTTGCTACAGATCTGGATTTAAATATTTCCATCTCTTTCTATTGCAGATGATGTTGTATGGTGGAATATTTGGTTGCTTATCACCAATTCTCTCAATTGCTGGATTTTCGAGCTACAAGTCGCCATTTGTTTATCCTAAAGATGAGGTAATTTCTGAAAGCTACACAATGCTTGGACCGTTTCCCAAAATTTGAAACATAATTACATTATTCATTAGCAAATGTCTATATTTCAGAAACAAAATGTGGAAAGGGCAAAATCATCCCTATTGATGGAGAAGCTGGATAATGTGAGTGAGTTTGATGATGGAAACTGACAATCTGATCACCTCTTAATGGTGGTTACATACAAAAAATGGGTAAAGATTCTTCATGAGCTAGTGATTACATTTTTTTTGAAAGGTAAGCTAGTGTCACGTCTACAATTCTAGAGCTTCTGTGTATCAAGCGCCACACATTCCCTGAGTATAATATTTTTTTGAAACGACTCCCCAATCTTTTAACATGCAGCTGCTACCATGGGCTAGACTCCCACAACGTAGTGGTAACTCATGCTATATGGGGACCCACAAGCTGCAGACATTGTGTTCACTAGTGGTGCAAATATTATTGTTGTTGGCATAAACATCACCACCCAAAGTCACACTAACAGGTTTCAACTTTGTCTTCTACTTTGTTTCATGACTTGATGCCACTATTTCTTTGTTACCATTGTATAGCAGGACGGTGGTCCATTTTCCTTGTTCGAGACCATTGATCTTATGGGTTCCACCATGAATGGGGGATGCCCCAAAAGTTTCCTATACTGAAAAACCTAATCCTTTGAAGTTTGAATGTTGACCTTAGCTTAATTCTTTTCTAAACCTTCTATTTGTAGGCCTACTTTAAAAAGAAAAAAGGAAAAGAAAAAAGAAAAAAGAAAAAACCACCACTATATGGACAGGCATCCGGAAATGAGTTCTTTAGTCGAGGAAAACGAGAATTGACAAAGGAATTGGAAATGGTAATCCTGAAGTATATTGGAAATTGTGTCAATGGTTAAACTTGCAATTCATTCCTATTTAATTCTCTCCACCATTATAAAGCTCAAGAAATCTTTTTCGTAACTAATTCACAAGAATCACATACAAAGATTTAATGGGTAAAACTGGGATTGTAAAATTTCATACATTTGTGCACCCACCTTCCAAAAAAAAGTCAGGTACAATGAAAGATGCAACTATCAAAGAAATTTCTTTGGATGCTTAATTTTTTAGTTGATTAGAGGTAACATTTTTTTTCTTAATTCATTTGTGCTAGTTTGAAAATTCTAATGTATGGCTGCAACTTGTGTCCAAGTTTAAAGACGGTGTGATGACACCTCAACAAGAAACTTGTGTTACTGTGGCCCACAGGAAAATAATAATTTTTACCGAAACTGGGGTTATAATATATGATGAATGATGTTATATTTAAAAGGAAATGGCTTGCATAAATAACGGCTGTTATTCATTCAGATAACTGGGATTGTTGGGCCAAAAGAATACTAAAGCTAAACCCTTAACCGCTGGCAGATGATGAGCCTTTCTCAGATGAAGAGATTTCCTTCATGAGAAGAAAGATCTTGCAAGGGATGTAGAGGTATCATTTTCGGCCTCGGTTTATTCCATTTTACTTCATGTTCAGTTGAAACAGTTGATAGGAATGGAACCTTCGTTTGTTCTCTATGGGAATCAAAGACAAACATGGCTGTGGTTCTTCTAGAGGCTGGGCTGGCAAAGCTTCAAACTACTTTTGGTGCTGACAGGATTCCTGTTGCCCACCTACTTGCAAAGGCTGAGCAGTCTGCAAAAAACCAGAGATTGAAGGTTAGTGCGTAAGGTGCTTCATGATTTAGGAAGTTGATGCAGAACTTGGCTTTCTATGTTTCTGCTTATGCATATATTTATTGCAGATTTGGGAAAATCATGTTGAAGGACAGGAAGCTACTAATGAGTCATCAGTAGCTGAGACCAAACAGAAGGAAGTGCTTAAGGTGTCGTGTGATTTTTGCTTGAGTGATACCTTTTTTGGTTTCTTTAGTTGGATAATTGACTTGCTTTCTTGATCTTTACTTTTAGGTGGTAGTTACTGAGGTGGTGGCAAGTTCTCTGTCCAAACAGTTGGAGATCAGAAAGTGGCGTCCATTTAACTGTAGTTAGCTTTATTGTTTTCTTGTTGAGTTCTGATTTGTGCGACATGGGGATGATCGTTGTTGTTTTCTTTAGATTTGTGACAGCTAGACTTCAATTAGCAAGGAATTTGGATTTACATTGTTAATGACTTGGGATTTTCCAAAAGATGTCCAGTGCTTGTAGGTCCCTTCTACATCATCTTTTCTAATATGGATTTGAAACATATTTATGTGCTTTTTTGGATTTATACATCATCTAATTATGAGATTTCTTTACTGGAATGTCAAGTGAATGCATTAAATATCATAGTTTAAATTATGAATGCATTAAATATCATAGTTTAAATTTTGTGAGATTATTTTGGTGATCTTGTGATTCTAAACAAATATATATTTATAATGGGCCTGATTATGCCTATTTACAGCTAAGTGGTATGTTATTTGTAATCTTACCAGCCATAACGGGCTCCAACCGTTGTAAAAACCCACCTTCCATCGTTGTAATGTATCATTTACAACTATCATTATTATATTTACAACAGGCATCGAACTTTGTAAACAGTAGAACTTTGTTGCAGCAGGGGACAGTCTATTTACAACCGGCCATAACCGCTGTAATAGGATAATTGGGACGCCGTTTGAAAACTTTTTACAAGGGTCATGGCCCGTTGTAATAGGATAATTTCGTCGGTAAAAGCCTTATTTCCTGATTCCCGCCAAGAAGTGAGAAGGACTTTTACCGACGAAATTACTTACTTTTACCGATGAAAAATTTCGTCGGTAAAAGTCTTTTAAGTTATTACCCAGCGCGACCGTCCCTCATTTCTCTCTCTCTTTCTCTCTCTCTCTCTCTCGCTCGCTCTCTCTCTCTCTCTCGAACGACCCTCATCGCCGACCACCGGCGTCCGGCTTTCGGTCACCGGCGTCGTACCATCTCTGCCGACCACCCATCTCAGCCGACCATTTCTTACCGGCGTCCCACCGCCGCTCGCCAAGAACCTCCGCCGGCTTCCGTACGTCGCCGCCACCTCCGGTAACCCTCTCCCCCTTCCTTCTTCCTCCATTTCCCCTCTCTCCCTCTCTCCTCGTTGTTCATTGTGGGGCCCACTTCCAAAATCCAATGCATGTGGGTCCCACCGTCGCTGGCCAATGCATGTGGCTGGGTGGGTCCCACCGTCGCTTTCCATCGTCCATTGCATGTGGGTCCCACCGTCGATTTCCATCGTCCATTGCATGTGGGGTCCGCCTTAGCTGTCCATTATTTGGTGGGGCCCACTGATTTAGTAAATCCCTAATTAGAGATTTCGAAATTAAAATCTTCTAATTAGGGATTTCGAAATTAAAATCCCTAATTAGGGATTTTAAATTTTAAAATCCAAATTGTGATTTACAAATTAAAGAAAAAATGAAATTGTGGGGCCCACCGTCGCTGTCCACTGCCTGTGGGGCCCACGTCGATGTCCACTGGCTGTGGGGCCCACCGTCACTGTCCACTGGCTGTGGGGCCCACGTCGCTGTCCACTGGCTGTGGGGCCCACGTCGCTGTCCACTGTTTTAGATGAAGCATATATTTGTGTGGAGTAAACTATGTGGGGCCCATAGTGATTTACGTATTTTATCCACTCCATCCATCCATCTTAGCAGGTAATTTTAGGTATGGTGCCCAAAAATGAAGCATATCAAAACCTAAAGTGGACCACACCACAAGTGTGAACTGAATGTCTATCATTGAAAAATTCTAGGACGACACAGAAGTTTTGGATCAAGCTGATATTTGTGTTTTCCCTTCATCATATCCATGTGATCTTATGGACAGGTTGGATGACAAATATAGATCATAGGAGAGCCTGGGAATGGTGGAAATCATTATTCCCACTGTTTACCATGGCATGGTCCACTTGAGATTTGGATATGCTTAAATTTTGGGCTCAACCACTAAAATGAGCTGAAAAAACATAAAGACGGAATAGATAAATCACATACATTCTAGGTGGGCCCAACTGAGTTTACTTTACATGATAAGAGATAAGAGCTAGCGTGCAGAGTTACTCCGCACGCAATCCGATTCCCATGGTGGGCCCTACACATACTTATTTGTTCAGAAAATAGCAGTCATTAGGCATTTGATTAGACTTGATTCATGGTGTTGATGATTCTGTCATTTTCATGTGCTTGTGTATCTGGAATTGATGGAGCAAACCTGGATGTGCGTCGGAGCTACCCGTGGTTGATT
Organism: Liriodendron chinense; assembly: GCA_003013855.2. NCBI lineage: Eukaryota > Viridiplantae > Streptophyta > Magnoliopsida > Magnoliales > Magnoliaceae > Liriodendron > Liriodendron chinense. The sequence continues at coordinate 57,399 of PVNU02000719.1, forward strand.
TATGTGGATGTATGTTGTGGATGTATTTGGCTTATTATTAATAGTTATTTTTTGTCCACAAATGGTAGTATAATAGAATCAGTTAGCCCATTTGGAGATTTTTATATTGCCGAGCATAGATAGTGTGTTTTGGAGGTATAGAAATCTGTCAAATTGTCTTGTTGGACAGTTCAAGGTTGGATAGATTGGAATGTTATCGTTGTTTGTTATTTACATGCTCTGTCATTAGTTTCGTGCGGTAACTCTCCTATTCTCTCTGGATATGTTTCTTATGTTTAATTCTATTGTCAATTTAATCCACACAATGTGTGGATAGTTGACGTGGAAATGAAATGTAAGATAAATATATCTGGAGAGATAGGGGGAGATGCTGTCGAAATTTAGGCTTGGGCATTTAAATGGAAATAATGATCGCATTTCAATCTATCCATCCTTGGATGGGCGACTGATTTTATTATATTATCATTTAGTGGCAAATTAGATGACGAACATGATACTTGTGATTAAGAGTAGTTGATTGATGTTGATGTTGAGCGGGGGTCCCTGGAAGGTGGGAACCGCGGTTTAGACCATGATGATGAAGCTGTCCTGTTCCTATGGATAACAATATGGGTGGCCTGGCCATTTGGACAGGCCCGTGTTTATGTATTAGCTCGAAATTAATGGAGCAGACCCGGATGTGTGTCGGAGCTATCCGGGTGTTGAGCGGGGGTCCCTGGAAGGTGGGAACCGCTGTTATGACCATGATGATGAAGCTGTCCTGTTCCTATGGACAGCAATATGGGTGGCCTGGCCATTTGGACAGGCCCGTGTTTATGTATTAGCTCGAAATTAATGGAGCAGACCCGGATGTGCGTCGGAGCTATCCGGGTGTTGAGCGGGGGTCCCTGGAAGGTGGGAACCGCTGTTATGACCATGATGATGAACCTGTCCATTTCCTATGGACAGCAATATGGGTGGCCTAGCCATTTGGACAGGCCCGTGTTTATGTATTAGCTCGAAATTAATGGAGCAGACCTGGATGTGCGTCGGAGCTATTTGGGTGTTGAGCGGGGGTCCCTGGAAGGTGGGAACTACTGTTATGACCATGATGATGAAGCTGTCCTGTTCCTATGGACAGCAATATGGGTGGCCTGGCCAATTGGACAGGCCCGTGTTTATGTATTAGCTTGAAATTAATGGAGCAGACCCGGATGTGCGTCGGAGCTATCCGGGTGTTGAGCGGGGGTCCCTGGAAGGTGGGAACTGCTGTTATGACCATGATGAAGCTATCCATTTCCTATGGACAGCGATATGGGTGGCCTGGCCATTTGGACAGGCCCGCTTTGTGTGGAGCAGACCCGGATGTGCGTCGGAGCTATCCTTGAGTTGCTTGAGTCTCCAAGACCTACACCCTAAACCCGAAACCATAAACCTAAAACTAAAACCTATAAGCTACGGCTAAACCGAAACCTAAACTCAATTCATCTAACTTTAAACCTAGACCCAAACTCGAAAACCTAACCCTAAACCCGATCCCGAACCCGAAACTATAAACCAATGCGTATAATCCTAATCTCAAATCACCTAACCTAAACCTACACCAATTCCTAAATCTATTCACCTAACCTAAACCTTGACCCAAACACGAAAACCAAACCCGAAACCCGATGCCGAACCCAAAAATCTAAACCTATGCCCTAAACCTAATCCTAAACTCATGTCACCTAAACTAAACCTACACCTACTCCTAAATACATTCACCTTACCTAAACCTTGACTCAAAAACGAAAACCAAACCCAAAACCCGATCCCGAACCCGCAAATCCAAACCTATGCCCTAAACCTAATCCTAATCTCATGTCACCTAACCTAAACCTACACCTATTCCTAAATCCATTCACCTAACCTAAACCTTGACCCAAACACGAAAACCAAACTTGAAACCCGATCCCGAACCCTCAAATCCAAACTTATGCCCTAAACCTAATCCTAAACTCATGTCACCTAACCTAAACCTACACCTACTCCTAAATACATTCACCTTACCTAAACCATGACCCAAAAACGAAAACCAAACCCGAAACCCGATCCCGAACCCGCAAATCCAAACCTATGCCCTAAACCTAATCCTAAACTCATGTCACCTAACCTAAACCTACACCTACTCCTAAATACATTCACCTTACCTAAACCTTGACCCAAAAACGAAAACCAAACCCGAAACCCGATCCCGAACCCGCAAATCCAAACCTATGCCCTAAACCTAATCCTAATCTCATGTCACCTAACCTAAACCTACACCTATTCCTAAATCCATTCACCTAACCTAAACCTTGACCCAAACACGAAAACCAAACCCGAAACCCGATCCCGAACCCGCAAATCCAAACCTATGCCCTAAACCTAATCCTAAACTCAAATCACCTAAAGTAAACCTACACCTATTCCTAAATCCATTCACCTAACCTAAACTTTAACCCAAACACGAAAACCAAACTCGAAACCCGATCCCGAACCCACAAATCCAAACCTATGCCCTAAACCTAATCCTAATCTCATGTCACTTAACCTAAACCTACACCTACTCCTAAATCCATTCACCTAACCTAAACCTTTACCCAAACACGAAAACCAAACCCGAAACCCGATCCCGAACCCGCAAATCCAAACCTATGCCCTAAACCTAATCCTAAACTCAAATCACCTAAAGTAAACCTACACCTATTCCTAAATCCATTCACTTAAGCTAAACCTTGACCCAAACACGAAAACCAAACCCGAAACCCGATCCCGAACCCGCAAATCCAAACCTATGCCCTAAAACTAATCCTAAACTCATGTCACCTAACCTAAACCTACACCTACTCCTAAATACATTCACCTTACCTAAACCTTGACCCAAAAACGAAAACCAAACCCGAAACCCGATCCCAAACCGGCAAATCCAAACCTATGCCCTAAACCTAATCCTAAACTCAAATCACCTAAAGTAAACCTACACCTATTCCTAAATCTATTCACCTAACCTAAACCTTGACCCAAACACGAAAACCAAATCCGAAACCCGATCCCGAACCCGCAAATCCAAACCTATGCCCTAAACCTAATCCTAAACTCATGTCACCTAACCTAAACCTACATCTACTCCTAAATACATTCACCTTACCTAAATCTTGACCCAAAAATGAAAACCAAACCCGAAACCCGATCCCGAACCCGCAAATCCAAACCTATGCCCTAAACCTAATCCTAAACTCAAATCACCTAAAGTAAACCTACACCTATTCCTAAATACATTCACCTTACCTAAACCTTGACCCAAACACGAAAACCAAGCCCGAAACCCAATCCCGAACCCGCAAATCCAAACCTATGCCCTAAACCTAATCCTAAACTCATGTCACCTAACCTAAACCTACACCTACTCCTAAATACATTCACCTTACCTAAACCTTGACCCATTGCTGAGGCGTACATTAATACCTTCACACATTAAAACAATATGTGAGGAATAAGGCACGTCCAGAGGGATCCATTGCTGAGGCGTCCATTGATAATGAGTGCCTGACATTTTGCTCCATGTATCTTCGTGGCATAGAGACTAGATTCAACCGAGAAGATCGGAATGCCGATACAGGGCAGGAGCATGAACAAAGACTCATATCTGTATTCGCACATAACGTCCGTCCTTTAGGATCACCGACATTTCAGGATATGGACCCTCGGGATCAAGCAAAGGCGCGGTGGTATGTGTTGCATAATTGTGAAGAAATAGAGTCGTACTTGGAGTAAGTCTTCGCACATAATTGTATATATACAGACAGTTTTAATCTCAAAATTTCTTGCTTACAACGTACCAATTGTGTATAGCGAACACATCGAGGAGATGAAGTCCCAATACCCTACAAATTATGATCGAATGCATCAGGATTTGTTTCCAGAATGGTTTGCAAAACGTGTAAGATTAATTTACCTTCTATCTCACCACACTTACAATATTGTTGTATTGCACAATATTTACACGTAATTTTAAATGCCTAAACGTACATTTATATTCTGTATGTGATGATAGATGAAGATGTTGCACGCTAGCAACTCTGCGGATGCATCTGATGCGCTCTACTCACTGGCGTGTGGCCCTGATAGACGTGTATCTAGATATACAGGTTGTATTGTAAACGGGATTCGGTTCCACACTGAGGAGCGTGAGAAATATAGGACCAGACAAAATAGTGGTGTGGTTGTGAAGGGAACACATGAGGAGGTCAAAATTGATTTTTATGGTGTTTTGATGGATATTATTGAGCTGAGTTATTGTATGAGAAAGCAGGTGTACTTATTTAAATGCGATTGGTGGGACATTGGAAATAAAAAGTTGGGAATACAGACTGATAATTACTCCACGAGCGTAAATTTATCTCGGAAGTGGTTTAAAGATGACCCATTTATCATAGCCGGCCAAGCCGAACAAGTATTCTACCTCGCTGACACCAAGTTAGGCGGCTCTTGGCACGTGGTGCAGAAAATAAAGCCCAGGAACATATTTGACGTTCCCGAAGTTGACGTTGAAGATAACGATAAAGGGAGTAATAGAACGTCGTCAGTTGAACAAGCATATCAAGAAGACATGCCATCTTGGGATAGAGGGAATTATCCAAATGTTAATATTGATGTGGTGCAATTGAATAGAGATGATGTGCCACCTGATCATGTTGATGCTTCAATTATAAATGACATTGTTAGAGATGATAGCGCTTTCATCGATGACAACGTTGCAGATGATAAAGAGGAAATTCTGATCAGCGATAGTGATGGTGAAGAAGAAAGAGTCCTAAGCGATAATGATTCAGACGACGATTATTAAATGTATACAAGATTTACATGTCATTTTCAATTCCCGCAATTTAATTATTACATGTATATATGTTTTACAAGTCATGATTTTTTTCCTGAATTGACTTGTTTGTAATCTACATCCTCAGTTAAGTCACTTTATGATCATGTCCTCCACAAACTGGAGCGTAGCGGAAGCACGCAGCATACTTCATCAGCTGTTGCGGATGGACTTTCCAGCCCTATATTCTTCTGATAGGGCCAGAGAGATACCTGGTCTGGTCGAGAAATGTAGGGAGGAAGACAATGACTCAGATGAAAGATTATACAATCTCAAAGAAATTCCGGACCTGATTGAGGAATATAACCGTTGAAAACTTCGTATGGAAGATGCGACATTATCACTTGTACATCTGAATGGAGTCCCGAGAGATCAGATTTCTCCTATTGTGACTGGCATGTTGGCTGTAACAATGTCGAGTGCTTCATACAGCTTGACATATACATCTACAACGTACGATAACTTACGTAGGGAGTATTTCGGATAGTTGATCCGAAGTTGATTTGTATTACAATGAAATATATGTATTTAATATAGAATGACAATGTGTAATGAATTTTTCAACTTTTATATTCTGTTTATGGTTTTATTATATTCTGCTTGCATTATAGTGTAATGGTCTAATCATATTTTTATCATCTCTCTAAGCATAAGCACAAATTCACTCTACAATGATGTTCATAAACTTGCACTGACATTGTTTAAATTTATAAGTTTGTATTTCAGATATATTCAGTCATGGCACTAGGTGGGAGATCAGTTCGTTCGCTCACTGGATCTACCCCTTCCACCCGTGATGCGACGCAGACAGCATCGACGTCGCACGGTGCATCACAGTCATCTGATCCTTCGGTTCAGCATACACCGGGCATTGCATGTAAGTCTAGACATTTATTTAGTGATTTCTGTTTATATTGTTACTTACATATATCTTTTTGCAACAGCATCTTCTACCAGCCGACGAGGACGTGGACCCACGCGTGGGTTAGTTTTAGAGCGACTTACGCGTGAGGGTGAGGTGACGGTAGAGTTCCCATAGGACTGCCTTAGACCTGTTGGGGACAGTGCCAGACTGTTTACATCTGAGGTCGGTGTCCTATGCCGATCTATGATCCCTGCCACCACCCCCCGTTGGACTGACGTGACAGATGATGTGCGACAGCTCATCCGTCAGCGCCTTCAAGTAAAGTTTAGTAAATTGAAATTTTCTTTTGTGAAAGTTCATTTACGGTTAAGTCTTATTGTTAATAAGTTTATTCCCTTAATTTATTATTTATGAAACTGCAGGATAAATTTGACTTCGATTTGAATGTTCCCTACATTTCTCATGCCTCGACGACATGATTAGAGAGCGGTTCAAGGAGTACCGCGGAGAGTTGCACCAGTGGTACAAGCGGTGCAGGACACACGATGAGGCCGTACTGTCCGCACCGCCACACGTTACTACAGACGACTGGCGGATACTCTGCGAGAGATTTTCGTCAGAGGCTTTTCAGGTAATATTTACATGTACGATATCTTAAGGTAACAATTAAATTCGCAATTAAATTCACAATTAATAGAAATGTATTTTGTATAATGTGTTCAGAAGAGGAGTAGAATAAATTCTGCGAACAGGGAAAAGTTACAAGTGAACCACGTAGCTGGTTCAAAGTCATTTGTACGACATCGTTACGACATGATAAGAAATTATTGATGATTATTAAGTTAATATATTATTTTGATTGGCATTTATTATAAGTCTTTTTTCCTTTCGATTGCGCAGCGAGATTCCGTCACCGGCCAGGAGCCTGGACCAGTAGACCTCTACAGAGGGACTCACTGTCGGCAGGCGACGGGATCTTGGGTTCATCCTAGAGCCAGTGAGCATTGGGTAAAAATCTTTACTTTGTAAAATTTAATTGCGCATTGATTGATAATAATGTCATTCATGTCATTTTTTATGAAATTTCATATCTTTTCATTACAGGCGGCGATGGACACCATACGCAGTCAGCCCACTCCCGATGGTAGTCAGCGGAGTGAGCCAGAAATCTTGAGCGAGGTGCTTGGCACCCGTTCTGGATATGTGCGTGGGCTTGGCCATGGTGCAAAGCTCATGGCACAAACTAGAGCTGGCTCCAGCCGATCCGTAGCTGGTGAGAGCGCTCAACGCCGAGCTGATATCGCAGAGAGAGAGGTTCAGCAGCTATGGGTCGTTGTCGATGAGATTCGAGAGCAGCTGGAGAGGCAGAGAGAGGAGCAGAGGCGTAGGGAGGAGGAGCAGAGGTGTAGGGAGGAGGAGGAGAGGCGACGGGAAGAGCAGGAGAGCAGGATCGAGGAGTTGCGGCAGGAGCGGCAGGAGCATGAGCGACGGATGCAGGAGATGTTTCAGGCTCTAGCTGCACGCCTTGGCGCCGATGCCCCGCCACCTCCGCCTTCATCTTCCTGATTATTTTTTTTAATATACGACTTTTAACTTGTATGTATTTGTATGTGGATGAATATTGTTTATTTGGATGTGGAATGGATTATTTGTGTATGGATGGAGTAGTTTCTGTTTATTCGAATGTATGTGGATGTGAATAGGAGAAAAATGTATAGGTTTCTTTACAGGTGTATATCAGGAATTTTCCTGAATTTTGAAAACAAATGAAACCGAGACAGGAAACACTATTACCGACGAAATTGTTCGTAGGTAAAAACTTGGAAAAGTTTTTTGCCGACAAATTTTTTCGTCAGTAATAAAATCTGGGAAACTTTTATCGACGAAAGATTTCGTCAGTAAAAATATCCCAGACTTTATTACCGACGAAAAAATTCGTCGGTAAAACATTTTTTCATGTTTTTACCTACGAATAATTTCGTCGGTAAAAGTTTTTTCACCGACGCATCATTTTTATTTCCGACAAAAATTCATATGTTTTCCCGACGAATGTTTTCGTCGGTAATGGTTTTATTATTACCTACGAAAAATTATTTCGTCGGTAAAGGTTACCGACGGCCTTTCTGCGACGATGTTAGCCGCGAAAAATTTCGTCGGGAAAAAGATTTCCCAACGAAATTTTACTGACTACCGACGAAATCATTCGTTGGTAAAAATGGAATTTCTTGTAGTGAGTGATTAGATTCGAATTGTCGTAACCGTAGAGCATGTCATAGTCACTTGGCATGGTTGTTACTTCGAAGACTACATGTTTGAATCCTATGTCCTTCAATCAAATTAGAATCTTATTTTCTGACTTAAGTGGGATTGCTTGTATTTGAATGCTTAATCTTCCAACTAGATGAGAGATAGAACTTCAAATCTAGTTGTGTTTATGCTTGGATGAATGAATTCACATGGGACTACTACAAGTGGATCCTTGAGGCCTTACTTCCATTAATTATCAGATTTTTATAAAAGTTACTGTTTTTATTTAATTTTTAAAATCAAACTTCGAAACTGCTGAATTTGTAGTTGCTAGAATGGTTTGAATTGGTTTGCCCTAATTCCCCGTGGATCACCTTGGTCTTACCGAAAATTATTACTATATTGTAGCTTTGCACTTGAGGCGAGCGAACAAATATCAGGTGTCAAATCCCACCAGCACTCTAAATTATCACCGTATAGATGGTTAAATGCAGAGGTGGTTTGATCTTAAAGATTGAATACCTCAAAATGGACTAGGTGGGCCACTAAGGGATGTTAAGTGGATGTGATCGACTGAGATCAACCATTGAGGTTCCTAGATTTTGGTATGGCTGTCCCGATCAGAGGAGCTTTGGTGATTCCATGCCAGATCATTAGTGGGCCAGGAAGATCTCCGCAAAGGAACAACTACGGAAGAAGATTTGAGAAGCCAGTGAGCCTGGGGCACTTTTTTTTCCAATGCAGGTCCTGATTTGTTAAGGAGAGAGTTTGGTATCCAGAAAGCTCATGCCATATGTGTGAAGAATCCAAAATGATCCAGAAACCCAACATGGGATTTCATTGCCTCGAGCAAGCTATAAAAAGAGCACATGAAGAAGAGCTTTAAGCCCTTCACCAAACACATCTATCTACCTCTTATGTTACTTTATCCTTTACTTTTCCTAGTTTAGTTCACCACTGCCCAGTGGCTCTCACTGCAGTACATTTATCTTAAGAGTAGAATAAATATCCGCAACCTTAAGTTGTCAGATCTTGTTCATCTAAGTTCTGATTTTGTTGTTTATACTTGGTCATACCCTGCTAACCACTTGCCTAGACATCTATTCCAATAGGCGTATCAGATATTTATCTTTTATTTCTAGCATTATTTATTATTCTGCTTGTAAAAACATGTCGGTTATAACAAGGCCAAAAATATTAATAAAATCGACAGAGTTTATCTTAGAATTCCTTCTTTTATCGATACATTCCTATTCTGTTTGAGAAACACCAGACTAAAGGACCGGCGTAAGAAGAAAGTCCTTAAGTCAGTAGATTCACATTTGTTGGCACCATTAGTGCACGTTTCTGTGGCATTTCAGTGCACCTTACTTGTCAATCATGTGAGTCCATGTGTTGTAATGTCAGTTGAGCCTTGGCAAGCTGAAGACCGAAGATTCAAGTGGACCAGAAGCATCAAGGAAGAAGAACAGGTAAATGAGATGCCTTAGGGACCTTAACCCCGTGGATCAAAACACCCAAAACCTCTTAGATGACTTGGAACAATTAGGAATACCTTAGTCATCTTCATTAGTCTTAGAACATCATGAAAAACATGATAAGTTAGACTAATTAAAGAGGTGGAAGTTGTTGTAAACAATTCAGCCCAAACAGCAGTTTTCGATTGATCTCTGATCGATCAGACAGTGGTTCCGATAGGACTCCGATTCATCGGACATAGGTTCCGATCAATCGAAATTTGTTTCAGAGAATTTAAAAAATTCACTAGATAGATTTTCGATCAATCGAACTATGTTCCGATTAATCGGAATTTGTTTCAGAGAATTCTCTGGACAAATTTTTGATCAATCGGAAGTGGCCTTCAATCAATCAGACATTTTTTTGATCAATCAGAGATATGCAAATCTGCCCTTTTTTTTTTTACCATTGGAGAAAAATCTATAAAAGATGAGGCATTCGTTTTTGGGCTAAGGAGGGAGATTTTGAGGAAATAGATGCTGCCATTATTGAAGTCCATTAAAGGCTCTATTCCTAACCTATTGCAAACCATTCTCCTTATGATTCATCACAAGCTTGGGACATTCAATGCTCAAATGAGAATGGACTTGTTCTCTTTTGATTCATAAGAGTTTAGACACCTTGATCATTGATATATCCTTTATCTAAACACCACCTAGGAGTCCTAATAGATGTATTCCTCTAGGAAACTCATTTTCTATAATTTGTAGAGGTTTCACCACCTCCTTGCACCTTTTACATCTCTAATGGAGCATCACATGTAAGGGAGATGATCTTGGAGTTGAAGCCTTGACAAAGCAGTGACATCAAAGATTGAGGGAGCATAAGGGGAGCTGATTCGAGCACGGGAGAGCGAGAAGAAATAAACCTGAAGTGGCGCTACAACGGGGCTCAAATCTAATAAGTGAGTTGTCTTTTGTAAGAATTTATCCACTCTTTTTCGTGTAGTAATTGAGTGTAGAGTTTGTTTGTCAAACTCGAATTCAGGGTCGTTTGTCGATCCATAGCTTGTTACTTGAGCCTAAAAGTCTAGGGGCGTTTGCCGTTCATTGGGACGTTTGTTAGGCCTAAATTCTAAGGGCGTTTGTTGTTCCTTGGCACATTTGTCGGGCTTAAACTAGTCTCCAAGGGGGAGCCACCAACATGAGTGTGAACGTGTAGGTTGGGAGGAACCTGTAAATCCTCGGTTGTGTGGATCCGAGTTAAAACAGCTTGGTTGGGAGGAACCATATTTAAACTCCCAAGTGAATGATGGTGTGCTCAAAGGGGTTGAATACTTGAACCCGGAGTGGAGTAGACCCAAAGTCGAACCACTATACATCGTTGTGTTTGTGATTGTATATATTTAAGCACATTTCTATGCATTGTGTTTAATTGTTTAATTGTGAATGCTTAATTAGAATGTATGCTAGACACTTAATAGGCACATCCATACACACACAATATACTTTCACTTCTTGAGTAGACTTGAGCTTTTATGATCCACTCTCATATAGTCTACTTGAGTTGCATAGATTAAGTGCTTGATTAATTTAATCATATGTTAATTTATGCATGCTTAGATTATGATGTTAATTGCTTTAATTATATGCTAGTCTTGTGATTGGACCCACTTAGGCTTAGAAGCCGAAGTGTTCTTACTTACTTAGTTTAAATTGTTAAATTGTATAAGTAGGCGAAAAGAATTTTAAAAGGTCCTAACCCCCCCCCCCCCCCCCCCCCCCCCCCCCCCCCACACACACACACACACACACACACACACACACTCACTCTCTAGGACTTATCCATAATTCTAGTTGCTCCATTGTAAGCTTTTACAAGTGTATACGTTGGTGTCGTGTTAGACCACCCGACATGATTTCAATTGGTATCAAGGCGGGTTGCTCTTTAAGGACTCAACCGTCTAGAGAGAGATCCGATACCGGAGCACTAACATCATGTCTACCTGAGATGGGAGTACTGTCAACCGTCCACCATACTTTGACAGGTCCAACTACGCCTATTAGAAAGCTAGGATGATAATTTTTCTTCAATCCATGGATCGATCTGTGTGGGCAAGTACATTAAATGGATATTTCATGCCCACAGAACAAGTGGAGGTTGATGGTAAGATCATTGTCATTCTCAAAGATGATGGGAAATTGAATGACAATGAGAGAGCTTAATATGTGGCTAATGTCAAAGCTCTCAATGCGATTTGCTGTACAGTTTTTTTCGGAAGAATCTCAGTGCATTCTCACATGCACAACTGCAAAAGAAGCGTGGGATACATTTGAGTTCACCCATGAGGGAACTAGTACAGTAAGACGTGCAAAGCTTCAACTCTTAACCACCAAACTTGAAAACATTATGATGGAAAAGACTAAAACTTTCATAGAGTTTTATACTAAACTTTTTTATATTTGTAACTCTATGTTTTCCTTGGGGGAAAGGGTTCCGGAAGGAAGGATATGTAGAAAAATACTTAAGTCCATCCCGGAAAGATTTAACACCAAGGTAGTGGCCTTAGAAGAGTGTAGAGACATAGATAACATGAAAGTAGAAGAACTTCTAGGTTCCCTGCAAACTCATGAACTACACTTTAGGGCTCCCTCTAAGAAGAAAGACATCATCTTAAAGATGTCCCATAAACACTCCTATAAGAAAATTAAGAGCAAGTCGTTCGAATATAGCGATGATGAGGATGATGAACTAGATAAAAGGTTCAAGAGATTCCTCAAGTTCAATAGAGGGAGTAGCCGTGACAAGAAGGACAAGAAGGATGATAAACATAAAGGAAAATAATCCAAAACCTCATTTATCTGATGTTACGATTGCGGTCGTCGTGGCCATATTTTCCTAGATTGTCCGAAAGGGCCTAAACCGAAAGGGAAAAGGACAATAACAACAACTTGGGATGACACAAAGGAGTCAAAATCTGAATCTAGTAACTCCAATAGTAATGAGAGTCATAAACCAGTGAGAATTCTCATGGTTTCCACCACCACCTCTCTTACCCTTAATCTACGAGAGGATCCCAACCACTTTCCTTTTTAGGAGTAGAAGGAGTTCCTAACCCCTCACCTCATGCCACAATCTATGAGGGTGTTGTGGAAATTAGTTATCCTTAGGCTAATCAAACTAAACATAGCTAGTAAGGGTAGCTAGAAACTATAACTATAGGAAAATCTACGGATTTTAGCTTCATTTTGTTGTTAGGGGCATATCAGAGGATTCTAGCCTTATGAGCCCACCTTTGATAATTTAACCTTTCTTTTAATGGATATATTTACTGCTAAACTATTACCCTGCTTAGATTAGCTAATCTTGTTGAGTTTTATGCTTAATTGTATGCTAATCTTTGCTTTGGTCATGATGTACGTAATATTGGAGAGGTTAATTGATTGGGCTATAAGCCCTTGAGCTTTTATTGCTTAATGTATATCATAAATGACCAATTTTGCATGATTAACTATGCTTAGATAAGTACATTTTCTTGTTAATCATGTTCCCATTGCATGCTCCATGTATTATATGTTCATGAACCCTTATACTCTCCTTAGTTAGCAGTTTTTACAGTTATAACTGCGACACTCTAATCTCTCATTTCCAAACTTAATTGATGTATCGTTAAGGGGTATAGATCGATTTATCAATTGCTGAAAAAAGGGGGAGAAAGAGCAAGTCCCACCAAAATGATTTTTCTGTTTGTGTTTTAGGGATTGACAGGTTATGACGGAGCAATTCAAGAGGAGTTTGCTAGTTTACATGTCTTAGTGTATTGAGTTGTAATGTTTATTTCCATTTAACATGTAATGTATTTGTGTTTTGGTAGTGTCATTGGTATGGATCATGACACAGTCTTAGGTTAGGTTTTTATCACATAATTGACAAACAGGGAGATTAGTAGTGCACTTTTTTATGGCATACTAGTACACCTTATTTGTCAATCACGTGAGTCCATGCCTTGTAATGTCGGTTGAGCCTTACCAAACTGAAGACAGAAGATTCAAGTGGACCGGAAGCATTAAGGAAGAAGAACAGGTAAATGAAATGTCTTGGTGACCCTAACCTCGTGGACCTAAACACCTTAAACCTCTTAGATGACTTAGACCAATTAGGAATACTCTTAGTCATCTTCATTAGTCTTATAATATCATGAAAAATATGATAAGTTAGACTAATTGAAGAGGTGGAAACTGTTGTAAATAATTCAACTCAAACAACAGTTTCCTTACAATAGTTTCTGATTGATCAATGGTTCTAATAGGACTCTGATCCATCGGACACAGGTTCCGATCAATCGAGATTTGCTCAAGAGAATTTAAAAAATTCACTAGACAAATTTTTGATTAATCAGACAGTGCCTCCGATCAATCGGATGAGGTCCTTTCGATCAATTGGACCATCTTCCGATCAATCGGACCATATTCCGATCAATCAGAATTTATTCCAAAGAATTATTGGAATTTATTCCAGAAAATTCTCTGGACAGATTTTTGATCAATCAGACAGGTCTTCGATCAATCGGAAGTGACCTTCGATCAATCAGACCTTTTTCTAATCAATCGAAAATACGTGAATCTGCTCGTTTTTTTACCATTTGAGAAAAATCTATAAAAGCTGGGGCATTCATTTTTGGGCTAAGGAGGGAGATTTTGAGGAGATAGAAGCTACTATTGTTGAAGTCCATTAGAGGCTTTATTCCTAACTCATTGAAAGTCATTCTCCTTGTGATTCCTTACAAGCTTGGGGTATTCAATGATCAAATGAGAATGGACTTGTTCCCTCTTGATTCCTAGGAGTTTAGACACCTTGATTATTAGTATATACTTTGTTTAAACACTATTAGTGCACTAATTAGTGCATCGTATTGTCAATTTCAGGATTGTTTAAGTCAGTCGAGTCTTGTGAGCCCCGATGAAGATTGAAGACTCAAGATTTGAAGACTGAAGCAGCTTTTCGGACTCAAGTTCAAGACAAAATAAGTTCAGAAGGTAAGTTGTATATAGACAACCCATAGGATCCCAAAACACCTGTATTTATGGCATTCTAAACATACTAATCTTAGTCGTTTAATTCACGGTCTTAAGATCAAGATGATCAGTCTTGGACCTTCATTAAGTAGGTGCCACACTATGAAAAATCATAGGAAAAACACCTTAGTTGGGCATCAATAGTTCAGCTGGAAATCAGCTTGAATATGGGCATATATAAGTCTTGTCGGCCGGCTGGACGACTGGTCGGTCATATTGACCCCTTGACCAACAGATCTTGAAAATCAGGATAAGTCCGACCAGTCATCAGACTAGCCGGATAACAGGTCGGATGGAACATCCGGCCGGCCGAACATGGCAAAATCATGTCCAGAATATGAGAAAATGCCAAGGCAGAAGGTCTACCAACTGGCCGGCCAACAGGTCAGACAGCAGGTCAGCTGATCTATCCGGCCGGCCGGTCAGCCAGTCGGACATGCTAAAATATGTCCAGTAAGTTTGTGGTTTTTGGACCACTTACCCGACCCATCTGAGGGCCGACCGGCTGACATGTCGAACCTCAAATTCGATCGGCCGGAGGCGGTCCCAGGCATGTCGGAATATGACTGTTTTATATTCGTTTGTGCTCGTTTTTGGGCCTCTATAAAAGCATATCTTGAGGCTTTTAATGGCTGGGCTTGTACACTCATTGAGAGGACTGGAAGGGGCAATTAAGAGCATTATCTAACCTTCCTTTGCTCATCATTGCTTAAAGTTCATCACTTAAACCAAGTGATTCATGGCACTTCAATGAGCATTCAAAGCTCGGTTTGAAGTATGAACTCAAGCAAAGTATTCATGGTTGACCTAACCCATCGTGTTGAATCCTTTAGTCATTATAACCATTGAATACTTAGAGTTGGTAGTTTCTATCATTAACATTAGATTGAGTAGGCAAAGGGAGCTCCAACACCTCCTCCCACCTACCCGGCATTAGTTTAGGAATATCATATGCATTGGTAGCTGATCGTGGGAGCTTGGAGAGGAGCTGAAGCATTTGTGGAAGGTAAAGCTACTCAACGACGCTGAATTGGGGCTCATCTCTTGTAAGTGGTTAAGCTTATAGAGTCCATTGTTTGATTCCCCCTTCTTATTGAGATTGAGGTCTAGAGATTATGACCCAATCTCGGAGTTGTTCTGGTGTAGGATGAGGTGGTCCTTGTGTAGGACGTAGAAGTCCTTCTGTAGGCCTCCAACACGGGAGAATACGTGGGTGTCCGTGAGTAGGACTTATGGAAGTCCTTGTATAGGCATTAACCTTGTGTAGGTTGTAAAGGTTGAGAGGTAAACCTCATTTAAAACCTTCGATGGTGAATGCCGGTGTACTCAAAGGAGTTGAGTACATGAACCGGGAGTGGAGTAGACTTATCGTCGAACCACTATACATCGTGTGTATTATGGTGAATGCATTTTGTCTATTATTATATTTTGTTGATTAATATGTGAGTGCTTAACTCAATGCCCATCTCATGTTTGACAAAATGCTCATATTCCATCTTTGAAAGATTAGTACAAGCATGCATATCAACTGTTTGATCAAATGCTTCACTTAGTATAGTTGATCATTTAGAAAGACCTTATGTGATCAATTTACTTGTATTTACATATATTAAATTGGCAAATTGATTTGTGAATGCTCTTGAGTTTTTAATCGGCAAGGAATTTGTAAAAAGTCCTATTCACCCCCCTCTAGGACATAAGCATACCTTCAAGCTTATCACAATAGCGGTGCAAACTGCAATTTCAATTGGTATCAGAGAGGGTTCCTCTTTAAGGGCTTAATCGCCTAGAGGTAGATCCTAAGTGAGCTTGTAAGTATGTCTAAATCCGAGGCAAGTTTGATTTCTAGTCCTCCACACTTTGATGGATCCGATTATACATATTGGAAGGCTAGAATGAGAATATTTTTAATGTCACTAGATCTAGCTATATGTGACATAATTAAGAAAGGTTGGTCGGTCCCTATTATTCAAACTAAAAGTAAGGGTAAGACCACTTCCACTCTAGAAGATGAATCAAAATGGAGTAAAGAAGAAAAGGCTAAATCTATGAGCAATCTTAAAGCCCTTGATGTAATCCGTTGTGCCCTCTCCCAAGAGGAACAAAATAGAATATCTACTTGCGAATCAGCTAAGCAAGCTTGGGAGAAGTTGGAATCTATTTATGAACATTCTTGCACAACCGATTCATCCATGCTCATCCCTTCTACTGAAAGAGTTGTAAGTATCAATTTAAAGGAGAATATGAGTAATGATGAGGCATCCTCTAGTAGTGAAGAGGAAAATAATGATGAGGATGACCAATTACAAGATGTCTATAATGAGCTCTATTGTGAAAGTTTAAAAGTTATGAAAGAGCTCAATAAAGAAAATAATGAAAAGTAAAAGTTGGAAATTGACTATGTCTCTCTAACAAAATAAAAGAAAAATGTTCAAAATGAATTGAGAGAGGCATTAAAAAGAATTGAAGAGCATGAGCTTGAACAGTACAATATGAAAATCAAGCTCTAAAACTTGAGGTCAACCAACTTAAGACCCACACCAATGAGAACAAGGACCAAGAGACCCAAAATGCGCAAATAAGTAAATCTTGTAATATGGGTAAAGAATTGGGAGAAAAATGGGGTTACGAATATGTCAAGAAAACCCCTTCTTTGGTATTTGTGGAGGTTGAATCTTCTTCACTTGAGAGCAAACCCAAGTCAGCTCTCTCATGCCACTTTTGTGGAGAGGCGGGATACTTTAAATTTGAATGCCCAATTGCAAAACGACTGCCATACACCTCAGTCCAACCTCAAATAGTTAAATCGATTTTGACTGAAAGAGTGACTCAAGAAAATAAGAGCCAACATGGGAATGCTTCAAAATTGTGAAGAACTCAACCAAAGTTGAGAAGGAGGAAAAATCTCAGATACAAAGACAAGCAAAGATTTCAGACCACGATCTATGAATGACCGAGTCAGAAGTGGGGTGTCCACTCACTTTGACATTCGGTTGCACGCAACCTCTACCAAAGAGGGGCATCTGTAGACACCCCACCTTCGGCTACAATGTTAGTAGAGATAGCTGAATGAATGGAGATCCATACCCCAAATCCCATGTCCAAACCCAGCTAAACTTACCCTTGTAAGCCCCAATCCATAGCCCAGCTCAAGCCTGAACCCAGTCGACTCACCCCTAAACATCAGCTTGAAAACCCCCCATAAGAAAAATCAGTAAAAAAATCCCAAAAAAGTCAAACTTGGTGAGTCATTCCGCTGAGTCAAATCACCGGATCAGTCCAGCCCCTGCACCCAGTCGACTTGCCGTGTCAAAACCCATCTTTTCAAACCCAGTCAACTCACCTGGTTCCAAGCCACAGCTTCGGAGTAGCTCCGAACCTCGAACCTCGAGCTTCACTGCTTCAGGTTTGGGGGCCGTACGCTCCGAAGCTGGAGTAAAGAGTTTGTACAGGCGGCCCCAAGGGCCGCCCAAGCATAATTACCGAAGCTGCCATCCTTCGCAGCTATAAATACCCCCGCCCCTTCTCATTCACAACATCCACTTCCCATCTTTCTATCCCAAAAGCTCCGATTCCATCTCCACCCTCCATTTAGTCCATTCCTCCACCAAGGAGAGCCTGAGTGAGAAGAGCCTAGCCTTGGTCTAGCCCAGCCTGACCCTGGTCTAAGTTTCCCAAGCTACCTAAGTCTTAATCTTAGCCGCTCGAAGCAAACCCTTGCGACACCTCCGTCCATCCAGCTATTCCTTTTATTATCGTCATCTCATTCGCATCTAGCATAAATGCAACATTTACTATTCTACCAACCCCCCTCCTTATCATATCACTGCAAACACTTTGATTATTCAAATACACAACATGCATCCCGCATAAAGCACCTGACAGTTCGAGCGTATACTCTGGGCTTGCCTGTTAATGAAACATGCCCATAAGAAACTCTTACTGTTCAGACCTACATTCATGCATCATATCATTCATGAGAGTGTACGAGGATTAAATCAGACTTTCAAGTATTAGTTCGATTCTGTGAAGTAGAGACCATACTTTGGTACGGGCAGAGTGGGGTGCTTAACATCTTCCCACCCTGTAACCGTGATCCCTTGCCTCGAATCTCTGGCCGCAGATCAAAAGAAGTCATTTTAGAGGAAGGAATCTTTGAATTCTCTTCTCTAACGTTTCTACGGGGTCTAGCCGATTGTAGATTCAAAGTAACTAGCTAGTGGCGACTCTGGTCTTATACAAACTCATCCAAACATATCCAATTTAACACGACAACCGAGAAAAAGCCCTCAAAAATGAGGTGAGCCAATGGCACAACGGCGATTCACGCGCACATCCTTTGCTTTTTCGAAAGGGAGGGTCGGGAGAAAGGAAAGGCGAGCGTCCATAGCTAGCCACACGTGCACTTATGTTATCTTCTTCGGAGAGGATGTAGATTCCTCACTTTTCTCTTTGTTGGCTTATCTTAGGCTTACTGGTTTAGTTGTATCCCAAGATTGTGCATTCTCGGCTAAGATATCAAAGTAGTCCCATGCTTCCCCGGCTTTCTTATTCATGAATTATCCATTGCACATCATCTCTACAAATTGGCGCATGGGTGAAGTCAGTCCTACATAGAAAAAGCTTATTACCGGCCAAATTTCATAGCCATGATGTGGGCATATGTTTAATAAGTCTTTGAACCTCTCCCAACATTGAAAAAAAGTCTCATCCTCTTTTTGAGCAAAATTCATGATTAAGCGCTTTAACATGTTTGTTTTATGAGTAGGGAAAAACTTTTTAATGAACTCCCTAGTCATCTCAGTCCATGTGCCAATTGATCTTAGCCTTAATGCATGAAGCCAAGCCTTAGCCTTTTCTTTAAGAGAAAAAAGAAATAACCTAAGTCGCACAACATCGTCATGTTAGTGCACTAATTAGTGCATCGTATTATCAATTTTGTGATTGTGTAAGTCAGTCGAGTCTGGTGAGCCCGATGAAGATTGAAGACTCAAGACTTGAAGACTGAAGCAACTCTCCGCACTCAAGTTCAAGCCAAAATAAGCTCGGAAGGTAAGTAGCGACAGCCTATAGGATCCCAAAACAGCAAAGTCAATGTCATTCAAATCATACTTTATGTTTGCCAGTTGATCCATAGACTTAAGGTCAAGATAATCAGTCTTGGACCTCCATTATGTAAGTACCAATCAGTTGAAAAAATTAGTAAAACCATCTCTATGTGCACCTTAAGAGATGATGGAGTTCACCCTATTTCAAGCCTGAAATAAGCCTGACGACCGGTCGGTTGATGGAGGTATTCAGACAACAAGCCTTTTAAAGACACAAATCTCATCTCTGTCTGCCTGAAGATCGGTCTAAGGACCGGTCATTGGCCTCCTAGGACCAGTCGCACGACCGGTCGTAAATGGATAAAAAACGTCCAACAACCATTTGGGTGAAATTGATAAAAGGAAGACCGATCTGAAGACCGATTGCTGGCCTCCCAAGACCGGTTGCACGACCGGTTGTAAATGGACTAAAAATGTCCAGTGACCTCAATGCAGAATTTTGTAAAGGAAGACCGGTCGTCGGATCGGTCGTCAGACCGGTCAGAGGCTCAATCAAGATCGGTCCTCGGGGGTCTTAGACAGGTCGTACGTTACCGTTTTATATCCGTTGGAGCCCAATTTTTGGATTCTGTAAAGGCATATTTCGAGGGTTTTAATGGCATCTCTTGCACACCCATTTAGAGCATTAAGAGAGGCAATTAAGACTTTCACCTAAGCTCTTTTGCTCATCATTGTCTTGAGTTCATCCTTCAAACTTAGCCATTAATGACATTACATTGAGTATATTCAAAGCTTGGTTTGAACAATGAAGTCAAGCATGAAATTCATGGCTATCCCTATCATTGAAACTTCAACTTGAAGTCATTAATAGCCATTGAATGTTCAGATTGATAGTTCCTTCACTGACCATTGCATTGTAATAGGCAAATGGAACATCAATGCCTCCTCCCACCTACCCGGCACTAGTCTACGATCATCATATGCAATGGTAGTTGATCGTGGGAACTTGAAGAGGAGCTAAAGCATTCGTGGAAGCTGAAGCTACTCAACGACGCTAAATCGGGGCTTATCTCTTGTAAGTGTTTAAGCTTATAGAGTCCATTGTTTGATTCCCCCTTCTTGTTGAGATTAGGGTTTAGAGATTGTGACCCAATCTCGGAGTTGTCCTTAAGTAGGATGTGTAAGTCCTTGCGTATGCCTCCAACATGGGAGAATACGTGCGTTGTCCTTGTGTAGGATTTGAGGAGTCCTTGTGTAAGAATAGATCTTGTGTAGGTTGTAGAGGTTGAGATGTGAACCTCATTTAAAACCTCCGATAGTGAATGCCGGTGTACTCAAAGGAGTTGAGTACTTGAACCGGGAGTGGAGTAGACTCATCGTCGAACCACTATACATTGTGTGCAATATGGTGAATGTATTTTGTTTATTATTGTCCCTTGTTGATCAATCATATAAGTGCTTAACTGAATGCCCATCTTATGTTTGACAAAATGCTCATATGCCATCTTTGAATGATTAATACAAGGATGCATATGAACTGTTTGATTAAATGCTTCTCTTAGTATAGTTGTCAATCGAGTTAGATCTTGTGTGATCAATTACTTTCATTTACATGTACTTACTTGTTAAATTATAGTATAAATGCAATTGAGTTTTTAAATTCGTGAGAAAATTTAAAAAGTCCTATTCACCCCCCCCCCCCCCCCCCCCCCCCCCCCCCCCCCTCTAGGACATAAGCATACCTTCAAGCTTATCTCACTAGCGGTAAAACCGCAATTTCAATTGATATCAGAGAAGGTTCCTCTATAAGGGCTTAACCGCCTAGGGGTTGATCCTAGAGTTAGCTTGAAAATATGTCTATGGAAGACTCCACTTCCATCACCAAGCCACCGTTCTTCAACGGATCCAACTATCCATATTGGAAAGCTCGAATGTGCATCTTTTTAGAATCCATCAATTCGGATGTATGGGATATTGTTGAATTTGGTTATAACGTCCCAATGGATACCATAAGAAAGGAAGGTGAACTGGATGTTCTTAGACCAAGAGAGAAGGCCATGTGGACTGATTTTGATAAAGCTCAATGTGTTTTTAATGCTAAATGCTTAAATGCCATTTTCTGTTCGGTCTCTAGATATGAATTTGGTCGCATCCAAAATTGTCAAACTAGTAAGGAAGCATGGGATTTTCTAGAAGTAACCCATGAAGGAACAAGCATAGTCAAAAGATCTAAACTCCAACTCCTTACAACACAATTTGAGAATATCAAAATGAAGGAGGAGGAAACCTTTATGCAATTTTTCACACGTATAAATAGCATCACCAATGACATGTGTGGACTAGGAGAGAAGGTTCCGGATAGCAAAATTTGTAGGAAAATCTTAAGATCTCTACTGGAATACTTCTCATCTAAAGTCGTTGCTTTAGAAGAGTGTAGGAACCTAGACCCTATGAAAGTTGAAGAACTACTAGGATCCCTTCAAACTCATGAGCTTCATTTTAAACCTCCCACAAAATCTAAATATTCAGTCTTGAAAACCTCTCACAAAGCACACACTTCTAAAGAAAATGATGATGAGGAAATGGACATAGAAGAAATGGCTCTTATGGCTAAGAGATTCCAGAAATTCTTCAAAAGCAAGAGCCATCATAAGGAAGGAAGGCATTTTGATAATAAGAACCATACAGGTAAATCCTTCAGAAGATCAAAAGAGCCAAAATGCTATAATTGTGGGAAGTACGGTCACATTGCTCCCAATTGCTCAGAAAACGATGAAAAGAAACATAAAGGGAGAAAGGCCATGGTTGCCACTTGAGATGACACTAGCTCGGAATCCAATTCCTATGATTCTCATAGTGATGGTGGACAAAGATCGGTGAAAGCTCTTATGATCTCCACCACCACAACTCTTCCTGAAAATGAGAAAAAGGGAGACAATGTTAACCATTCCTCCTCAAGTGATGATGAGAGTGAGGATGATGAACTTCAAGAAGTGTACAACCAACTGTATACTGAAAATATGAATACCATAAAGAAGTTGGGACAAATGAAGGCTGAAAATGATAAACTGACCAAAAATCTTGATGGATTGAAAATTGAGAATTAAAAGTTGGGTTAAGATTTAGAAGAGCTGAAAAAGAAGAACGAAGCTCTTGAACATTAAAAAGAAAAATTCATGAATGGTGAGAACCTTGATAAACATGTGAGCCTTGAAAAAGAACTCAAAGAGGCAAATGCTGAAATTGATCGTCTTAAATGTCAAGTTGTTGACTCTAGAAGACGTTTCGTCCAGGGAGAAGAAAATCTTGAAAAGCTCTTGGGCGTAGGGAGATCACCTATGGACAGAAGATGAATTGGTTTTAACATTCATATCTCTAAGACTACTTCTATCTCTTCTATGGTGATAAAGAACTATGGTGCATCGGGAAGTAAAACCAAAGCATCTCCTATTTGTCATGCTTGTGGTGATGTGGGTCACCTAAAATTTGAATGTTTAGCCATTAAATACCCACAACTCTCTCCCTCCTCCAAAAAGGAGAGAAGCGCACCACATTTGGAGTCCCCCTAAGAATCAAAAGAATATGGGGAGAAATTTTCTGACTTCACCAAGGAACGATGCTCGAATGGAAGCTTTGCTTAAACAAGTAGCCCTAATCAATGATAAGACAAATAAAATGATTGATGCAATGAGGATGGGCTATGAGCAATCATATAAACAGAACAACTCTCCTGGAAGGAGGAGAACTATTAACAGATCCTCACATGACCCAGGCATAATGAAAGCTGTTGCTAAATGGATTGTGAAGGAGAAGTGACCCTCCGTGTCCCTTGTCAACTTCCTTGGATTGTGTTTAGTCTATTTATCTTAGAAAATCCATGAGAAGCTGTGCTTTGGATTGCTAATAAGCTTCGTGTTTTGCAGGATTAGATATTTCAAGTGTTAGCCTCAAGGTCATTGGACTTTACTGTAAAATCTGAGGACCTAAGCCTCATTTTCTTGTGATTAGTTTAACTCCTGTATATCATTCATATGTCATCTTGATTGTTGAAACTATATTTTTCTGCCTTGTTAATCTCTGTAATGATCTACCTTAATCAATAATTAACCTTCATATGTGATCTTACAATTGGTGGATGATTAT
This sequence comes from Liriodendron chinense, assembly GCA_003013855.2. Taxonomy (NCBI): domain Eukaryota; kingdom Viridiplantae; phylum Streptophyta; class Magnoliopsida; order Magnoliales; family Magnoliaceae; genus Liriodendron; species Liriodendron chinense. The sequence continues at coordinate 81,111 of PVNU02000719.1, forward strand.
TATACAGTAGGTGTCATTCTCAATTAATTTTAAACAAGGCATTGAATATTGAGAAAATGTTGTCTACATCATAATATAGACAAAACTTGAACTAAGAAGTCTCATTATTTGCCTAAATCCATTGTTGGAGTCCCAAAAGTCAAGGACTTCGAAACAATGATTATGAGTGCCCAAACCATCACCTGATCAAATTTAGGGCCAGTGCATCAGAAATCGTGGCGAAAATCACCACACACATCACACTAGACCAAAAATGGAAAATTGAGCCAGTGGTGGACCCCACCGGTCATCATGATCAGAACCCTACAAATTTGGGAGGGTTACCTCAATCAAGAAGAAATAGAGCCAGTGCATCGACTTCCATCGCAAAGAGGGCCCCACAAGCCCTCCGTTTCGCAAAACCTAATTTTGTAAAACACGAGTAGGTCAGTGCGTCCAGAAATTCACCCAGCGCATCATGAAATTCAGTGTTATAGTCGAAATAGCGGTGATCGTATATCATCACGACGTCCTGATCCTGCGAGCAGCTTGCCGACGTCCTGATCCTGCGAGCAGCTTGCCGACGTCCTGATCCTGCGAGCAGCTCTATTCGACTCTCGAGATCATCTACTCGCGTCTCGCATTTCAGACATATACGGCGCAAAGTTACCGAGTCTTCGAGCCGACGTCCTGATCCTGCGAGCAGCTCTATTCGACTCTCGAGATCATCTGCTCACGTCTCGCATTTCAGACATATACGACGCACAGTTACCGAGTCTTTAAGCCGACGTCTTGATCCTGCGAGCAGTTCTATTCGACTCTCGAGATCATCTGCTCGCGTCTCGCATTTCAGACATATACGGCGCACAGTTACCTAGTCTTCGAGCCGACGTCCTGATCCTGCGAGCAGCTTGTCTCGCGAGCAGTTCCCGACTTGTGAGCAGTTCTGACTACTGATGGTTAGCGATGGTATCCCTTAGCGACGCACCAACCCATTTTCTCGACACGCTACACGTGGCGGTCTCCTATTGGCCGACTTCGGCTATAAATACCCCCCCTCGCCTCATTTGAGGGAATGGAGAAAGGAGAGAGCTTTAGGTTTTTAAGCTCGCCGGAATCCCTCGCCGGAATCCCTTTTTCCGACTATCGGAAACCCTTCGCCGATCACCGAAAATCCCACTTCCGAACGCAGCAGGTCTGGTGGAGAACCTAAAAATATATAAGTGAAGTAGCGCATCGCGAAATACGTTGAACCAAGCCTATTTCATCAACGCACTGGCCCCAGCGCATCACTAAAATACCCCAGCGCATCACTAACATACCCCAGCAGATCAGAAATATAAACATTCCAAAGCAACAATCATTTTTGGACGCGCTGGCCCCAGCGCATCAGTAAAATCAGGCCAGGGGATCATAAAATCAGCACTTGGAACGTTCATTTCAGCACCTTCAAATCTTCATTTTATGATGTTTTCGAGCCCTGTTTGGGCCTATTTTAGGTATTTCGAACGTTCCGGACACAATGGAGCAGTCAAATAACTCATCCGGGCCACCCAATGAGCAGAATACAAGCTTTCGGAGTCCGATCTGATCCAACGAGATGAATTAAGTAACTTCTAGAAAAGAGGCCGCCAGTGCCCAGAATCATACTGATGTATCATTGTTGTAGACAAATTTGGCTTTAAAGAGAAGTGAGGAATTGCGGTCGCATCTCCAAAATGCGACCAGCCCGGCTCGTGCTCGATGAAAGGGGTCGCATCTCCAAAATGCGACCAGCCCGGCTCGTGCTCGACGAAAGGGGTCGCATCTCCAAAATACGACCAGCCCGGCTCGTGCTCGAAGAAAGGGGTCGCATCTCCAAAATATGACCAGCTTGGCTCATGCTTGATGAAAGGGCTCGCATCTCCAAAATGCGACCGGCCCGCCTTGCGCTCGACGAAAGGGCTCGCATCTTCACCATGCGAGCACTCTTGATATGAGCAGCTTCCGTCATGTGAGCAGCCCTGGTCTCTGGTCTCCGGCGAGGACATCCTTCAGCTCATAGTACCAGCAGCCTATATGGGTCAATTTTGGCTTGTTTCTATTTGTAGCTCCGAACTATGGGAGATCTCCATCAAGAGACGTAATCAGTTAGACGTGTAAAGTGGTTAGGCTATCCCCTTATCTGAGGATTAACAGGATAAGTGCCTTATCGCCTGAAATCAGCAGTGATCTTAACGGCTTGCGTAACAGACTGGATCACCTGGATCTGCATAAATAGATGACCCCACAGATGATAAAGCCGGGCCAACGGCGGTGATCCTAACCTTTCTTGGTGATTGCAGGTTCCCCAATCTACACCATTCATCTCCGATTGGAGGTCAGACGACGAAGAATCAAAGTTGGTCTCTGACCAACATCAGTTAGCTAATTTTTTTTGGCGTCAACAATCATCATCACATATACTATCATAATATGACCCGGATTCAGGCCCGGACTAAGCAAAAGGGGACTATGGTTAACACGATAAACCATACCAAGAGAGTTCTAAACTATTACACACAATTTGTTAAAGACTGACACTTCAAGAACAATCGATGCCCTACCCATCCAAACGGCATCCGCTGGTTGAGCTGCTCAGGTACATACAACTGCAGATCGGTCTTCCCGCGGTCACCCGTCATAAATGACGGGGGAGCAGGCCCAGAGTCGCACCCCTCGGTTAAAAGCCCTGACAGTCTCAACCCAGATCTCCGGTCAAAACATGGGACATAGACATTCGACTCGTACAAAGATGGATCAGTCCATAACAAAACATGACAAATACAGGTCTCCACAACCATACAAATACAGGTCTCCGCGACCATACAAATACAGGTCTCTATGACCATACAAATACAGGTCTCCACGACCATACAAACACAGATCTCTTCGACCACACAAAATACAGGTCTCTACGACCATGAACTCTGAGGCCATAGTCCTTGATTACTTAGCCTTCTGCCAATCGATTTGGGCTTTTCCTGAATACTCCACCCCATGTACAATTGCTATTCATAGTGGAGTTTTGTCGCTTTGTGACGTGGTTTTCTCCCGCAAGGATTTCCACGTAAAAATCCCTGTGTTATTTGTGGCGTGCATGATTTATATTTTTACTTCCTTATTTGCTTTATTTAATTTTCCCCTAAGGCGTATTCATTTACTTTTGCCTTTTAATCAAGGGTGATCGATCCATTCGATGTAATTAAGGGCTCGTGCCAGATCACGGCCTAGAATATACAAGATCTCAGGATCTCTGGAATAAAATTCGCCTTGTGATATCTCTTCTCTTGTGTACTTTTATGGATGCTTGTGATTGTCTACGAATGTTTCTATTATTCAGAACCCCAGAGCAACAAAACACCACATTTCGAAAAATGCCATTGTGATCCATTTTCTAGTTCCAACATCCATATCAGAGGATTAGGCCTCATCATTCATGAGCATAATAGGAAAATCTGGATATATGATCCATTATCTCAGTTTGTCTTAAAATTCAGTCATCTTTGGCATCAAAATTTCTTAAAAATCATATGGTCAAACCTATACTTTTGATGCGAAATGATGATGTACCTTTGGCCAACCTAAATTTCATAATTAAGTCACAAACAAACCATATTTAAAGAAATAAAAGTAAAACCATTTGTACAAACTTTCAAAATTGCACAGATTGTGCAAATTAGGTCGTACAACCGGTTTGGCGACCCGTCTGACGACTGGTTGGACGACCGGTCGTGGACTGTACAGCGGGCACAAAAAGGGAGTTTTAAAGGCAAACGGGCTTGCTCCAAATCATTCCAATCTTATTTTTCTCTCCTCTTCTTTCATCCTAGAGGTCTCTCCATCACTCCTAAAGCTTCCCTAGGTCTCCAATCGAAGATTAAAGCTCTCCAAAGTGGTACATTGTCTTCCAAATAGAAGTTTTTATCATCTTCTTCATTGGTAAGGGCTTTGAATTTGTTCTTCCCTGTTGCATCTTCCTCTTTTGAATCCTAGGGCATACTTGTAAGGATTGTAGGGCTCTATTATGTCTTCTCATGGGAGGAAAGATGTGTCTCCTCTTCGGCGTGAATGCCGTTCAAAGATCCAACACGATGAGGGGCCCCCACAACCCAAGAAAACGGTTTCCAAAGGAAAATGGGTTGCTTCATCATCCAAATCCCCTTCCAAACCCCATCCTACTGGGTCAGATACATCACATCTTGCCAATTGGCACAACTTCAAAAATCGTGATGTCCTATGTGAGAAATCCGCTGAAATTGAGGATTTAGAACCTTATCGGGTGGTCTAACTTTTGGAGGCAATTGGTTGGGAGCCTGTGCTCCATATGGGCCGGCCTGTGTAGAAAGAAGTAGTTAGAAAGTTCTATGCTTGTTGTCGCATTATTCCTGATGACTCATCTTCCTTCGAAGTCCATTTCGCCGACGGGATTTGGACATTCGATCTTGCTGCCATAGCTGAGGCTATTGGTGTTTCTATTGTTGATGATGATGAGCTCTCAGATGATGAGGAGACAGATCATGCCTCTTGAGACACTATGACTCGAGCACTATGCAATGGAGAGTGCCCTAGATAGGTTAATGATAATGCTCTTCGTGCCTCTTTCATGTCCTGGGATTATCGTCTTATACATAACATATTCTTCAAGAATGTATTCCCTAGGAAGAGCAACAAGGCTGATCTTTCAGAAGACATGGTCACCGTTCTTTACAATGTCAGTCAGGGCCGATGTATGTGTCTTCCATCACGTATCATGAAAGTCATTCATTCTGCTATCTTGGTGTCCGATGGTCTATCAGCGGGTCTTCCATTTGGTTATCTCATTTATAGGTTGGCTAAAATGATAGGACTTGTTGATCCTTCAGATGTGTATGTGAAACCTCCCATCCTCAATCGATCTATTATCACTAAAATGCATAAGACACAAGAAGAACTTCAGCACCAACTTCAGGAGGCCCAACAGCAGCATGAGGCCCAGCAGTAGCATGAGGCCCCTTCAGGTTCCTCTAAACCATCACAGCCTATAGCAGCAGCGCCATCATCCGATCCCACCGTTGGTCTATGATTTGCTCTTGGACGTTTTAGTATGCCCCCACGGGCGTTCTCCCATCGTGACTCACCTACAGTGGACTCTTCATCCTATACCGTTGAGCTACGCCAGCTTTAAGATCATCTTACATCATGAATTGATCGGATCGAGCGGAGATTGGATCAGATGGAACAGACCGATTCTTAGCTGCTTCAGGGACATGCCACTCTCCTCGTGCAGCAGGAGGCTATTGTGGCTCTCCTTGCTCAAATAAACAGGCGTCTGGAGGCATGGGAGCAAGCTGCTCGTGGTGATGCGCCGCCACCAGATCTAGGCGATGGGACTGATTTTTAGTATCGTTATATGTTGTATCATGTGTCTTGGTCAGGAGTATCTTTTTGGGTGACCAAGACATTAGTCGCTCGTCATGTTATATATTTATACATTTTGGATGACTGTTAGACCTTTGATCATTGAGCTTTACAGTTATATCTGTTTATGACATCGCATGTTTGGATTTCTTCTTTTTGAGCTATATTGATACATCTTTCTGAGATAGTGATATTTTTTTTCGATATATATTTGTGCTTTATAGTTATATTCTTTTCGAGTCTTGTGCCTTATTAACTATTGATTGAGTGAGACTAGCCAATTGGGCTATATACACTTTGACTCATGTTATAGGTCCATAGCGTTTGGCCTATCATCTGTTTTCATCACCTCATGTAAGCATGCACTTTTAAATGAAAAATTGATTTTTGAAAGGTTGGATGGCTCAGGTAAAATGCCCATTTCTGGTCTATTATTGCTATATTGATGAGTCTATTGGATTTTATTGGTATATTGATAGGGGGAGGTTGGATGGTTTGGGCATTAAACTTTTGACTCATTGCTCTGTTTAAATATAGCTTATTTTGATTAATTGATCTTGATATAAATGCCATTTGGGGTGGTTGGTTGATTGGGTGAAAGGCCCTTTGTGCGTAATGATTAATTGTATATCATGTTGTTATGTGTCGCTTCTTTTCTCCCATATTTTTCATAATTTATCTTTTCCCTTAAATCGTAAGATTGACATATTTTCTGCACTTTATTGCTTATTATTCATGGTTTAGCTTCGCTGCCCTTATAGGCATATTCTTTTGCGAGCTAACCTTTGTCAATCACTAACAAAAAGGGGAAGAAATATATCCCGCTAAGAAGCCGATTTATATAGTTTTGCAGGCTTTCTTAAGTGCAGGTGTTAAGGGGGAGAAATCGAAGACATTTCAAGTCTGTACATGTCACTTTGTAAAGTTTAAATTGTAAATTTTATTTTGACATGTAATTGGGTGTAATAGTATTTCTTGGTTTTGGGATATTCATGATATGGAGATCACGAACGGATTTAGGTATTGTTTTGTCACGTAATTGACAAAGGGGGAGATTGTTAGTGCACTAATTAGTGCATCGTATTGTCAATTTTGTGATTGTGTAAGTCAGTCGAGTCTGGTGAGCCCCAACGAAGATTGAAGACTGAAGCAGCTTTCCGCACTCAAGTTCAAGCCAAAACAAGCTCGGAAGTTAAGTTGCATATAGACAGCTTATAGGATCCCAAAACATCAAAGTCTATGGCATTTAAATCATGCTTTATGTTTACCAGTTGATCCACGGACTTAAGGTCAAGATGATCAGTCTTGGACCTCCATTATGTAGGTGCCAATCAGTTGAAAAAACTAGGAAAACCATCTTTGTGTGCACCTTAAAAGATGATGGAGTTCACCATATTTCAGGCCCTGAAATAAGCCTAACAACCGGTCGGATGACTGGTCGGCTGATGGAGGTATTCTAACAGCAAGTCTTTTAAAGATACAAATCTCATCTCTGTCTGCCTGAAGACCGGTCTGAGGACTGGTCGTAAATCGATGAAAAATGACCAGCAACCATTTGGGTGAAATTGATAAAAGGAAGATTGGTTTGAGGACCGGTCACTGGCCTCCCAAGACCGGTCGCACGACCGGTCGTAAATGGACTAAAAATGTCCAGTGACCTTAATGCAAAATTTTGTAAAGGAAGATCGGTCGGAGGCTCAATCAAGACCGGTCCTCAGGGGTCTTAGACAGGTCATACATTACCATTTTGTATCCGTTGGAGCCCGATTCTTGGAGCCTATAAAGGCATATTTCGAGGGTTTAAATGGCATCTCTTGCACACCCATTTAACACATTAAGAGAGGCAATCAAGACCTTCACCTAAGCTCTTTTGCTCATCATTGTCTTGAGCTCATCCTTCAAACCTAGCCATTAATGGCACTACATTGAGTATTCAAAGCTCGGTTTGAACATTGAACTCAAGTATGGAATTCATGGCTGTCCCTATTATTGAAACTTTAACTTGAAGTCATTAATAGTCATTGAATGTTCAGATTGATAGTTCCTTCATTAACCATTGTATTGTAATAGGCAAATGGAGCATCAATACCTCCTCCCACCTACCCGGCACTAGTCTAGGATCATCATATGCACTGGCAGCTGATCGTGGGAGCTTAGAGAGGAGCTAAAGCATTCGTGGAAGCTGAAGCTACTCAATGACGCTGAATCGGGGTTCATCCCTTGTAAGTGTTTAAGCTTATAGAGTCCATTGTTTGATTCTCCCTTCCTCTCAAGATTGGGGTCTAGATATTGTGAACCAATCTTGAAGTTGTCCTTAAGTAAGACGTGTAAGTCCTTGGGTAGGCCTCTGACACGGGAGAATACGTGTGTTGTCCTTGTATAGGATTTGAGGAGTCCTTGTGTAGGAATATACCTTTTGTAGGTTGTAAAGGTTGAGAGGTGAACCTCATTTAAAACCTCCAATAGTGAATGCCGGTGTATTCAAAGGAGTTGAGTACTTGAACTGGGAGTGGAGTAGACTCATCGTTGAACTACTATACATCGTTGCAATGTGGTGAATGCATTTTGTCTATTATTGTCCCTTGTTGATCAATCATATAAGTGCTTAACTGAATGCCCATCTTATCTTTGAAAAAATGCTCATATGCCATCTTTGAATGATTAATACAAGAATGCATATGAACTGTTTGATTAAATGCTTCTCTTAGTATAGTTGTCAATCGACTTAGATCTTGTGTGATTAATTGCTTTCATTTACATGTACTTAATTGTTATATTATAGTATAAATGCAATTGAGTTTTTAAATTGACGAAAACATTTAAAAAGTCCTTTTAACCCCCCTCTAGGACATAAGCATACCTTCAAGCTTATCTCACTAGCGGTAAAACTGCAATTTTGCATCAAATAAATTGGCAAAGTGCAATGTGGCTATCACCTCATCGAATTCTTTAAGATATTAATATGCGTTTTCACTGTCTAATCCAAGGAACTTGGGAAGGAGTTGGATTACTCCTGGTTTTAAATCAATATTCCCTGCATTATATGGAAAAATTATGCATGAGGGAGTACTCGCTCTTATAGGTTGCAAGTAATCACGTAGAGTTCTAGGTCGATGAACATTCTCAACCTCATTCTCTCCCGTTTCAGTTTAGTTTTGGCCCAGATTTTGATTAGGCCTTGGATCGGGTTGATTTTCAGCCATACTTTCAAAAAAAGTTTGGGAATCTAAATGTTTCTTAGTATGGGGTTCCTTATCAATTCCCTCAATAATCCCTCCTTCGCTTATTAATCGATTATTAGAATCCTGAACCTAATGTGCTATGCAAATCTCAGAAAATTAAAAGATTAAAAAGGGTTAGAAAACTTTATTGAAGTAACTACTTCGACTCCTAGGATTCCTGCAAAAACAAAACAAAGCAAATAAACTAAGTTAGTAAAGGACTCCTAAAAATCTCAGTAGGAAACCATTTTCAGAAATTTTGTAAAAACCGTAAAAAATCCCTGACAACGGCACTAAAAACTTGTTCGCTTCCCCAAGTGTAGGGTTGCGATGTAGTAATAAATCAGTAGAGACCGAGATCGTTCTCAAAGACTTTTTTAGGAATTCACAAAACTACTTCTAATATTCTCTAATTGAGATTAAACTAAACAGATTTTAAAATTTGAATATAGAGGAATATTCTTAAACTAAAAGTGATTATAATTAATATAAAAGAGCACTAGGGGTTCAAGGATCCACTTGTAGCAATCCTTGATGCATAATTCATTGTGGTTTCCCAATTACACAACTAGAATCAAAATCAAATCCTATCTAGCCGGATGATAGAGTGGTTAATTCAGTAAAACAGTCTAATTCATGTGTTGTTTATAAACATGATTCCCTCAATTCAAGTTAGGACTTGAGTACACTCAATTGCATAGGTCAATCCTAGCTCCAATAGGTTAAGATCAAAATCATAATAATCATCAAACCCTATCACAAAGCTTAACTATATCATGATTTAAATTTCATTCAAATCACATGCATAAGCAACATATAAATCAGACTTTAGAATAAAAGATATAACTTTGGTTTGAAGTTCCCACATGAGAATCAAAGTCTAGAGCATCTTGAATCCTATTCCTCGAAGCGTAGAGGTCTAGATCCATGCATAACAACTAAGAACAAAAGCAGTTCTTCCAAACATCCATGAGTCATTATAAGATTAAGAAAAACTACTTAGAACGTTATTCAAACTTCAATAACCATTGTTCTTCAATAAAAATTCAAACTTTGAACTATATAAAACGAATTAAAGTATCTTAGATTCACTATAAGCTTCATCTCTTAGCCCTAACTAAGAGGTTTAGTCGATCATGATCCAATGAAACATGAAATCTACTAAAAACATGAAAACTAGAAAGCAAACTAGAGAAGGGAGTTGTAGAACTCCGAATCCGTCTTTCTCCGCCTCCCACATTCGTAGATCTCTTCTAGGATACCTTAGGAACAAGGTAGATGAGTCCTTTTATAGATTTTGAGCCTTGGCTGCGAAGAAACTTCGAGAAATCCCACAAAAATAGCGTTTTGCACAGAGAAATTTAGACTCCAGAAGTTTCTAAACATTGGCCGACCGGCCGGAGAAAGTGCCTGCAAACACAAAAACTTCTGGACATTTATTTACACTGGCCGACCTACCAGCCAGCCGGTTGGTCGGCCGGCCAGTCCGTCCAACCGGTCGGTCAGTGGGTCAGGTTTCCCAAAAAATGGGCCAGAGAATTCTCTGTTTCTGGAGGGTTTGGCCGGCCAATTGGTGGCTGTGACCGGCCGGCCGATGGACTTGTAAAATGCTGATTTTTCAGCTTTCCCTCCCTCATCTTCAATGCACCTTTACTTCGCTTTTGGTTCTTCACTCCTTTGATCTTCAAGGTACATAAGAAAAGGCTTTTAAGCCTCAAATTGATGAAGTCTCTCTCTCATTCCTACAATCACAAAACCATGTATTAGGATAGTCTTTAAACATGCAAATCATGCATAGTTAGTAATGTAATGGGATTAAAATATATACTTTTAAGAGCTCAACAGTAGATTGGACACCTTCAATTATTGAAGTAACAAATGATGATGGAATTAAATCTATGGGACGAGTGGCTTATAACCTATGGACCACTACTCAGAAAAATGAAAATAGTGCAAATGCTAAAGCATTGAATGCTATAACTTATGCTCTTTCACCTGATGAATTTAAAAGAATTATTTCATGTGAATCAGCTAAGCAAGCCTGTGATATATTCAAAATGACCCATAAGGGCACTAATATTATAAAGAAGTCTAAAATCCAACTCCTCACAACTAAATTTGAGGAAATATGAATGGATGAAAATAAAACATTTATGGACTTCTATACAAAATTAAATGATATAGTAAACTCTATTTGAGGTCTTGGAGAGAGTATTTCAAAAAGCAAAGTTTGTGCTAAAATTCTGAGATCTTTATTAGATCGATTCAATTTCAAAGTCACTGATATTCAAGAATTGAGGGATACTGATATAATGAAAGTTGAGGAACTAGTTGGATCTATTCAAACATATGAATTGACATTCAAAAGTTCTAAGAGTAAGTACATTGCTCTCAAATCTTCAAAATCTATTTCAATCAATGAAAATTCAGATAATGAAGAAGATGAGGATGATATGACATTGTTGGCTAAGAAGTTTTATAAGATTTTTAAAAACAAAAAGAAATTTGAGATTAAAAAACCCTTGGGAAAGAAGAAAGATAAATCAAGTTTTTGAAAAAACAAAACTAAGGATGCACAATGCTTCAACTGTTTAGGTTATGGGCACTTGGCTGCAAATTGTCCTACAAAGAAAAAATCAAAGAAAAAAGGAATGGTTACAACTTAGAATGATTCATCAGAATCTGAATATGATTCAGACTCTGATGAATCAGATCAGGAAAGATAAAAAATTCAGAATGCATTTATGACTATTGCTAATATTTTCTCTTTTGAAGACAATGATAACTCTGGATATGAAACATCCAGAAGTGAATATGAAATTGAAGAACATCTTCAAGAAGCTTACAAAGCCCTATACAAGAAAAGTTGTAAGATTGCATCCAAACTTAACGTTTCAAAGAAAATGTGTGATGATTTACATACTGAACTTGACAAATGTATTTTGGAAAAATCGCATTTTTCTAATTGTTTTGAAAAATATAAACTAGACTTGAAAATCAGAAATGAAGATTTTGAAAACTTCAAACTGATTTTAACTTTTTAAAATCTGAATTGTTTAGTCTTAAGAAGTTGAAGATTTCTGAAAAATCCAAAGACATAGTGGAAGAAATTCTTCATTTTTCCAGACCTTATGGTGATAGATCAGGTCTTGGCTATAACAAGTTCACTCCAAAGCCAAAGACATCACCTACCATCTTTGTAAAAGGTTAATCTTCACATTCCAAGAATGAATTTCAGAAAGGATTTAAAAAGTCTATTTCCAAAAGTCCAAAACTTTTTCAAAAGACTTTGAAAATCTCAGCCAACAACAAAGATGAGTCTTCTTCACTTATTCTGAGAATCATAAACCTACTCAAAGATCTCTTGATATAAAGTAGGAGAAAAGAAAGACAAGTGTCTAATTCTCCTCAAGGAAAGAAGAATCCACCTAAGTCCAAAACCATTATGAAGTGGGTTCCCAAAAACAAATGTTTGGTGATCCACATTGCTTTCAAAGCCAGTAGTTATTCTAAATGGTACCTGGATAGTGGTTGTTCAAGGCATATGACAGGAGACAAAGGTATATTATCAAACATCAGCAAGATTGATGGAGGCCCTATTACTTTTGGAGATGGTAGCCATTGTAAAATCATTGGTCAAGGTAATGTTCAACTAGCTAATCTTTCTTTGTTTAAAAATATTTTATATGTTGATGGATTAAAGCATAACTTACTTAGTATTTCACAAGTCTGCGATAATGATCATAGTGTTAAATTTTTTATCGTGGATGTGAAATTCTGAATAATTCAGGATATGTAATTTTACATGGTCGCAAAACCACTAAAAATTGCTATATAATTTATCAAAGTTGCTCAATGAAATATTCATGTTATATGGCCCAACTTGATGAATCTAAACTTTGGCATCAACGACTTGGACATGTAAACTTTAGAGATTTATATAAATTAAGTAAATGGATCAGTTACATGATTTACCCAAACTAAGAAAGAAAGAAAACAAAGTATGTGGCTCATGTCAAGTTAGCAAACAAATAAGAAGTTGCCATAAGAAAGTAAACTCCCTAGCCACATCTAGACCCCTTGAACTTCTCCACATGGACTTGAACTCCTCCACATGGATTTATTTGGACCAACTCAAACGGAGAGTAAAGGTGGTAAAAAGTATTTCTTGGTTATAGTTGATGACTTTACTCGATTCTCTTAGGTAGCTTTTTTGAGAGAAAATTCTGAAACTTTTGATGAAGCCAAAAAGATCATCAAACGAATTCAGATTGAAAAACAAATGTGTGTCAATAGAATCAAAAGTGATTATGGAATTGAATTTGAAAATAGCAATTTTTAGAAGTACAGTGAAGATCATGGTATCTTACATGAGTTTTCAGCTCCCAAAACACTTCAGAAAAATGGAGTTGCTGAGAGAAAGAATAGAGTTCTATAAGAGATAACAAAGGTTTTGCTAAATGGTAAGAATTTACCAAAGAGTTTTTGGGCTGAAGCTATGAATACTACTTGTTACATTATAAGTCGTGCGTATGTTAGAGAAGGTAAGAATAAGACACCATATGAATTGTGGTTTGATAAAAAACCATTGGTTAAACATCTTCGAATTTTCGGAAGCTTGTGCTATATTTTACTTGACAGGAAAAATATTGAAAAATTTGATGCTAAAAGTGATGAAGGCATTTTTCTAGGATATGCTACAAACAGTCGTGTATATTAAGTTCTAAACAAAAGAACTGGAGTAATTCAGGAATCCATAAATGTGGTCATTAACAACCAAGATCATAACTCCAGCTCTAATATGGATGATGATGATATAGAAATACTACCATCTAATCCAAATGATGTTGAACTCCGATCAGTAAGAGACCATCCACAAACTCAAATTTTGGGTGATCCACTTACTGGTGTACGAACTCGAAGTCAGATAGAAGAGATTTGTAGTTAGGTATGCTTTATTTCACAGATAAAACCGTCCAACGTAAATGAAACACTAGCTAATGAAAATTAGATATTAGCCATGCAAGATGAGCTGAATCGATTTGTTCGGAATGATGTATGATATCTTGTTCCTCGTCCATCTGATAAGAATGTAGTTGAAACTAAGTGAATTTTCAAAAACAAATCAGATGAACTTGGAAATATCATTAGGAACAAGGCTCGATTGTTTGCACAAGGGTACACTCAAATTGAAGGTATAGATTATGATGAAACATTTGCACCAGTTACTCGCCTTGAATCCATTAGACTATTTTTATCCATTGTTTATTTTAAACGTTTTAAAATTTATCAAATGGATGTGAAAAGTGCGTTTCTTAATGGTCATTTACATGAAGAAGTTTATGTAGAACAACCTAAATGTTTTGAAGATCCAAAACTTTCAAATCATGTATTTCGACTTAAGAAAGCTCTTTATGGTCTAAAACAGGCACCAAGAGCATGGTATGATAAATTGACTCAATTTTTTATCAACCATGATTTTCAAATGGGTAGTGTTGACAAAACCCTATTTGTCTAACATTCAAACAATGATATTTTGATTATTCAGATATATGTAGATGATATTATATATGGATCAACTTCTACTAATCTGTCTCTTCAGTTTGCAGAACTGATAAAATTTGAATTTGAAATGAGTATGGTTGGTGAACTAACCTACTTTCTTAGATTTCAAGTCAGACAGTTGAAAGAAGGTACATTTATATCTCAAACTAAGTATGCTCAAAGCTTAGTTAAGAAATTTGGTTTATATAATGGTATAAATTATGATTCTCCTATGACCACTACAATTCGATTATCAAAAGATGAACTTGGTAAAAGTGTAGACTCTCACTTATATAAAAGTATGATTGGTAGCCTATTGTACTTAACTGCTAGTAGACCTGATATTGCATTCAGTGTTAGTGTGTGTGCCAGATATTAATCTGAGCCCAAAGAATCACACTTAATGGCTGTGAAACGCATACTTCGATATGTTGCTAATTCTACTAATCTTGGATTATGGTATCCATGTGATACTTCATCTCAATTAGCAGGATATTCAGATGTTGATTGGGCTGGTAATGTTGATGACAGGAAATCAATAAATGGTGCATATTTTTATATTGGTAATTGTCTTGTTTCGTGGATAAGTAAGAAATAAAATTCAATTTCTTTATCAACTGCTGAAGCTGAATACATTGCTGCAGGAAGTGCATGTACACAACTTATGTGGATGAAAAAAATGTTAGCTGGTTATGGGATAATGCAGGATACTATGTATCTGTATTGCGATAATACTAGTGCAATTAACATGTCCAAAAATCTCATTTAGCATTCTTGTACAAAGCACATTGACATTCATTATCATTATATCCGAGAATTAGTTCAAGAAAAATCAGTTTTGATGGAATATATTCAAACTGAAAATCAATTGGCTGATATTTTTACCAAGTCACTTGACAATTCAAGATTTTTAAAATTAAGAAACGATATTGGTTTGTGTTCTATATAAATATCTTATTTTATATCATTTTATGCTTTGTTAATATATATAAATTTTTCGGCCAACCTGTGACCGAACTGTTCGGTCAGCCGAACAGTCTGGTCGGCTAGCCGAACAGCGCGGTCAATCCGTTTTAAAAGAGCTTGAAACTCATTTTTGTGCTTCATTCCTCTTCTTCTTCTTCGGTCGGCCCGTGCCCCTCTTCGGTTACCTATCATCTTTGTCATTCAAGTAAGTATTGTGAGTTGATTTTTCTTCAATATTCTTCTTGTTTTCATCATTTAATCAACTCCATTGCATCTTAATCTCAAGATTGTGGTTATAAACCCTTGTTTTTTGGGGTTTTTTTTTGTTGGAGTGCTTATTTTGCTATACTCCTTCAATCTTTTGTCATAGAACGTCGTCCTAAACGAGCCGTTAACAAATCCTATCCCGGCTCCTCTTCTCATTCCATTCCAAGAGAGATTCGGACAATTCCACCACCGGAAGATGATCACGACTATGTTTGTGATTTCCGTTCCAGAGATATCATTGTTGAAAGATTTGTTAATCTCAATCATATTACAAAATATGAGTTGCATGATCTTCTTTCGAGGTCAGTTGGGAAAAGATTCTCCAATGGGGAGGAAATGCATACCTGTCGATAGTCCAAGGCATGTATTCCTCCATCTTGGAATTCTCTCTCGGTGATGACATATTCTTTAAGATTAAATTCTTAGAGGAAACGGCGACAATCACACCCTCTACCATAGCGTCACTTATGAAAATTGACATGGCAGATGATGGAATCCCAATTCCTCCCTTATTTGATAAGATGTATTAATTTGAGAAAAACGTTGTTACCCGAGTACTGTGTGGATTTGACACAGATTGGAGATCTGGTAATGCTCTTCCTCTTGAAAAATTATTTCCTAAGTTTCATGTTCTTCATTGTATCTTTACTTCCAATGTCTATCCTAGAGTAGGAAATAAAACTGATCTTACTCCCTTAATGTTACGTGTCTTGCATTCTATTGCTACTAGGATTCGTATTTGTCTTCCTACTTTCATTTGTGCCTACATTATTCACTATCGCATGCAGCCTAAGCATAGATATTTGCCTTTTGGTTATCTTATTACCACTCTTGCACTAAATATGCATGTTCAAATTCCAACTGAAGAGGCACCGGAGTCCGAACTTCCTTTCAATAATTCTAATTTGAATATGATGACTTTGGAGCCTCTACCTGAACAACTTGGTACTCATGCTGAAGAAGGCGCTGAAGGCGATGTGGATATGGATGATTTATTTGATGAAGATGAAGCTGATGTTGAAGATGAAGATGACCCTGATTACAATCCTTCTGATTATAACTCTCGTATTTCTGCCTAGGAACAGAGGATGGATTCCTTGCATGTTTCTCAAGAACTCTTGTTGCTACTCAAAAGCTTAGTATGAAATAATGAAAAAGTATTTTTATCGTATGAGCAAAAGTTTGAAACGTATTAATCCTGAGATGTCGTACGTTACCTTCCTCTTCATCTGGGTCAGACTGATTTTCTATTTCTAGTTGATTTGTAATGAATGTTTATGAGTACTTTAGACTCAGTATGTTACTATGTTACAGGACATTTATAGATCCATCCTTTTTCATTTTTCTGAGTAGTGGTCGATAGGTTATAAGCCACTTGTCTCATAGATTTAATTCCATCATCATCCGTTACTTCAATAATTGGAGGTGTCCAATCTACTAATGTGGCTTGCCACACACTTTCATCCATGGATTTTAGAAATATCCTCATCATAGCTTTCTAATAAGAATAGTTAATACCATTAAAAGGAGGTGGCCTAGAAATAGATAAGCTTTCAAATTTAGACATCTTACAGCTCCGGATCTAACTCTTTAGATTGAAAATTCACAAAAGATAAAACCCGCTCTGATACCACTTGAAAAGGGATGGAGCTATAGATGCCCTAGAGGGGGGTGAATAGGACAACTCAATTCAATTCTACTTCTTATAATCTTAAAATAAATCAGAGAATCAATCACAAGATTAGCAAGAATATGCAATTAATCAATCTGAAAGCAAATAGAGGTCAATATGAAAACTTTGAATTAAATCGTAGGACAACCTTTCACTTAGAGATTAAGTAGTATAACCTTCCACATAGCAAACTAAGTAGGACAACCTTATATCACTTAGAAATCTAAGTAAGACAACTTTATGTCACGATTTAATGATTCATAAATAATCAAGCACATAAACAGATAATCAATAAAGCAATTACCACGACACAAAGAGTTATAGTGGTTTAGTGCTAAAAATAACTTGCACCTACTCCACTCCCAAATTTATAGGACATTATGACTACTTTTATCTTTTTTTCTTCCTTTGTCAACTTGTGACAAAAAGGGGGAGAAATGCATGTTTTTTGTTTGAATGCTCTATCTTAATGCTCTCTATATGATAATGCTCCATGTTATGCTATGTGGTATGTTGTGCAATAAAAATTTCACTTTCAAAGCATATTTGTAGGGAGAGCAGCATACTTTTAGGGGGAGTATTCAATATAAGAGATTACAAGATAAAAAGTTTTATTTTACTCTTTTTACGGATGTTGAGAGTCACTTGTAAACGTAATATGTTGTGTTTTGTCACGAAATTGACAAAGGGGAAGATTGTAAGTGCTAAGCACAAAATGTGAGTGCTAAGCACAATATAGTTGTCATATTTCATAAACACTAGTTTAGTGCATGAGGTTGTGTGGTCAAGCCAAGTTCTTTGAGATGACAAGTCTCTACCTCAACAAACACATCAAGATCAGGTCTATCGACTCTACAACAAGATGCGGCAAAGCTATAAAGATAAACAATATATGCCAAGGTAATATTGACCATGGGGATGATCCTAAGTTAGGTGTTTTCGTATGACTTTTAGTTAATAACTTTAATCTTTTTGATAATGTCATATTTCAGGAAATTCAGCTAGCCTAACCCTATGTTCGGTCAGCCCAAGAATCTTCGGCCAGCCTAAGAATCTTCGGTCAAGTTTTCAACAAGCTTGATTTAAAATTTCTGGAGATGTTCGGCCAGCTCAGCCCTGTGTTCAGCCAGCTGAACAGGCTTCGACCAGCCAAAGAAACTTCGGTCAAGTTTTTAGATGTGAAACTGTTTTCTGAACTCGGATCTCGGGTCAGCCCGACCTTGTCTCGGGCTAGACGAAGCTCACTCGGACTAGCCGAACTGACACATGGGTCAGCTGAACTTTGAACAAAATCTTATCCCGTGAAATCTAATAGCCGTTGGGATAAAACGGTTGATTCTTAGGTGAACCGAACGAAATCTTAGGTCAGGCGAAGTCCTAACTATTTTACTGTAAATAGAGCTTTCTTCACTCTATTTTTCATCAATCAAAAGCATGAAAGTTACTATCTTTCTGGTGATAAAGCTCTCCATTATAGTCTAACTATTTGTTTTAAATTTTTATTTTATTTTATAGCCATCTCAGTTTTCTTCTCATTTAATTTTATTGTGTAAAGAGAAGATCATTCTCATACTAAAGATAAGAGAACTGAAATTGCAATTTTAGGAAAACTCTTTTTAGAAATTCCTAAATCCATCTTGTTCGTGCTATATTGGTTTATCTTCTACAATGATCGGATCATTGCATTATTGAAGCTTCATCTCTGCTAAGCTTCATCTATTTCTACAAGAAGAACGGTAATACCTTTCTATTACTTTTGGGTTTTCGTTTGAGATAGCCTATGAAAATCTCAAATCAGGTTGTTAGTGATTAACTTGTGAAAATCACTTAAGGTTATTGATTAGCCTGTGAAAATCATTTGAGGTTTTGTTGTGATAAGCCTGTGAAAATCACAATCTCTACATCGGGTTTTAAAGGTGAACCTGTGAAAACCTTTATACAGTGGAAAACCAAAATTACATGGAGAAGTAATTTTGGGAGTAGAGTAGGTGTAAATTGTTTTTAGCACCGAACCACTATAACTCTTTGTGTCGTGGTGATTGCTTTATTGATTATCTGTTTATGTGCTTGATTATTTATGAATCCTTAAATCATGACATAAGGTTGTCCTACTTAGATTTCTATGATATAAGGTTGTCCTACTTAGTTTGCTAAGTGGAAGGTTGTACTACTTAATCTCTAAGTGGAATGTTGTCTTACGATTTAATTTAAGGCTTTCATATTGATCTCTATTTGCTATTAGATTGATTAATTGCATATTCTTGTTAGTCTTGTGATTGATTCTCTAATTTATTTTAAGATTACAAGAAGCAGAACCCCCCCCAAGACATTTATAGCTCCATCCTTTTTCAAGGATTCTACATCTTGAACCATGATTCGGCTAGATGATGGCCGATTGAGTGATTTGTGGTGTGTTGGACAAGGTATACACTAGACTAAACTAAATTGACGAGCGAAGAGGTTGGGCCAGTATTGTTCTACACCTGCCTTAAAATTCTTTCTCGTCTCAATGGTGCAACCGTAGGGAAGATTCCTTGAAGTAAGATAACTCTCCCATGACTGGAAAATTGGAGAGTTTGCTTCTGCTTCAGTCAATGCAGTCATAAACCAGGATGGCCCGAAGAGTTTCTCAAAGAATGGAGTGCTTAAACGAGGGTCTCTCCGGTCGGTAAAGAAAGAAAAAGCTGGTTCATATATCAAGAGAAAGAGAGTTTCATTATGGGATAATGCATATTTCGATGACTGTAGGAGGAATAAACAATGCTGGGGGGAGGAGGTTCGGTCACTAGAGAAGAACTGAAGTATTCAAAAAGCCACTTTTGAACTAACCAAAGGGGACCACCACTATTATACAAACATTTGGTGGTCAAGTCATACATGGCTATGTACATATGGCCGAGAATAAAAGGGGCGAGAGCAAGTTTGTTTCCACGAGCCAATGTTTTGGCCAGCGGAATACATTCCTGTGTGATATGGATTGCATTCACACACATCAGATGTCAGAGATCCATAGAAGAAGGAAAGCGATGTGTTCTTCATTCCCAACTGGACCGAAAAGTTTTCGATAAATACCCATAAAAAGGGTATACGATGAAAGTATTATTTTCAGGTAGAAAATCTGGGAAGCAAGGGACGCCAAAAGGAAGCAAATGAGTGAGGGCACAAACATCCATAACTGTGAGGCTCATCAGTCTGCAGCAAAAAAGAAAAGCATTCAGAGACTGCTCCAGAAGGTAGAAGTAACAAGGAGAAGGCTGAGATCAACTGTGTAGGGAATCGTCAACAGCTTCATGCTGTTGGGGTCCCAAAAGGTAGGGGCCCTTAAAATAAGCAAAATAACTATATACCTCCAAAAGAATCACTCAAAACGCCTTCCGGTGCACGCCAAACGGAGAGTTACAAAATTCCCTTAGCCAATTTTGGCTGAAATCTCCAGCAGGCCCCGCCGATCACCGTGATCAGAACCGTCCGAAATCGGACCCATAACTTCATTATCATTTAGGGTGAACAGTGCATGCGATCTCACGATCAAACGGGCCCAACAAACCCTATAAAATTCAAAACACAAACGGTGGAGTTCCTATTTACGTCTCCACGCACCCATAAATTCGGATACCCCACGCGCCCGAAAAATCAGCAAAAACAGAAATTCATTTAAAGGCATTTTGGAGTCCCACGCACCCGAAAAATGCCCCACGCACCCTTAAATTCACCAGATTTCAGGATTCTCATTCAAAGGTATTTTGGTGCCCCACGCACCCCAAAAATGAGTCCACGCACCCTTAAATTCCACCCATTTGATATCCTTCATTTTAGAGGCATTTCGGAGTCCCATGCACCCGAAAAATGCCCCACGTATCCATTAAATCGACTAAAAATCAGGCACTTAATTTTGAGGTGCGTTGAGTCCCACGCACCCGTAAAATAAGTCCCACGCACCTAAAAAAATTAGATATTTTCATAAATCATTTCTAGGTACGTCGGACCGCCGCACGCCAATTTAAAGGTGCGTGGAGTGTATTTTAGGGGTGCGTGGCACGTGGTAGCCCTTCATTAGTGGAAATTCGGCGTCTTCGGCTAGAAATACCCCTTCTAACAATTCATTTGAACGATTTAGAGAGAGAGAGAGAGAGCTTCCACCCTATGGGAATCCGAAATCCCCACCGGAATACTTTTCCGACCGCCGGAAACCCTCGCCGGAATTCCTTCCGATCACCAATACTCCACCGCAGGTCTGAATCTTGAAAATCCCCAAGTGTGAGCACGCACCCGAAAAATGGCCCACGCGTTCATAAATTCGTTCCCACACGTCCATTAATTCGACATAAATCAAACAAGTGCAACGGACTCCCACGCACCTGAAAAAATGGCCCACGCGTTCATAAATTCGGGCCCCACGCATCCATAAATTCAACGAAATTCAGATTTAAAAATTCAGTCCCACGCACCCAAAAAATGCCCCACGCACCCATAAATTCATCAAAAATCCGGCACTTCAATTTAAAGGTGTGTTGGACCCCACGCACCCGTAAATTAAGTCCCACACACCCAAAAAATCAGCCAATTGCAGAACATGTTTAAAGGTGCACCGGACTCGATTTCAAGTGATTGCAAGTTCCGCTTGAGCCTATTTTGGGTATTTCGAGAGTTCCGGACGCAATGGAACGGTCAAATGGTCGTTCCGGGAGCTCTAAATGAGCAGAATCACGCATCTTCGAAGTTCAACCCGATTCGACGTGATGAACGAAGTGACTCCTTGGAAAGGAGCTGCCAGCATCCAGAACTATGCAAATATGTCATTATTTATATCTTCTGTAAAGATGTGACCCGATTTGGGTCGAAAGATAGACAAACGGGGCGATGGTTATCACGATAAACCATGTCAAAGAGTTCCAATTCTCTACGAATCAATTGTTATGAACTGCCACAACACAACAGTCGATGCCCTACCCATTCAAATGGTATCCGTCGGTTGGGCTACGCAGGTATACACAACTGTAGAATGTACTTCCCGAGGTCACTTGTCCCTACATTGACAGGCGCGGGCCCAGAGTTGTCCTTCTCAGTCCAAAACCCTGATAGTTTCAGCCCGGATCTCCGGCCAAAACATGGGACATAGACATCTGACTAATACAAAGATGGTTCAGTACATAGCAAAACAAATACAGGTCTCTACGACCACAAACTTTAAGACCATAGTCCCTGCTGACTAATCTTTTGCCTTTTAATCAAGGGTCATCGATAATTCGATGTAATTAAGGGCTCATGCCAGATCACGGCCTCGAATGTACAAGATCTCAGGATCTCTTGAATAAAATTCACCTTGAGATATCTCTTCTTGTGTACCTTTTGTGAATGCTTGTGATTGTTTATGAATGTTTCTATTACTCAGAACCCCAGGGCAACAAAACACCATTTTCAGGGAAATGTCATCGCATTCCATTTTCTAGTTCCAACACACGCATTCAAAGATACCCATTTCCTCCCAAAGATCCTTCAATTTAGTGGACATCCAGTCGAACCAATCACTCCAATCTTTGAGGGGAGGAACCCATAGGCGAGGGCCTTTCAACGTAGTTGAAGGATGTGGAAGGTTTATTTCTCGTACTAAAATTTCTTCATCATCTCAAATGGGGAAAAAGGGATCAAGATCTTCGACTAATTCAGGAGGGGTGTTAGGAAAGAAATAAGAGCCTAGAAAATGATATGCTTGATTCTCTAAAGAGAAAATGATTTCGTTCGAAAGATGATCTATGCGATGATCAACAATATTAAACAGTTCGTCAGCACAAGGAGCAGTAGCAAAAGATGAAGACGACATTGAAGAGAAAAAGGGAAATCGAAGAAGAAGAGGAGTATACTTAAGAAAAAGAAGAAGCTATTTGAAATTTTCTCTTATCGCCCAGATAAGGAAAGGCATTAATTGCGAAATCATCATTATATTACATAACACTACCTTTGACGATGTCATCGGCCGGGTATAATAAATCATGTGCCGACACGTGGTTAAGAGGCCATGCGCATTTAAGGAAGTATCACACGTTGCCATCACTTTTTCAAGAAGCGAGGCGACTTGGGGGGGGGGGGGGGGGGGGGGGGGGGGGGGGGGGGGCAATGTTGTACCCTATTTCTGGCAGATGGAAAACGGACCAATTAGATGGTTCCACGTGTGATTGCAAGGCCTTACGTAGTGGAGAATCAAGAAAAAGAATCGAAAAGAATCGAGATTGTATTCAGTTTTGGAGTGACATAGCTGACACTTTGAGATAAAGTCACATCACCATAGAAGATGAAGAGACAGAAGAAGTTCGATGCAGTGATAACGGAAAGAAGTAATGAGAAGCAGGAACATGGGAGATCAATCGCTCAGAAGAGTGAAGCAGTTACGAAGTCTGGGGATTATAAATAGCAAGGAAAGGGGTCAAGCTAGGGGTCCACACCAACCAAATCAAATCCAATATCTCAATTTATCTTTTTCTATCTCGGTTATTAGCCTAGTTTATTTTTAGCATAATCTTCCTTTAGATTAAATTGCATTTCGTTTCGGAAGGTGAACTACAGTCTGTCCAACACGGTTGATTGTAAGTATTCCCTTTTGTTATTTGATTTGCATTATTTAGTTTTATAATTGAAAGTCATTTTTCATAGAAGGCAAAAGTGCAACCCATCTTTGGAGGAAGAACCCCACCCTCTAAATATTGCCTGATCTCATTGAAACAATTGAGCGAGTGGCTAAATAGGCGACCGATCTTCACAAATTCTAGTCATATACGACTGATCACGAATTATCTGCCTATTTTGACGCTCGAGGTCATTTGTTGTTCGGTTTGAATTAAGCCGCACAAATCAGTTCTGGCATGCCCGCACATCTCACACACGTGGCTGAAGAATAGCGACCAACACTATAGTCATGTTGTGGGCCCACCTCCAATGATCGGAAATATCCAAGATAGAAATTCTTGTCCTTCAATCAGCCGCCTATAAGTAGATGATTGTGAAGATGTCACACTCGGTGAGCCAAAGTAATGGCTACAATGATTTTGCGGTCTGGTGAAAAGTCCAGGTTGCAGACCAATTTTAAGGTCTTCTAACTTTAGACTTGTTGTGGGTCCACCTTCAGTGAGAGGGGAAGTTTCCAAGACAGAAAATTCTAATCCTTCAATCAGCCGCCTATAAATAGAAAGCTCTACAAGTTCCACAAGTGTCGCGCTCAGTGGACCTAATGGCTACGATAAAGTTCTAGGTGAATTTTATGGTCTTCAGTTTCACACTTCAAACACGCTCTGAGCCCACCATTAGCGAGGAGAAATATCCAGGACAGAAAATTCTAATGCTTCCATCAGCCGCCAAGTAGATGGCTCTAAAAGTACGTCCACACACGTCACACTCAGTAAGCCAAAGTGATGCTCACATTTAGGTTGTGGCCTGTAAGAGAGAGAAAAGTGGGAGCGGATTAGGTGAGACCCCAGATCCACCGAGGTGGGCGGGATCAATGACTGTGGGGGCCACCATGATGTATATGACTATATTTATACCGACCATCCATATCGAAAGCTTATTATAAGGCAGGATCCAAAAAATGAAGCAGATCCAAGCTCAAATGGGCCATAGTAGAGGAAATAGTGGTAATTGATCATTAAAAGCTTCTTATGGGCCACAAAATCTCTGGATTAAGATGACATTTTTGTGGTATCTTCATCTAAGTCTTTGTGACCTTATCAATAAGTTAGATGGAAAATAAACATTCTGATGGAATTCATGATGTTTTTAATGGTGGGGATTCAATAATGACTGTTTTCTATGGTGTGGTCCACCTACAATTTGGGTCAGTTTCATTTTTTCGGATCATATCTAAAATAAGCTTTCAAAATGGTTGGACGGTGTGGATACAAGGCACATACATCACTTTGAGCCCCACAGTCAGGGTCCCACCCACCTCCGTGGATCCTGGGTGTCATCCGCTCCCAAGAAAAGTATGCGTTACAGACAAATTTTTAGGTCTTTACACTCCAGACATATTGTGGGGCCAGCTTTAGTGAGGGAAATTCCAAGACAAAATTCTAATCCTTCAATCAGCCGCCCTATAAATAGATGGCTTTACAAGTTCCACACGCTGCGCTTGGTGAAAGTGATGCCTACCATGAATTTGAGGTTGGTAGCAAAGTACGAGTCCCAGACGAATTTTATGGTCTTTTTATTGATTTACTGCCTTCAATCTATGAAAAACGGGATCTTTTATTGAGAAGTCCTGAATATACTTAGTTTGCTGATCACTCAACATTTTTGGACGTCATGTATTGACTGACAAGTCTAGTCAATTCAATCAATGATGGCGCAACTTCTAAATAAGTGGGTGGTTTTATTTCTAATTTTGTGTGGGAGTTATATGAACTTTGTTGATACGAGATTAGGGTTAAGAGAGAGAGAGAGAGAGAGAGAGAGAGAGAGAGCCTACACATTTGTTAGGGTTTTAAAACTGGAGAAAGTTAGGATTTTCTTATTTTGTAACTTGTTCCATCTCTTGTAACTTTTTTTTTTCATCTCTTGTAATTTTCTAATATAGTAGATTATTTGTCACTTTGTATCGTGGTTTTTTCTTGCAAGGGTTTTCCACGTAAAATCTCAGTGTTCTCTATGCATGCTCATATTTTTCCTTCCCTATTACTTGTTTGATTCACGTCTGAGGTTGTTTCCGTGCCCAACAAGTGGTATTGAACCAAGTTGGGGTATTAGATTGAATCTGAACATGACATCGAAGGGATTGTTTGCTCGCCTCAAGTGCAATGGTTGAAATGTAGTAATAACTCAGTAAGACCGAGGTCGATCAACAAAGAATTAAGTTAAACCTATTCAAACCATTCTCGTAATTTCAATTTCAGTAATTTTAGAATTTAATTTTAAAAACTAAGTAAAACAGTAACTTTTAGAAAATTCTGATAATTAATGGAATAAGGCCTTAAGGATCCACTTGTAGTAGTCCAATGTGAATTCATTAATCCAAGCATAAACACAACTAGATTTGAAGTTCTATCTCTCATCTAGTTGGAAGATAAGGCATTCAATCACACACAATCCCACTTAAGTAAGGAAATCGGATTCTAGTTCTAATTAAGCACATAGAACTTGAATTTGTAGCCTTTGAAGTAACAACCATACCAAGAGATCATGACATGCTCTAAGGTTACTACAATTCAATTCTAATCAATCCAAACATGATAATCTCAGAGAATTGTAAGGAACTCATGTCCGAAGTACATGAACTCTCATAAAACATCTAAAAACACCAACTTTATTCAAACTATAAAAATCCAACCTTGAAGTAAGAATACCTAAATTAAACGAATTAAACAATGAAACTAGCTACAAGCTTTCACCTCTTAGCCTTAGCTAAGAGGTTTTAGCCGAGCATTGTCATACTACAACTAGAATCAAAAGAAAAACTACTTGAAAGCATAGAAAAACTATATATATATAGAAGATCCTTAAGTAGAGGAGTTGCAAATACTCTATGAAGATCCTCTCCACCTCCTTGGACTTTCAAAGCCTTTTATGATACCTTATGAATGACGTGGAGGTATCCTTTTATAGCAAAATTTCATCACCGACTTAGAATCTTCCAGAAATTGGAGTCTTCTTATGTAGTTTGGATGATAGCCGGCTGGCCGGCCAAAGCTTACGTAGCAACAGACCAATATTCTGTCTCCAACCGACCTATCTGTCGGCCGGTCGGACGACAAGTCGGGTAATGTAAAAAAGTGTCCAGAGAGAATTTTGGTTTCTAGAGGTTTTAGCCGACCTGTCTGGTGTAGTGGTCGACTGGCTGGTCGGACACTCTATAACTTGTGATTTTTCATGCTTCTCCTCCTCAATCTTCATTGCATCTTTCATCTACCTCTTGTTCTTTCTTCTTTTGATCTTTAAGGCATACAAAGTAAGTCATTTAACATCATATAGATGAAATCTCTCTCGCATTCCTACAAACACAAAAACATGTATTAGATTAGTCTTTAAACATGTAAACCATGCATAATGTGTGATGAATTGGGGTTAGAATATGCACAATTCAGAGCTCAACACACCTCCCAACTAGTATTTACTAGTCTCGAGCAAAACATGCGTGAAACAAATCCAACTTTCCAAAACCCAACTCTCTTTCGGAAACTATACTTCTATAAACTCCAAGACATACAAGTGCAATATTCAGAAAAACTGGGTGATAGAAGTTGAAATCTTAAACTCCCTAAATATAACAAGTGTTCGCATAGAATCCCCACTGATTGATTGATAAATAGAAGAATCCGAGCAAGTTTAACCTAGTGTATATAGTGAATGTTTGTCTCATGAGATTCTAGGATTACCTTCTTCATAAATAAATCAAACTAAAGATCTAAAGGTGTACAACTCAACCAAATGCCTATGAGAAAAATTTGCTTTACCGTTCCTTCAATAACTTTCACACTACTTCCCATTTCCAGCTTTGGTTATGGGTAGACCATCTCCTGGTTGGTAATAGGTAGCCCTTTTCAGAATTTTTCAACAAGTATTTAATAATAACCAAACTTTCTTTCTTTTAATATACATGAGATAGGATTTTTTAAAATCCACATCTTTCATTCTTCTTTCTCATGAACAAGGATGGACAAAGTTCCCATGGCTTGGTTCCTTAATACCTTATATCTAAGACCAACCAATCTACAATTCTACATAATCCCTTCAAACCATAAAAATCATGTAACGTAAACTAGGCTCAAAAGTGTTCAAATTTTCTATCAACCATATAAATAGGAAAATTTAAATAGAAAACTATTTTATATATATATATATATATATCAATTCATCTCTCATCCTTTCATACTTATGACATCCTAAGTGCATAGAAACAAGGTTTTCCACAAGAGTTTTGAATTTTTAGAAAAATTAAAAAATTTCTACAAACGTTACTCGAAATGTAACAAATTGCTAGATTCATCTAGGAATCTCACCCCCAACCAAATCTTGCATTGTCTTCAATATAAAAGATATGCGATCAACATGAATATGAGAGCAATATTAAAATAAAAGAGAGTGAGAACCAGAGTACCCGAGAGAATCAATCATGGAAATCTACCTCCGACAACTAAATTTACTAAAGCACTTAAACTAAAACAGAAAACAAACCAAACCTAATCTACTTTATACCTCCGTCAGACTAGGAGATCAATCATCATTATAACATTCAAAAGAACAAAGTTGAACAAGATCATCAAGTGGTGTAACAGATTTTTCAGTAGAACTATCTACGATCCCGCTTTGGAAAGTACATTGGTGACATTAATCATTCTAATCCATTGAAAATCCTGCTAAAACATTTCAGTGGGTTTCTCAATAATGTTGTCACATGTACTAGGAAAGGAGAATTGCATTGGTTTGAAATCAGTGAATATGGATCTCCTTTCCATCTCGTCTGGGCAAAAATTTGTCGAATATGGGTCATCCCAGAAGTGGTGTTCTCCGGCTTGAACAAACCAAAGAGATGTGGAGACTTCAATCACTTCATTTTTTTGTACGTACCTAAAACGATATTGGAAAATGGATGGATGGTGTGGATAAACTCATACATCACGGTGCTCGCTCAAAGCTCCTATGTGTTCTAACTAGGGACAAGAGGGGGTAGTACCCAATCTGACACAGGCATAGACATGGTGAGATCGATCACCATCTCTCTCATGGAATAAAAACTCTGAATCCACGGAGCAATCGGGAATCCTCAACCGGATGTTCTTCGAATCTACAAAGAAAGATAAAAAGCAAGGCCTTATTAGAATAAAATAATGAATGTCTCAAACATGAATTAAAACGAGCTTATATACTCCTAAGCATAAAAGAAACCCTAAAAAACGAGATTAGAAAGAATTTGAATAAAAAATGAAAGTAAAATGTAACTTCACGGGTAAGACTGTGGAATCAGACGACCGGTCGCTAGGGGCTGGCGAATGATCTCTATTGAGCGGTGACCGGTTGCTGACCCTTGACAATCGGTCTCTTGGGTTTGAAAATAGCCCAACGAGCAAGGGGTATTCTAAGGGTATTTACGTCTGTAAGTGCTAAGCACAAAATGTGAGTGCTAAGCATAGTATAGTTGTCATATTTCGTAGATAATAGTTTAGTACATGAGGTTGTGTGAGCAAGCCAAGTTCTTTGAGAAGATAAGAGTCAACCTCAATAAACACATCAAGATCAAGACTATCGACTCTATAATAAGTTGCGGCAAAGCTTCGAAGATAAACTATATATGCCAAGGTAGTATTGACCATAGGGATGACCTTAAGTTAGGTGATTTCAAATGACTTTTAGATTAGTCACTCTAATATTTTTTAAAATCATATTTCAATGAAATTCGGCTAACCTAACCCTGTGTTCGGTTAGCCCAAGAATCTACGGTCAGCTTGAGAACTTCTGTCAAGTTTCCAGCAAGCTTTATTGTAAAATCCTGGAGATGTTCGGCCAGCCAAATAGGCATCAGTCAGTCGAAGAAACTTCGGTCAAGTTTCCAAATTCCAAACTATTTTCTGGACTCAGAACTCGGGTCAGCCCCACCCTGTCTCGGGTCAGTCGAAGCTCACTCGGGCTAGCTGAAGTTTAAACAAATTCTTATCCCGCGAAATCTGATAGCCGTTGAGATAAAACGGTTGAATCTTAGGTCAGCCAAAGACCTAAATTTTTTTACTATAAATAGGGATTTCTTCTCACTATTTTTCATAAAGAAAAAGCACGAAAATACTATTTCTCTAGTGAAAAAGCTCTCCATTATAGTTTAGCTATTTGTTCTAAATTTCTTTTTTATTTTATAGCTATCTCAGTTCTCTTCTCATTTAATTTGATTATGTAAAGAGAAGATCATTCTCATACTAGAGATAAAAGAACTAAAATTGCAACTTTTAGGGAAACACTTTTTAGAAATTCCTAAATCCATCTTATTCGAGTTATATTGATTTATCTTCTTCAAAGATCGGATCGCTACACCATTGAAGCTTCATCTCTGCTAAGATTCATCATCTTCTACAAGAAAACAGTAATATCTTTCCATACTTTTGGATTTTATTTAAGGTAGCCCATAAAAATACCAAATCAGGTTGTTAGTGATTTGCCTGTTAAAATCACTTAAGGTTAGTGATTAGCCTGAGAAAATCATTTGAGGTTTTGTTGTGATAAGCCTGTAAAACTTACAATCTTTGTATTAAGTTTTAAAAGTGAACCTGTGAAAACCTTTATATAGTGAAAAACCAAAATTACAAGGAGTAGGTATTTTGGGAGTGGAGTAGGTGCAAGTTGTTTTTAGTACCGAATCACTATAACTCTTTGTGTCACGGTGATTGTTTTATTGTTTATCTTTTTATGTGCTTGGTTGTTTATGAAACCTGAAATCGTGACATAAGGTTGTCCTACTTAGATTTTTAAGTGATATAAGGTTGTCATACTTAGATTGCTAAGTGGAAGGTTGTACTACTTAATCTCTAAGTGAAAGGTTGTCATACGATTTAATCCAAGGTTTTCATATTGATCTCTTTTTGTTTATTTGCTTTCAGATTGGTTAATTGTATATTTGTTCTTGCTAGTCTTGTGATTGATACTCTGATTTATTTTAAGATTGCAAGAGGCAGAATTGAATTGAGTTGTCCTATTCACCTCCCTTCTAAGACATTTATAGCTCTATTTTTCAAGTGGTATCAAAGTGGGTTTCCTCTTTTGTGGATTTTCAATCAAAAGAGTTAGATCCGGAGCTGTAAGATGTCTAAATTTGAAAGCTTATCTATTTCTAGCCCACTTCCTTTTGATGGTACTAATTATTCTTATTGGAAAGGAAGAATGAGAATATTTCTAAGATCCGTGGATGAAAGTGTGTGGCAAGCCACATTAAAAAATTGGACTCCTCCGATTATATAAGTAATAGATGATGATGGAATTAAATCTATGAGACGAGTAGCTTGTAACCTATGGATTACTACTCAGAAAAATGAAAGTAGTGCAAATGCTAAAGCAATGAATGCTATAACTTGCGCTTTTTCACCCGATGAATTCAAAAGAATTATTTCATGTGAATCAGCTATGCAAGCCTGGGATATACTCGAAATGACCTATGAAGGCAATCAAACTCTTCACAATCAAATTTGAGAAAATTCGTATGGATGAAAATGAAACACTTATGGACTTCTTTACAAAATTAAATGATATAGTGAACTTTATGTGGGGCTTGGAGAGAGTATTCCAGAAAGCAAAGTCTGTGTTAAAATTTTGAGATCTCTACCAGATCAAGTCAATTCCAAAGTTACTACTATTCAAGAATTGAGGGATACTGATATAATGAAAGTTGAGGAGCTAGTTGGATCCCTTCAAACATATGAATTGACTTTCAAAAGTCCTAAGAGTAAGTCCATTACTCTCAAATCTTCAAAATCTGTTTCAATCAATGAAAATTCAAATAATGAAGAAGATGAGGATGATATGGCATTGTTGGCCAAGAAGTTTTACAAGATTTTCAAAAATAAAAAGCAATTTGAGATTCAAAAATCTTTGGGAAAGAAGAAAGGTAAATCAAGTTTTTGAAAAATCAAAACTAAGGATACGCAATGCTTCAACTGTTCAGGTTATGGGGACTTAGCTGCAAATTGTCCCAAAAAGGAAAAATCAAAGAAGAAAGAAATGGTTGCAACTTGAAATGATTCATCAGAATCTGAATCTGATTCAGACTCCGAGGAATCATATAAAAAAGAATAAAAAATTCAGAATGCATTTATGACCATTGCAAAGATTTTCCCTTTTAAAGACAATGATAACTTTGGATATGAGATATCCAGAAGTGAATCTGAGAATAAAGAAGATCTTCAAGAAGCTCACAATGCCCTGTACAAGGAAAGTTTTAAAATTACATCTAAACTTAAAATTTCAAAGAAAAGGTGTGATGAATTGCAATCTATACTTGATAATTGTATTTTGAAAAAATCATATTTTTTTATTGTTTTAAAAAATGTAAACTAGACTTAAAAATCAGAAATGAAGATTTTGAAAAACTTCAAATTGATTTTAATTCTTTAAAATCTGATTTGCTCATTCTTAAGAAATCGAAGAACTTTGGAAAATCTAAAGACATTATAGAAGAAATTCTTCATTTTTTCAGACCTTATAGTGATAGATCAGGTCTTGGCTATAACAAGTTCAAACCAAAGCCAAAGACATCACCTACAATCTTTGTAAAAGGTGAATCTTCGCATAACAATAATAAAATTCAGAAAGATTTTAAAAAGTCAATTTCCAAAAGTTCAAAACCTTTTCAAAAGACTTTGAAAATCTCAGCCAACAACAAAAGTGATTCTTCTTCACTTATTCTGAGAATCATTAACTCACTCAAAAAACTCTTGATAAAAAGTAGGAGAAAAGAAAGATGCATGTCTCATTCTCCTCAACAAAATAAGGATCCACATAAGTCCAAAACGATTATAAAGTGGGTTCCTAAAAACAAATGTTTGGTGAACCACACTGCTTTTAAAGCCAGTAGTCATTCTAAATAGTACCTGGATAGTGGTTGTTCAAGACATATGACAGTGGGTCCAATCGATAGACTAGCATATTATAAAAACAATTAACATCCTAGTCTAAGCATGCATAGATTATCTTATGATAAAACTAAACAAGTACCTAATCTATGCAACCTAAGTAGACTATAGAGGGTTGGATCAATAAGGCTCATGTCTACTCTAGGAGTGAAAGTACATCATGTGTGTGTGGATGTGCCTATCAAGTGCCTAGCATACATTCCTAATTATGCATTCATAATTAAACACTTAAACACAATACATAATGAGAAATGTGCTCCAATACAATCACAAACACAACAATGTATAGTGGTTTAACTACTTGTCTATTCCACTCCCGGTTTAAGTACTCAACCCCTTTGAGCAAACCGGCATTCACTAGGGAGTTTAACTCTGCTTCCTCCCAACCAAGGTGTTTTAAATCGGATCCACCCAACCGGGGAGTTTACGGGTTCCTCCCAACCTACACGTTCACACCCGTGTTGGCGGCTCCCCCTGGATACTTGTTTAGGCCCACCAAACGTGCTAAGGAAGGACAAACATCCCTGAATTTAGGCCCGGCAAACGAGCCAAGGAGTGCCAAACAACCCCTAGTCTTTAGGCCAACAAACAGGCCAAGGAACGGCTAACGTCCCTAATCTTTAGATCGACAAATAGGCCAAGGATAGGCAAATGACCTTAATTCGAGCTTGACAAACAAAATCTACACTCAACTCTCACAGGGAATTGAGTGGATGGACTCCAAACAAAGACAACCTTACTTGTCGGATTGAGCCCCTTTGTAATTCCTCTTTGAGTTGCTTCTTCTTGCTCTCCCGTGCTTGAATCAGCTCCCTTTATGCTCCCCCGATCTTTAATGCCGCTGCTTTGCCAATGCTTCAACTCCAAGATCAGTTATCTTGCATGTGATGCTCTATTAGAGATACCCAAGGTGCTAAGGAATGGTGAATCCGATACAAATGGTAGGAAATGGGTTTCCTAGATGAATACACCTATTTGGACTCCTAGGTAGTATTTAGACAAGGGATTTAACTATGATCAAGGTGTCTAAAACCCTAGGAATGAAGAGGGAACATGTTCATTATGCCATTGAATGACCCAAGTTTATGATGAAAACATAAGGAGAATGACTTGCTATGGGTTTGGAATAGAGCCTCTGATGGTATTTAGCATGGTGGCTTCTATCTCCTCAAAATTCTCTCTCTTAGCCCTAAAAATGAACCTCCCACTTTTATAAAGTTTCTCCCAACGGTCAAATAACGGGCAGATTCGTGCGGGGTCGGGTGCCCGGACGCTTGTAGTCGGGCGCCCGGAATCCAGTCCAGAAAATGATTTTAGTCGCTGGACATTTCTTGAGTTGGTCGGCGCCCGGAGAAGTTGTGGTCAGGCGCCCGATGGCCATTCTTGCACTGATTAGGCGCCCAGTGGACATTGGGTCAGGCGCCCGAAATTCAATCTTGAAATGATCGTGTTGCTGGACTATTTTTTCACTGATCGGGCGCCCGGACAGGTTGTGGTCGAGCGCCCGATGGCCAACTGGTTTTTCAGGGAACTCACCTGGACGGATTCCTCTAAAGTCGGGCGCCCAGTGGACACTAGGTCGGGCGCCCGGCCATGCATGTTTTGCTGATGTTTGTTTCTGTTTTTACCAGAATATGCAACCTCTCGGCCAGTCTTTTGGTGGTCTTTTGGGACACCTAAGGCCAATCTAAGATGACTAATGGTATGCTTATTGGTCATGGTCATCTAGAGGTTTATGGTTTTGGGTAGGTACAAGGTTAAGGCTCACCAAGGCATCACTTTCACCTGTTTCTTCTTTCTTGATGCAGCAGGTCCATCTTGAGTCTTTGGTCTTCGTCTTCATTAAGCTCAACCAACACTAGACTCACTGACCTAAGTAATTGACAAACAAGGTGCACTAGTATGCCATAGAAAAGTGCACTACAATCTCTCCCTTTGTTAATTACTTACAAAAACCTAACCTACCAAAATAAAATACATTACATGTCATAATTCAAATAAATTTTACAACTCTAAGCACTAAGACATGTAAACTAAGCAAGCTCCTCTTGATTGCTCCCACATAACCTGTCAAACCCTGAAACACAAAATAGAAAATTATTTTGGTGGGATTTGATATTTCTCCCCCTTTTTGTCAGCAATTGACAAACTATTTTCTCCCCCTTAATGATACATCAATTAAGGTTAAGGTAAGAGTAGATAGCATATCGCAGTTATAACTTTAAAAACATGCTAATTAGAGAGAGTATAGGGTGCATGAACATATGCAACATGGAACATGCATGGGAACATGATTAACAAGAAAATGTGCATTGGTCATCTATGATAGTTAATCATGCATTAAGCATTGAAAGCTCGAGGGCACATAGCCCAATCAACCAACCACCCCAAAAGATGTATATCATGACCAAACCTAAGCAAAGATTAGCATACAATTAAGCATGAAATTCAGCAAGATTAGCTAATCTAAGCAGGATGATAATCTAGTAGAAAATATATCAAATAAAAGCAAGACTAAATTATCAAAATTTGGTCTAATGAGGCTTCAATCCTCTGGTTTGCCCATACACAAAGAAATGAGGCTGAAATCCTCAGATTTTTCTATAGAAGCATTTCTAGCTACCCTTACTAATTATGTTTAGTTTGATTAGACTAAGGGTAACTAATTTCCATAACACCCTCATAAAATGTAGCATGAGGTGAGGGGTTGGGAACTCCTTCTCCTAGAAGGGAAAGCGGTCGGGATCCTCTCTTAGATTAGGGGGAAGAGAGGTAGTTGTGGAAGCCATGAGAGCTCTCACTATATCTTGGCTCTCATCACTATTAGAGTCACTAGATTCAGAATTTGACTCCTCCGTATCATCCCACAAGTTACCATGGCCTTTTTACCTTTCAGTTTAGGGGTTTTCGGACAATCTAGGGCAATATGGCCACGTTGACCGCAACCGTAACATCGGACGGATGAAGTTTTGGATGATTTTGCTTTATGTTTATCACCCTTCTTGTCTTTCTTGTCACGTCTACTCCCCCTATCAAATTTGAGGAATCTCTTGAATCTTTTATTAAGATCACCATCCTCATCATCGCTATCTTCAGAAGACTCACTCTTAATTTTCTTTTGCCTATGTGAGTGTGGACCCTCGCCGTTTCCGTGCTCCCACACGACGTTCTCGTCCCTTCCCCTTTCGGGAAAAGAAGGAGAGGAGGATGCGTGAGTGCGAAATCGCCGTTTGTGCCACTGGCTTGCCTCGTTCTCGAGGGCTTTGTTTGGTTGTCGTGTTAAGCTGGATGTGTTTAAGTGAGTTTATATAAGACCAGAGTCGCCACTAGCCAATTACTTCGAATCTACAGTCGGCTAGACCCCGTAGAAACGTTAGAGAAGGGGATCCGAAGATTCCTTCCTCTAAAATGACTCCTTTTGATCTGCAGCCAGAGATTCAAGGTAAGGGATCACGGTTACAGGGTGGGAAGAGGTTAAACACCCCACACACTGCTCGTACCGAAGTACGGTCTCTACTTCACAGAATCGAACTAATACTTGAAAGTCTAATTTAATCCTTGTACATTCTCATAGATGACATGATGCATGAATGCGGGTCTGAACAGTAAGAGTTTCTGATGGGCTGGTTCCAACAACGGGCAAGCCCAGAGCATACGCTCGAACTGACAGGTGCTTAATTTAAGACGTATGCAGTGTGCTTGAATAATCAAGGTGCGTTATAGTGAAGCATGAATGCAGGTCTGAACAGTAAGAGTTTCTGATGGGCAGGTTCCAACAACGGGCAAGCCCAGAGCATACGCTCAAACTGACAGGTGCTTAATTTAAGACATATGCAGTGTGCTTGAAGAATCAAGGTGCTTTATAGTGAAGCATGAATGCAGGTCTGAACAGTAAGAGTTTCTGATGGGCAGGTTCCAACAACAGGCAAGCCCAGAGCATACGCTCGAACTGACAGGTGCTTAATTTAAGACATATGCAGTGTGCTTGAAGAATCAAGGTGCTTGCAGTGAAGCAGGGGGGTTGGAAGAAAAGTAAATGTTGCACTTATGCTAGATGCAAATGAGATGATGCTGGAAAAATAATAGCTAGGTGGACGGAGGTGTCGCAAGGATTGGCTTTGAGTGGCTGGATCAAGACTTGGGTGGCTTGGGAGGCTTGGACCAGTGGTCAGGCTGGGCTGGACCAGGGCTAGGCTCTCCTCACTCGGGCTCTCCTTGGTGGGAAAATGGGCTAAGGGGTGGAGAAGGGCACTCAAACGGACGGGCTCTCTCTGGCCAGATTGCTGTGTTGAAATGAGAAGGGGAGGGGGGTATTTATAGCAGCGGGCAGTGGCAGAGCTCGTAAATATTTTTGGGCGGCCTGCTATGGGCCGCCCATACGGCCGTTCCTCGATTTCCAGCGAGGTACGGTCGCTCCCTCGGGGCTGCTGTTTGGCTCGGTGGGTTGACTCAGTGAGTTGACTCAGCGGGTCGACTCGGTGATTTGACTCAGCGGGTTGACTCGACGGGTTGACTCGGTGTTTTGACTCGACGAGTTGACTCAACGGGTTGACTCAGTGGGTTGACTCAGCGAGTTTGACTTTTTTGGGATTTTTTGACCGGCTTTTCTTATGGGGAGTTTTTCAGGGTGATGTTTAGGACTGGGTTGACTGGGTTCAGGCTTGAACTGGGCTATGGCATGGGGCTTACAAGGGTGAGTTTGGCTGAGTTTGGACTTGGGATTTGGGGGTACGGTCCTCCATTCATCCAGCTACCTCTACCAATAGTGTAGCCGAAGGTGGGGTGTCTACAGTGAGTGTCTGTGTGAAGATTTCAAAGCGACGTCTTTCTTCTTAGAGGGGGCCCTAAAGTATAGTTCATGAGTTTGTAGGGAGCCTATAAGTTCTTCTACTTTCATGTTATCTATGTCTCTACACTCCTCTAAGGCTACTACTTTAGTACCGAATCTTTTCGGGAGGGACCTAAGTATTTTTCTACATATCCTTCCTTCCGGAACCCTTTCCCCTAAGACAAACATGGAGTTGCAAATATAAAACAATTTAGTATAAAACTCCATGAAGGCTTCAGTCTCTTCCATCCCAATATTTTCAAGTTTGGTGGTTAAGAGCTGAAGCTTCGAGCTTCTTACTGTGCTAGTTCCCTCGTGGGTTACCTTAAATATATCTCACACTTCTTTTGTAGTTGCGCATGTGAGAATGCGCTGAAATTCTTCCGGGGAAACAGCACAACAAATCACATTGAGAGCTTTGGCATTTGCCACATGTTGAGCTCTCTCATTGTTATTTAATTTCTCATTATCTTTGCGAATGACAATGATCTTACCATCAACCTTCACTTGTTTTGTGGGCAAGGAATATCCATTTAATGTTACTGCCCACACGGATTGGTCTATGGATTGGAGAAAAATCCTCATTCTAGCCTTCCAATAGGCGTAGCTGGATCCATCAAAGAATGGTGGACGGTTGACAGAATTCCCATCTCGGGTAGACATGATGCTAGTGCTTCGGTATTGGATCTTATTGTAGATGGTTAAGTCCTTGAAGAGCAACCCGCTCTGATACCAATTGAAATTACATCAGGTAGTCTAACACGACACCCTACGTATACGCGTGCGGAAGCTTAAGGAGCAACTAAAATATGGCTAAGTCCTAGAGGGGGGTGATTAGGACCTTTTAAAATCTTTTCGCCTACTTAACAAATTTAGCAAATTAAACTAAGTAAGCGATTAACACTTAGACTTCTAAGCCTAAGTGGGTCCAATTAATAGACTAGCATATGATAAAAATAATTAACATCCTAGTCTAAGCATACATAGATGTTCGCTTGCCTCAAGTGCAAGGCTGCGATATAGTAATAAATCTCGGTAAGACCGAGGTCGATCCACAGGGAATAAGGTAAACCAATTCAAGTTGTTTCAGCAACTTCGAATTCAATGAATTAAGGATTTCAGGTTTATAAACTAGCTTAAAACAGTAATTGTAAAAATCTGTAATTAAAGGGAACTAAGGTTTTTGAGGATCCACTTGTGATAGCCCTCATGTGAATTCATTCATCAAAGTATAACACAACTAGAATTGAAGTTCTATCTCTCTTCTAGTTGGAAGATATGACATTCAAACACAAACAATCTCTACTTAAGTTGAGGACTTAAGGTTCTAGTTCTAATGAAGCCCGTAGGAGTCGAATACGTAGCCTTCGAAGTAACAACCATGCCAATGACCTATGGTACGCTCTAGGGTTACTACAATTCGAATCTAATCAATTCAGATACAATAATCTTAGAGAATTGTAAGGAGCTCATGTCCGAAGCACATGAACTCTCATAAAACATCCAAAAATATCACAGAACTTAAAAATCAAAACTTGAAGCAAAGTACTTGAAATAGAACGAATCCAACATGATAACTACTCACAAGCTTCACCTCTTAGCCTTAGCTAAGAGGTTCTAGCCGAGCATTATCATGCTTCAACTAGAATTCAAAGAAAAGCTAATAAAAACATGAAAAACTAGAAGAAAAAAAAACCCTAGTTGGAGGAGTTGCGGTCGCTCCAGATGATCTCCCTTGCTCCCCCACGAACTTAGAACTCTTCTAGGATACCTTAGTAAGGATGCCAAGGTGTCCTTTTATAGGAAAAACCACGAACCGCCTAGGATTGCGTAAAAACTTACGCACTTATATTGGTAGTCGGATGCTGGTCGGGCGCCCGGTCAGGTAGTGGTCGGGCTCTCGACCTTGCTTGAATTTGGTCAGCAGCTTTTTGATAAAATCCATTTGAATATCGGGCGCCTGGCCAGATGATGGTCGGGCGCCCGATCAGGTCCAGATCTGTTTAGTATATTTAGCGAAAATCCTCCCAATTTCGGGCACCTGGCCAACATTTGGTCAGGCGCCCGGTGGCCTTCTGATATGCATACTGAACTCTTCCTTCTTCTGGCCGATCCAGGTCTTTCTGATGTGATTCTTCAGGGCTGCTTTCCAATGTCTTCAATGTGGGTCCAAAGGACCCTTTTAACAACAAATTCATGACTTCTCTCTTTCATTCCTACATACACAAAATAAGCATTAGATGGGTCTTTTAAGCATGCAAATCGTGCATATAATGTGATGTAATGGGCTAGAAAATGTATAAAATGGAAGCTCAACAATTGATTATCTTATGATAAAACTAAACAAGTACCCAATTTATGCAACCTAAGTAGACTATAGAGGGTTAGATCAATAAAACTCAAGTCTACTCTAGGGGTGAAAGTACATCATGTGTATCTGGATATGCCTATCAAGTGCCTAGCATACATTCCTAATTACGCATTCATAATTAAACACTTAAACACAATACATAATGAGAAATGTGCTCCAATACAATCACAAACACAACGATGTATAGTGGTTCGACTACTTGTCTACTCCACTCACGGTTCAAGTACTCAATCCCTTTGAGCACACCGACATTCACTAGGGAGCTTAAATCTGGTTCCTCCCAACCAAGGTGTTTTAAATCGGATCCACTCAACTGGGGAGTTTATAGGTTCCTCCCAACTTACACGTTCACACCCGTGTTGGTGGCTCCCCCTAGAGACTTGTTTAGGCCCGTCAAACATGCCAAGGAACGACAAACATCCCTGAATTTAGGCCTTGCAAACGAGCTAAGGAGTGCTAAACAAACCCTAGTCTTTAGGCCTACAAACAGGCCAAGGAACGGCTAACGTCCCTAGTCTTTAGGTTGACAAACAAGCCAAGGATGGGCAAATGACCCTAGTTCGAGCTTGACAAACAAACTCTACACTTAACTCCCACAGGGAATTGAGTGGATAAACTCTAAACAAAGACAACCTTACTTGTTAGATTGAGCCCCTTTGTAGTGCCGCTTTGACTTGCTTCTTCTTGCTCTCCCGTGCTTGAATCAGCTCCCTTTGTGCTCCCCCAATCTTTAATGTCGCTGCTTTGCCAAGGCTTCAGCTCCAAGATCAGCTACCTTGCATGTGATGCTCCATTGGAGATGCCCAAGGTGCTAGGGAATGGTGAAGCCTCTACTAATGGTAGGAAATGAGTTTCCTAGAGGAATACACCTATTTGGACTCCTAGGTAGTGTTTAGACAAGGGATTTAACTATGATCAACGTGTCTAAAACCCTAGGAATCAAGAGGGAACAAGTCCATTCTAATTATGCCATTGAATGGCCCAAGCTTGTGATGAAAACACAAGGAGAATGACTTGCTATAGGTTTGGATTAGAGCCTCTGATGGTCTTTAGCAATGGTGGCTTCTATCTCCTCAAAATCCCCTCTCTTAGCCCTAAAAACGAACCCCCAGCTTTTATAAAGTTTCTCCCAATGGTCAAATAACGGGTAGATTCGTGCAGGGTCGGGCGCCCGAACACTTGTGGTCCGGTGCCCCGAATCCGGTCTAAAAATGATTTTAGTCGCTGGACATTTCTTGAGTTGGTCGAGCGCCTGGACAAGTTGTGGTCGGGCTCCCGATGGCCATTCTTGCACTGATCGGGCGCCCGGTGGACACTGGGTCGGGCGCGAAAAATTCAATCCTGAAATGGTCATGCTGTTGGACGGTTTTGCACTGATCGAGCGCCCGAAAAGGTTATGGTCAAGCGCCCGATGGCCATCTGGTCTTTCATGCCACTCACTTGGACAGATTCCTCTAAAGTTGGGCGCTTGGTGGACACTGGGTCGGGCGCCCGGCCATGCATGTTTTGCTGCTGTTTGTTTCTGTTTTTAGCAGAACATGCAACCTCTCAGTCAATCTTTTAGTAGTTTTTTAGGACACCTAAGGCCAATCTAAGATGACTAATGGTATGCCTATTGGTCATGGTCATCTAGAGGTTTATCGTTTTGGGTAGGTACAAGGTTAAGGCTCATCAAGGCATCACTTTCACATGTTTCTTCTTTCTTGATGCAGCAAGTCCGTCTTGAGTCTTCGGTCTTTGTCTTCATTAAGCTCAACCAACACTAGACTCATTGACCTAAGTAATTGATAACCAAGGTGCACTAGTATGCGACAGAAAAGTGCACTAACATGATGGAGGCGCTGTCACTTTCGGAGATGTTAGCCATTGTAAAATCATTGGCCAAGATAATGTTCAACTCCCTAATCTTCCTTTGTTTAAAAATATTTTATATGTTGATGGATTAAAGCATAAATTGCTTAATATTTCACAAATCTGCGATAATAATCATAGTGTTAAATTTTCTGATCGCAGATGTGAAATTCTGAATAATTCAGGAGATACAATTTTACATGGTCGCAGGACTTCTGAAAATTGCTATATAATTGATCAAAGTTGCTCAATAAAATATTCATGTTACATGGCCCAACTTGATGAATATGAACTTTGGCATTAACGACTTCGCCATGTAAACTTCAGAGACTTATATAAATTGAGTAAAGGGGATCACTTACGTGATTTACCCAAACTAAGAAAGAAAGAAAACAAAGTATGTGGCTCATGTTAAGTTGACAAACAAATAAGAAGTTGGCATAAGAAAATAAACTCTTTAACTACATTTATATCCCTTGAACTTCTCAACATGGATTTAGTTGGACCAACTCGAACGGAGAGTAAGGGTGGTAAAAAGTACTTCTTAGTTATAGTTGATGACTTTACTCAATTCTCTTAGGTAGCTTTTATAAAAGAAAAGTTTGAAATATTTGTTGAAGTCAAAAGGATCATTAAATGAATTCAGATTGAAAAACAAATGTGTGTCAATAGAATCAGAAGTGATCATGGAACTGAATTTGAAAATAGCAATTTTCAAAAGTACTGTGAAGATCATGGTATCTTACATGAGTTTTAGGCTCCAAAAACACCTCAACAAAATCAAGTTGTTGAGAGAAAGAATAGAATTCTACAAGAGATGGCAAATGTTTTGTTAAATGCTAAGAATTTACCAAAGAGTTTTTGGGCTGAAGTTGTGAATACTGCTTGTTACATTACTAATCATGTGTATGTAAGAGAAAGTAAGAATAAGACACTATATGAATTGTGGTTTGATAAGAAATCATCGATTAAACATTTTCGTATTTTCGGAAGCTTGTGTTATATTTTACGTGACTGGAAAAATGTTGAAAATTTTGATGCTAAAAGTGATGAAGGCATTTTTCTAGGGTATGCTACAAATAGTCGTGCATGTCAAGTTCTAAACAAAAAAACTGGAGTGATTCAGGAAACCATAAATGTGGTCATTAATGACCAAGATAAAAACTCTAGCTCTTCTAAGGATGATGATGATATAGAAATACTACTATTTAATCCACAAATGAACTTGAACTCTGATCAATAAGAGACCATCTACAAACTCAAATTTTGGGTGATCCACTTACTGGTGTACGAACTCGAAGTCAGATAGAAGAGATTTGTAGTCAAGTATGCTTTATTTCACTAATAGAACCAACCAACGTAAATGAAGCACTAGCTGATGAAAATTGGATGTTAGCCATGCAAGATGATCTGAATCAATTTGTTCGGAATGATGTATTGTATCTTATTCCTCGTCAATCTGATTAGAATGTAGTTGGAACTAAGTGAATTTTCAAAAACAAATCAGATGAACTTGGAAATATTATTAGGAACAAAGCTCGATTGGTTGCATAAGGGTACACTCAAATTGATGGTATAGATTATGATGAAACCTTTGCACTAGTTGCTCGCCTTGAATCCATTGGACTGTTCTTATCCATTGCTTGTTTTAAACGTTTTAAAATTTATCAAATGGATGTGAAAAGTGCTTTTCTTAATTGTCATTTGCATGAGGAAGTTTATGTAGAAGGACCTAAAGGACTTGAAGATCCAAAACTTCCAAATCATGTATTTCAACTTAAGAAAGCTCTTTATGGTCTAAAACAGGCACCAAGATCATGGTATGATAAATTGATCCAATTTCTGATTAACCATGATTGCAAATGGGTAGTGTTGACAAAACTCTATTTTTCAAACATTCAAACAATGATATTTTGATTGTTCAAATATATGTAGATGATATTATATATGGATTAACTTCTACTAATCTATCTCTTAAGTTTGCAGAACAGATGAAGTTTGAATTTGAAATGAGTATGATTGGTGAACTAACCTACTTTCTTGGATTTCAGGTCAGACAACTGAAAGAAGGTATCTTTTTATATCAAACTAAGTATGTTCAAAGTTTAGTTAAGAAATTTGGTTTAGATAATGGTAGAAATTATGATTCTCCTATGAGCACTACACTTTGATTATCAAAAGATGAACTTCGTAAAAGTGTAAACTCTCACTTAT
The DNA here is from genome assembly GCA_003013855.2 of Liriodendron chinense. Taxonomy (NCBI): domain Eukaryota; kingdom Viridiplantae; phylum Streptophyta; class Magnoliopsida; order Magnoliales; family Magnoliaceae; genus Liriodendron; species Liriodendron chinense. The sequence continues at coordinate 125,032 of PVNU02000719.1, forward strand.
ATAGAAGTATGATTGGTAGCTTGTTGTACTTAACTACTAGTAGACCTGATATTGCATTTAGTGTTGGTGTATGTGCTATATATCAATTTGAGCCCAAAGAATCACACTTAACTGCTGTGGATATGTTGCTAATTCTACTAATCTTGGACTATGGTATCCATGTGATACTTTATCTTAATTAGCAGGATATTCTGATGCTGATTGGGCTGGTAATGTTGATGACAGGAAATCAACAAGTGGTGCATGTTTTTATATAAATAATTGTCTTGTCTCGTGAATGAGTAACAAATAAAACTCAGTTTCTTTATCAACTGTAGAAGCTAAATACATCGCTGTACGAACTGCATGTACACAGCTTATGTGGATGAAATGAATGCTAGCTGATTATGGGATAACACAGGATACTATGTATCTGTATTGCGATAATACCAGTGTAATTAATATATCCAAAAATTCCATTCAACATTCTCGGACAAAACACATTGACATTCGATATCATTATATCCGAGAATTAGTTGAAGAAAAATCAGTTATAATGGAATATATTCCAACTGAAAATCAATCAGCTGATATTTTTACTAAGCCACTTGACAATACAAGATTTTTGAAATTGAGAAATGATATTGGTTTGTGTTCTATGTAATTATTTTGCTACATATCATTTCATGTTTTGTATTTTAAAAAAAAAAATTATTTTTATTTTCGGCCAACCAGTGATTGACCGAACTGTTCGGTTAGCCGAACAACGTGGTCATTCCGCTTTTAAGAGTTTGAAACCCATTTTTGTTTCATTCTTCTTCTTCGGTCGGCCAGTGCATCACTTCGGTTACCCATCTCATTTCCTTACATGTAAGTGTTGTGAGTTAATTTTTAATCATTATTCCCTCTTGATTTCATAGTTCAATCAACTCTATTTCACTCTTAATCTCATATTTGTGGTTTGAAACCCTTGTTTTTGGGGTTTTCTAGTTGGAGTGTTTGTTTTGCTATATTTCTTCAATCCTTTGTCATGGAACATCGTCCTAAACGAGCCGTTAGTAAATCTTATCCCGGCTCTTCCTCTCGTTCCATTCCAAGAGAGATTCGAATAATTCCACTGCCGGAAGATGATCCCGACTATGTCCGTGATTTTCGTTCTAGAGATATTATTGTTAAACGGTTTGTTAATCTCAATCACATTGCTAAATATGAATTGCATGATCTTCTTTCTGAAGTTGGTTAAGAAAAGATTCTCCAATGAGGAGGAAATGCATACTGATCAATAGTCCAAGGCATGTCTTCCTCCTTCTCGAAATTCTCTCTAGGTGATGATATCTTCTTTAAGATTAAATTTTTAGAGGAAACGGTAACAATCACACCCTCTATCATAACGTCATTAATGGAAATTGACATGGCAGAGGATAGAATCTCAATTCCTCCCTTATTTGAAAGATGTCTCAATCTGAGAAAAACATTGCTACCAGAGTATTGTGTGGATTTAATGCGGATTGGAGATCAAGTAATGCTTTTCCTCTTGAAAATTTATTTTCTAAGTTTCGAGTTCTTCATCGTATCTTCACTTCCAGGGTCTATCCTAGAGTCGGAAACAAAACTGATCTTACTCCCTTCATATTACGTGTCTTGCATTCTAATCCTACCGGGATACGCATATGTCTTCTTACCTTCATCTGTGCCTACATTATTCACTATCGCATACAGCCTAAGCATGGTAATTTGCCCTTCAGTTATCTTTTTACTAATCTTGCCCTAAATATGCGTGTTCAAATTCCAACTGGTGAGGCACTGGAGTTCGAACTTCCTTTCAGTAATTATAATTTGAATATGATGACTTTGGAGCCACTACCGGAACAACGTGATGTCTCTCAAGAGCATGAGCATGATGATGAAGGTGCTGAAGGCGATGTAAATATAGATGACTTATTTGATGAAGTTGAAGTTGAAGCTGAAGATGAAGATGATCTTGATTTCAATCCTTTTTATTATAATTCTCGTATTTCTGCCCTAAAACAGATGATGGATTCACTGCATGTCTCTCAAGAAACTCTTGTTGCCACTCAAAAACTTAGTATGAAATACATGAAAAAATATTTTCATCGTATAAGCAAGAGTCTAAAACGTATTGATCATGAGATGCCATTACCTTCCTTCTCATTTGGGTCAGAATGATTTTCTTTTTATATTTGGTCTGTAATGAATGTTTATGAGTTCTTTAGACTTAGTAGGTTAGACTCAGTATGCTACTATGTTACTGAACTCCTTTTATTTGCTTTTCTTCCTTTGTCAACTTATGACAAAAGGGGAGAGAAATATTATGCATATTTTGCTTTGAATATGTCTATATTATGCATGTTATACTATTATGTTTATGTTGTGCAAAATTTTTCTTTCTGAGCATATATGCATGGGGAGCAGCATACTTGTAAGGGGAGTATACAAGACAAGTTTAATTTTATTCTTTTTATGGATGTCGAGAGTCGTTTGTAATAATAATATGTTGTGTTTTGTCACGAAATTGACAAATGGGGAGATTGTAAGTGCTAAGCACAAAATTGAGTGCTAAGCACAGTATAGTTGTCATATTTCATAGACAATAGTTTAGTATATGAGGTTGTGTGAGCAAGCCACATTCTTTAAGAAGACAAGAGTTAACCTCAACAAACACATCAAGATTAAGACTATCGACTCTACAACAAGTTGCAGAAAAGCTTCGAAGATAAACCATATGTGCTAAGGTAATATTGACCATAGGGATGACCCTAGGTTAGGTGATTTCAAATCACTTTTAAGTTAGTCACTTTAATATTTTTAAAGTCATATTTCAATGAAATTTGGCTAGCCTAACCCCGTGTTTGGTCAGCCTAAGAATCTTCAGCCAGCTTGGGAACTTCGGTCAAGTTTTCAACAAGCTTTATTGTAAAATCCTGGAGATGTTTGGCCAGTCCGATCCTGTGTTCGGCTAGCTGAACAGGCCTCGGTCAGCCGAAGAAACTTCGGTCAAGTTTTCAGATTCCAAACTATTTTCTAGACTCAGAACTCAGGTCAGCTCGACCCTGTCTCGGGTCAGCCGAAGCTCACTCGGGCTACTGAATCGACACTCGGGTCAGCCGAAGTTTGAACAGATTCTTATCCCGTGAAATCTAATGGCCGTTGGGATAAAACGGTTGAATCTTAGGTCAGCTGAAGGCAAACTTAGGTCAGCCGAAGACTTAACTTTTTTACTATAAATAGGGCTTTCTTCTCTCTATTTTTCATAAAGAAAAAGTACGAAAATACTATCTCTCTGGTGAAAAAGCTCTCCATTATAGTCTAGCTATTTGTTCTAAATTTCTATTTTATTTTATAGCTATCTCAGTTCTCTTCTCATTCAATGATTGTGTAAAGAGAAGATCATTCTCATACTAGAGATAAGAGAACTGAAATTGCAGTTTTTAGGGAAATACTTTTAGAAATTCTTAAATCCATCTTGTTCGAGTTATATTGGTTTATCTTCTTCAAAAATCGGATCGCTACACCATTGAAACTTCATCTCTGCTAAGCTTCATCATCTTCTACAAGAAGAAGGGTAATATCTTTCCATATTTTAGGTTTTATTTGATGTAGCCCATAAAAATCTCAAATCAAATTGTTAGTGATTAGCCTGTGAAAATCGCTTAAGGTTAGTGATTAGCCTGAGAAAATCATTTGGGGTTTTGTTGTGATAAGCCTGTAAAAATCACAATTTCTGTATCAGGTTTTAAAGATGAACCTGTGAAAACCTTTATATAGTAGAAAGCCAAATGGAATAGGTGCAAATTGTTTTTAGCACCGAATCACTATAATTGTTTGTGTCATGGTGATTATTTTATTGTTTATCTTTTTATGTGCTTGATTGTTTATAAAATTTTTAATCGTGACATAAGGTTGTCCTCCTTAGATTTCTAAGTGATATAAGGTTGCCTTACTTAGATTGCTAAGTGGAAGGTTGTACTACTTAATCTCTAAGTGAAAGGTTGTCCTACGATTTAATCCAAAGTTTTCATATTGATCTATTTTTACTTTTTTGCATTCAGATTGGTTAATTGCATAGTTATTCTTGCTAGTCTTGTGATTGATACTCTTATTTATTTTAAGATTGCAAGAGACAGAATTGAATTGAGTTGTCTTATTCCCCCCCCCCCCCCCCCCCCCCCCCCCCCCCCAGGACATTCATAAATCATTCCTTTTTTAGCGTCTGATCACAGCTTAAATTTGATCGGTCACAAATGGTATGAATTGGTCTAGAGGGTTGGGCTGACTCCTGGCTTATTTGATCTAACATAGGGTTAAGAACCTGGTGGTCGGGGTTGATTTTAAATAAACATCACGATTGGGCCACGAAAGCCACTGACCCATTACTAGCATGGGGTATAATGGTTAAAAAAGTATTGAAATATAACCACAGTGTCTTAATTGAGGCCAGGATCTCACATAATCCACTCCTGTTAAAAAAAGGATGTTCTGTGAGCCCCACCATGATGTATGTGTTCTATCCACACCGTCCATCCATTTGAAGAGATCATTTTAGGGCATGAGCCACCATGATGTATGTGTTCTATCCACACCGTCCATCCATTTGGAGAGATCATTTTAGGGCATGAGCCAAAGAATGTGGCAAATTTAAAGCTCAAGTGGACCTTGCCATAGAAAGCAACAGGGACAGGATGCTTACCATTGAAACCTTCCTAGGGCCCACCATGATGTTTATTTGAGATCTAACCTTTTCATAAGTTAACACAAACATCAACAAAAGGGAAACACAAATATCAGCTTAATCGGAAAGTTCTATAGACCCCAGGAAGTTTTTAATCGTAGGCATCAATCCCCATTGTTTTTTTTTTATGGGGTCAACCTAAGCTTTGGATCTGCCACATTCTTTGGCTCAAGCCTTAAAATGATCTCTCCAAATGGATCGAAGGTGTGGATAACAATACATACATCATGGTGGGGCCCACAAAACTTCGTGACACTATTTGAAATGTGTGTATACTCCACATACATCATCGTGGAGCCCATATTAACTTGGTGATGTCACATCATCATCAGCAACTAATCCATGCCGGTTAAAAAGGCATCGGTATGTAATTATGTATTTTTTTTTTTAATTCTTGTTCAATTGACTATGCTACCGTCAGCATAATGTGTTGGCCCATTAAAATTCCAGGAGACGGTATTTCCAGTATTCTGGAAATGGAAGCTGATTGGCTGGTGTACTACATGCCAGCGAGCTCATTGGTGTATTAATTGATGTCACCAATTTCTGTGGGCCACACCATGAGGTTCGCGTTATATCCAAATCGTTGGTCTATTTGGAGACATGGTTACAAGGATTGAACCTAAAAATAAGACATATCCAAAGATCAAGTGGACCACACTACAGAATGCAGTTCGAGATTGAACGTCTACCATTGAAACCTTCTTGGGAGTGACAAAAGTTTTGGATCAATCTCATATTTGTTGTTACCCTTCATCCAGGTCAGTGTGACCTTATGAACAGTTTGGATAGTAAATAAACATCATGGTGGGCGCTAGGAATGTTTTAATGATGAGAATCATTGTCCCCACTTCCTTTTGTGGTGTGGTCCACTTGAGATTTGGATATAACTCATTTTTTAGATCATACCCTAAAATGATCTCTTCAACTGGATGAATGGTGTAAATATATTAAATACCCCATTGTGGGACCCACATAATCTTAATTTTCTTTGAATTGTTCGTACCTCCACGGACCGCGAGGACTGACGTAGTCGTCTGCGGGCAACCTGAATCAGCACGCAAGGGGAAATATCTTCACAAAATTTCTAAGCATTCAATCAGCTGACTGTAAATACATGGCTCGACAAGTTCCACGCATGTTGCGCTAGGTAAGTGAAAGTGATGCTTACAATGAGGTCGCGGTCTGTAGAAAAGTATTAGTCGCAGATAATTTAATGCACTTAACCCTTACGTGTTGTGGCCCACCTTCGGTGATGGGGAATTTTCGGGAAAGAAAATTCTAAACCATGAATCAGTAGGTTGCCCATAAATAGATGGTTAAGAAGCGGTAATGATACGCTCACAGCTACCCATTCGTGTTTAGTGTATTTGTGATATAGGTGAAAACGAAAAAGAGAATGGACCCTAGGCTTTACGAAGCAACTCTAAAGGGGGATGTTGCTTCCTTGCTTAGATTGCTTGACGAAGATACGCTCATTCTTGATAGAGCAGTTGCTGCTGTTGCCAAGAACCCTTTGCACGTAGCAGCTCTATTTGGGCACGTTGAGTTTGCAAATGCAATCTTGAGTAGAAATCCGGAACTTGCCCGCAAATTAGATTCTGAACAGTCATCACCTTTACACTTGGCGTCAGCAAGAGGGCATGTAGAAATGGTCAAAGAGTTATTAAAGATCGACCCCGATATGTGCCTTGTTTGTGACGGAGATGAAAGGACTCCTCTCCATGTGGCAGCAATGAAAGGCCGTGTGGAGGTGGTGAAGGAGCTGGTTCGTGCGAAGGGAACAGCAACTATGGTCTTCACGGACCACGGGGAGCCGCTTTTGCACTTTTGTGTGAATCATGACCGGTACGAGATCGTTAGGACGCTCTTAGATCTAGTAGAGAATGGTGAAGACGGTGAGTTTGTGAACATGAAGGATGACGATGACAACACTATCCTCCATCTCGCAGTTGCTAAGAAGCATATCAAGGTAAGTATCCTCTTCATTTTTATTTATTTTTAATTTAACGATGACAGCACATCTACAATTTTTTTTTTTATGTCTATTTACTTAATTGAGCTATATCTTCATTATATTTGACTACACTAATTGTAATAAAATTGTGGATATGAAAATTAAGGGTGCATATTGATTATAGATATGGGGGTCATTGATTGGAGTATACCCGGTGTGCGGTCCACTTATAATTGCCAATTGTGAGATGAAGGGCCAAGTGGGGAAAGGTTGAGAGAGGTGTTGGAACTTGGGAGAGTCATCAGTAGAACGGCTTAATAGTAGAATTATAATTATGTTCTCTCACTCCAAGAAATGTATCCTTATAATCTCTGCGTAGGTCCATAAGGAGATATCTAAATGGGCTTAAATCTTGAAGATAATGATCAAGAATTTTACTCTTATTTTTAGATTGATGTATATACACAGCTCGTCTAAAATAACTGGAGGCTTTTTTATCATCCCTGCACACAAATATGCAAGGCAGCTCATTTACGCGCCACCATATGTACCAGCATGGCACATGGCACGTGGGTATTAGATCCAATCAGGCGTGGTTTGGGTGGATCCTGTGGGGGCCCACTGTTACGTAATGTTCTTTACATCCATGCCGTCCATCCATTTTCATAGCTCATTTTAGGGCACGATCCAAAAAATGATGCAGATCCAATTCTTAGGTGAACCATACCACAGGAAACAGTTGTAATTGAATAACCACCATTAAAAGCTTCATGGGGCCTACCCGAATGTATATTTTCCATCCAACTTTTTGATAAGGTCTCAAAGACAGGGATGAAGAGACCACACAAATATCAGATTGATCCAAAACTATTGTGGCCCACGAGAAGTTTTTAATTGTTGATTGCCACTGTTTATAGTCCACCTGAGATTTGGATTGGCGTCATTTTTTTTTATCATGCCCTAAAATGAGTTTTCCAAACGGATGGACGGCATAAATATAAGGCACATACATCACGGTGGGTTCCACAGTTAGGAATCCCACACACCTCGGATCCACCCAAACAGTGCCTAATCCAATCGGATATTGATTTCGTTGGGAAGCCTTCTTGCGGAACTTCCTGCCACGAACACGGATTTGTCTGTTACCCTGGGCACAAAGATATTCTTGTGCCCGGGGTTTTGTAAGGCCCACAGGGATGTGTGTGACATATCCACTTCATCCATCTGTTTTGTAAGACCACAATAGGACAGGAGTATAAAAATTATGCAGATTCAACACTTATGTGGGCCACACCACACGAAACAGTAGTTATTGAACACCTGAGGGTAACAGAAGTTTAGTATCTGGACGATATGTGTGCCTACAGTTTATCTGCGTGTTAATAACCCTATGAACCGTTTCGATGAGATATAAACATCATGATAAACTCCCAGAAGGTTTCAACAATGGACGTTTCCGTTCCCACTGTTTCGTTTGCTGGGCCCACTTGAGTGTTGGAACTGGCTGATTTTCAGCCTGTTCTACTGTCGTCTTTCAAAACAAATGGCCGGTGTGGATTTGTCACAGACATCTTCCTGGGCCCCACACACCCTCAAGCAAGGCCGCACGGGTATATATCTGTGCCCGGGGTCACAGGCAACCCACTTCCTCCTGTGACGGGAAGTTATGTGGGGCCCATTGTGATGTTGGTGAGAAATTCACCCTGTCCATCTAGTTTTCTGGATCATTTTTAGTATTTGGGCCAAAAAATTATGCAAATCCAAAGTTACTTGCAAAGGCTTTCGTAGGGAATCCACGTCCGATCCAATCCATCCTTCAGGCTACCCACACTGTAGATCATGTCCCAAGAATTAGATCCGTCCATTAATCAAGCTGACCACAATTGATTGAGCGGATGTTTTGTTGAACAAAATCGAGTTGAAGTTTCCCGAGGTATCCATGTATTAAAATTGATCTGGTCCTTGGAGTAGCCTGTTTTTTCGGCAAGAAAATCAACAATACAGGACTAACTAAGTGATTGGCCTTGATACTGTATATGTCAAACACGAGTCCGGATCCTCGGTTGAAACCCAGCAGCAGCAGCAGCAGATGTTCTCTGCTCCGATTCAACAGGGGATCTGGATTCGTCAAACACACGCAAACCATAAGCCGCTGTGCATGTGCTTGTACTACTTTGGATTATCAACAGCTATCTCTTCCTATTTCCACGGGCTGTGGGTCTAAACTAGGGCCAAAAGCCCCGTGGGTTGGGTTGGTGCTTAACTCATATCCAACCCAACCCAACTTTGGGTCAGGAATTCTCAACCCAAACTCAACCCAAGCGGGCTCAGTCAGGTCGATCAAGTTGATACATTCTAATATTTTTGTTATTACATTAGTTTATTATGTTGATACATGCTAATATTTTTGTTATTACATTAGTTTATTATGTTTCAATACCTGTCTTATTTTTTGTACCTATAACTTTATTAATTATATATGTAGGTATTTATTATAAATAATTTTATTGTTTCTACATAAACAAGTTAAAATATAGGATAACTACTCCATTAACACTCAAGAATAACAAATTCAAGCATGTCAAATTTTAAACATTATAAGTTTACTTACTAAAGTAATATAAACTAATAAGTTTACTTAACTAAAGTATAATAAAATTATAAGTAACTTATATATAAATCGGGTTCGGGTTGTATAGGGCAACCCAAGACCTCAACCCAAGCCGACCCAAGCTTTATCCAGTTGGTGTTGAATAGCCCAAGCTTGAGATCGGAACTGATACTTTTTGCCAAGCCCAACCTCATGTCGGGTCAGTCATGGGTCGGTCAGGTTGAACCCACCCGACTTTCAGCCCTAGTCTAAACTACTGCATCCTATTTTAGCTAATGGCCCTAGATTAAATGGACCATGCATTGAAGACCTTACCAAGTTGCACCGTTCCTACCCTTCAATCAGTACCCGCAATAAACAATTAAACATATGCCAACCGTCCACGATTGGTGAAAAATAGGCTAGAATCTTTCAATCTCCTAAGTTTTGACAGGGCCATCAAATCAATGGACTGAATCTTTCTCCTTCACAGATGTTACCGCTGATTTAGCAATTGTGATAAATGATGCCTGCTCTGCCTCGTGGATTTCCTGTAAAAGCCTATGGCAAGAAGTTCATGCGCTGGGATACTAGGTGGGCCATAATGATGTTTGTGAGAACTCCACCACGTGCATCCATTTTAGGAGCTCATTTTAAGACATGGGACCAAAAAATGTGGTAGATTCAAAATCCAAGTGGGCCACTAAAGAGGGTAAATCGAGGAAAGAAACACCTACCAATGAAGCTTCCCTGGCCCGACCTTAATGTTTATATACCATCAAAACCGTTTATAAGGTCATTTTCACTAAGATGAAGTCAAAACACACACACACAAAAAAAAAAAAACATAGCCTGATGTAAAACTTTTGTGGTCGTGTGGATGTTTCAACGGTGGTCACTGAAACCTCAATGTTTCCTCTTGCGTGACCCACTTGAGGTTTGGATTGGTCTCATTTTTTCTCATGTACCCTTGATTGAGATCAGAAAACGGATGGACAAGGTGGATTTCTTACAAACATCACTGTGGGTCCCACCTAGCATCCCAACAAAGGAACTTCTTGCCGAGGGCTTTCGCGGGAAACCCCCCCCCCTGCAATTTTATAGGCTATATTACAAAAATCACATTAACTGCATGGCCTAATCCACCCTTATATGTCTTTATATTTTTTTTGTAGCCACCCTTTTTCTGAACCATGGATGGGATGGTTAAGATTTCCCAAAAAAAGTGACTCTTCATAAGCAATCTATAATGAGATCCAAGGAAGAGTATGGATTGTCTGTGTTGCAAGCACATAAATTTTCAATGTTGGCGCTTGATCATTTGATGCGGGTCGGCTGGTGACGTGAATACCAGCCAGCAAGCTGGTGTCAAATTTCTGTTGGTCCCACCATGGTGGATTTATTTTATCCACGTTGTCCATCCATTTTTACAGCTCATTTTAAGAATTGAAACAAAAAATGAGGCAGATAAAAAGCTCAAGTGGACCACACCACAAGAAACAGTGAGGAGAAAGATGGCCACTGTTGAAACCTTTAGGGCCCACAGTGATGTTTATTTGTCATCTAGCACAACATGTAGGGGAACGAGATCGATCACCATCTCTCTTATAGGATAACTATTCTGAATCTACGGAGCTATCGAGACTCCTCAACCGATCTTCCTCGAATCCACAAGGAGATATTTCGAATTCACGAGACCTTTTTTTCAAATCCACGAATAACAAATAGAGAAATCGAAGTTTTTCTAATAAAAGAGGAATAATATTCAATAATAATTAATAATGAGTTTTAAACAAGTATTTATAACCTAGGTCGAGTGAAAGAAACCCTAATAAGCGTAAATCAAGAGTCCAAAACTAACTTGGAAAGAAAATAAAAGAAAATCACAAAGACCTTCAAAATTGAAAACTGTCGCGCAACCTGCATGTCTCACAACCAGTTGCCAGGATGGCCCCAACTGGTCTAGTGACTTCAGCCCTCTTCGGTTGAATTTTCGACCTATCTGGGACCGGTCAGCGGGTTTCGCGACCGGTCGTCAGACTCTGTTTTTGCTGACTCTTAACTCTTCCTTTGGGATTCTCTTGGGTCCTTCTCTTGGCTATTTTCCTTCCCCGATCCGAGGGCTGCTTCACTACATTATCATCTAACTTGTTCATAAGATAAAAAATGGTTGGATGAATGAAAACACAATTATCAGCTTGATCCAGAACTTCCATGGTCCCAAACATTTTCCAACGGTGGATGTTTAATCCCCACTAATTCCTAGAGTGTGGTCCACTAAAGCTTTGTATCTGCCTCATTTTTCATCTTATGCCTTAAAAAGAGCCGTAGGAATGGATGGATGACATAGATAAAACAAATACGTCATGTTACGACCCAAAAAGCTTTGACACCAGCTTGGTGTCTGGTGTTGACGTCACCGGCCAACCCTCGTCCCTTCCCATTCGCCCACATCATTTTCTATTACTCCACCTCACAAAATACGTCAAATTTCTCTCTTCTGAGTACACAACTTCTCCGCCCCTCACCATGACCTTTGTGTTACATCCACACCGTCCATCAATTTTTACAGATAAGTTTACAGAATTATTTCAAAACTATTCCAGATGCATCCAATGCTCAAGTGAACCACACTAAAGAAAGAAGTGGAGATTACCCAAACTGCCGTTGAAACCTTCCTAGGGACAAGCGTGAGGCTTATTTGAAATATAACCTGGTCATAAGGTCACCCATACCTGGATGAAACTAAAACACGAATATCTGCTTGCTCAGAGCCGTATGTGGCCCTAAGAACTTTCCAACGGTAGCATCAATTCCTATTGGTGTGTTCCACTTGATCTTAGGATCTGCCTTGTTTTTAGGATTTTATCATGAAATGATCTGAAAAAATGTTTAAGCGGTGTGGATCCAAGAAATAAATCATGGGCCACGTAAATTTCCCACGTCAATAAATTATGATGTTATCTGGAGAGAAGAAAATCGGAACTGCTGAAATGTGAAAATTCGTAGGCTCCATCATAACGTATGTATTAGATCCACACTGCCCATTCATTGTTTTCATACCTTTTAGGGCATGAGACAAAAAGGGAGGCAGATCCAAAGCTCAAGTGGACCACATGATAGGAAAGAGTGGGAATTAGATGCCTACCATTGAAATCTTCTTGAAGCCGTAGATGGCTCTGATCAAGTTGATGTTTGTTTTTTCCCTTCATCCAGGTCTGCGTGACCTTATAAAGAGGTTAGATGGAAGATAAACCTCAAAGTGGACTGTTGGAAGGTTTCAACGTTACTCATTTAATCATCATGCTTTCTCTTGTGTGGTCCACTTGAGCTTTAGATGTGCCTCACTTTTTTGTCTCATGCTTTAGATTAATTAAAACAATTTGATGGACGGTGTGGATCTAACAGATAGATCATGGTAAGGCCTAGAGAAATTCCACAGGTTAAAAGTGGGTCGCGCAATCCATCCGCGAGAGAAAGAGTGCGGATCGTCTGTGTTGAAAGCACAAGAGATTCCAGTGCGGTCGCTTCTCGTTCGGCCACGTCATCTCCGTTATCTCCATCTCACAAAATATCCCGTATTTGTCTCAGGTACATTGCGTGCTACATAGCATATCTTTTAACGCACGGAACTTCACCGCCCTTCACCATAACCTTTGTCTTACATCCACACCGTCTATCAATTTTTCCAAATAGATTTAGAGCATGCTTCGAAAAATAAGGTACATCCAAATCTAAAGTCGACCACACCAAAAGAAAGCAGTCAGGATTACACAAACTTTGGTTGAAACCTTCCTCGGGCCAAGCGTGAGGCTTCATCTAACATCTAACCAGTTCATAAGTCCACCCATACCTGGATGAAGGTACAACACAAATATCTGCTTGATCAGGGCCGTCTGGGCCCTAAGAAGTTTTCAACGGTAGCATCAATTCCACTGTTTCATATAGTGTGTTCCAGTGGAGCTTTGGATCTAACTTGTTTTTAGGTTTTTAGCATCAATTCCACTAAAGTCTTGGATCCCGTTCAATTTTGGTCGCAACGCCTAAAATGATCTCACAAAACGGTTGGACGGCGTAGATTTCTCACAAAACTCACGGTGGGCTCCATACAGATTCCTTGCGCAGGAGATGCCTGCGAACGCCCAATTTTTCTGTGTCTTCAAAACAGACGATCCTCACTCGGAGAGAAAGTGGGGTGATTTGTGAGCTGATGCGTCATCAGCGATGACGTGGACCAATGGGAATAGACGACACTGAATTTTGGTGTGCCTTTCGCACAGACGATTCGCACTCTATAAGCAATCTATGATAATCGTAGATCCAAAAAATAGATTATGAAATTGTTTTGGACGTATTTTTGATAAATGATCTGGACCATCCAAATAAAAAGGCTAATGATTATACAGTTAGGATTGTTGGATTAGTGAAATATTTACATGGTATCCCAAAAATCTACGTTGAACTTACTTTACAATCTAGATTAAACGTTGGATTTTCAAGTGTCCCAATGCAATCTCTGAAGCACTGGGGCATCTCTCCCTCTCTCTCTCGTTTTTCTTTTTCATTTTTTGTGTGTTTCTACGAAGAAATAACAACAAGAACTATGCAGCTCACGAAGTTTTTGCTGCGAAGGACCAAGATGAGTGCGGAGGTGAATGCCTTGAACGTACACGGTTTCACAGCCTTGGATGTTCTAGTGCAAAACCGTAAGAAATCAAAGGATATGAAGCTTGAACGTATCCTCCGACGCTCTGGTGCTAGAAGATTTAGAGCTGATGCCACGCATCGCAAGAATGACAGTTGGACGATTCAACCATTGTCTCCTAACAAGAATAGGTGGAAGAAGCACAGCGATTGGTTGAACGAGACACGGAGTGCTCTAATGATAGTGGCAGTATTGATCGCTACCGTCACATTCCAGGCTGGATTCAACCCTCCCGGTGGTCTTTGGCAGGCGGAGAGTAAGACGGTTGAGGATGAAACCTACGAAGTAGGGGAGTCCATCATGGCTGTTAAATATCCAGAAACGTACCTAGTGTTCTCAATTTTCAATGGGATAGCGTTCGTTGCATCTTCAAGCATAATCTTATTGATGATAAGTGGATTCCGTCTCAAGCGATGGATTTTTATAGGGACCTTGATGATCATCACATGGCTGGCCGTGACTTCTATGATGTGTACTTATTGCCTAGCCTCTTTAACTGTCTCCCCTATTTCTACCGCTACTATTTATGGTTTTTCGATCCTTGGGTGGCTCCTATTGAATGGTCTACTCATTGCAGCACATTTCTTCCGCTTCATTAGATGGTTGACCAGGAAACTTATAAACCCCATATATATATGGGGTTTATATATTGGACCACATTTCTTCCGCTTCATTAGATGGTTGACCAGGAAACTTATAAACAAGCCACCTTCAATGGATGCGACCATCGATAATGTTGATGTTGAGTCCCGCATTGAACACAACTAATATATGTGCCTATGCATATATGTGTATTGTATTCATGCATATTGTGTTTCTTTGGTGTACCTTAGGTTTTTAGAACTAGTTGTACCATGGAATTTGTAATCAAGTCTACTTTTCAAATGAAGCTATGCTTCTAAAGTCTAGGGCGTATCTTAGATTGTGAGGAAGGCCTTATGCATGTCTCCCACTCTGTTGTCATGTTGGACGGTAACTGGTCATTGGGTAATAGATCTGTATCAGTATAATTTTCACTTATAGAAATAATGTAGTGTTCAGGCAGCAGATGCCTTGAATTTGTATGCTCTGAAAGGTCAGTTTGAACAGTTTGTCTATGGTTCATTATTATTATTGTTTATATAACTGTTGATTCTCTGGCAATTGTGCATTGAAGAAGAATGAAAGTCGTCTTTATTGGGTTAGTGTGCATCTTCGGTATGTGGAGCTCATATGGAAAGAAGGTAGGGTCCCTGACAACGAAAATGGCTAGTGGGAGGGTCGAGGGACTACGGTCCTCAAATACCTAGAAACTGCATAGTCACTAGAGCAGGTTGGGTGATCAAGTTGGATTGATGGTTATCTTGGATGATGTAGACCTTTTTTTTTTTTTTTTTTTTTTTTTTTTTTTTTTTTTCAGAAAAAATCCAAGTTTTCTCTCACACACACCTCTCCCCTCTTCCTAGTACGAATAGGAAACCTTGGACATCTTAGGATTCCTCTCTAAGTCGGATTATAATACCTTAAATAGGAAGAAATTCGAAAATAGAACGTGCTTTGTCATTGATTAATATCCAAGGGAAACAAGTGAAGTCGTCAGACAATAGTGTAAATTTATATGTAATGGACAACTTCAAACTACTTTGCATACCTATCATACCACTTGCAACCAATGACCATGGAATCCGATCAAAACTCTTCATGGCCTAAGGAGATCACGCTAGCTGTTTTGTTAGATCGTACGAGTGCGAAAACCATGACTGGCCTAATGAGTGGCATCTATTTGACACTTGTAGTGGGACTTTTGTTGTGGCCTTCAACAACAATGCTTGCTACACCGATTGGAAGAGAGGATATTGGGTGATATGAGTATAGATGAACTCAATTCTGCCACAACAGAAACACAACCTACCTCTGATACTAGTTGTAAACATTAAATAGATGCCTTTAGCCAAGTAGATTTGAATGTGGGAGCGTGCACCTGAATTTACCATTGTTGTTGGCGATTGTGCTCACTAATTTGCCGTCGGAACTTGGATTTTCCCCTAAATTCCCCCATCCGTCTGTTGGTGATTTCATACCTTAAATTAGATGACTAGAGGGGAGACCGAGGCGGCTTCTTTAGATGGTTGAAATGTGGGTAAAGAGTCTTGCCCCCCATTGGACTCTGCTCTATGGTCCTTGCTTCTCTCGCAGGGGAGAGAGAAGACTAGCCTTTTAGAGCTCTTTCACAAATGACTATATGGCATTCATTGGTGTATAAAATGATGTATACACCACATTTCCATGGGCCTACTTGATACCTATCCCTTTGATGCAAACCCTCTATTCTTTTGCTTGTTTAGTCAATGCCATGTGTAACCCATAATTTCTAACAAGAATTTCTCAAAAGCGAAATATCGGGACTTGCAAATCAACACTATCGTGGGAATTAACAACTAGCGTGGAAATTAACGTAAAACGACCTCAACCATTCATTTCTTATTATTTTCATAAATCTGATTTTTTTAATGTTGACAAAAATTATCATTCTTTGTATATTATTATTATTAATGTTGTTGTTGTAACGTCCCTGAATTTTAGCACACCTAAACCATTAATTAATTGGGTTAAAAATTTAATTTTGAGACTAATAAACAAAACAACTTAATCGCTTAGCCAAGACTCTCTTGGTTGTGGGAGAGGTTGAAGGATTGATTCTTGCCTTCGTTATATATAACATTTTATACAACCGCAGAGAAAGAAAGAGGGAGAGGAAGAGCTTAGGAGAGCTTAGATCTTATAATTTTGTAACACTTCTTACTTCTTTTTTTTTTTTTTTATGTATTTACTTTATTTTTGCCAAATCTATGCAATGAATAGTGCAGATCGGCCACACATTCATTGCATGAATCTGTGGGTGAATTCGATGAAAAGAGCATAGAACTAATGCAAATCTCTTATTATATACATTTGTTAGGGGACATCTTGATGCATCAGGTTTGCTCTGTTCAAATAATGTAATCCTTGAGGCCAAAACATACAAGGGCCAAAATTATTATTCCCATTGTTTCCTTGAGTACACTTTAGCTTTAAATATGTTTCACTTTTGGTCTCAACCCTTAAAGTGAGCGAGAAAAACTCATGGACGGTGTGGATAAACCACATACATTCACAGTGGGCCCAATTGAGTTTACTCTATACAATAAGAGAGTATCGAGTAACTCAGTACACAATCCGATTTCGTGAAACGATCCATCGAGTCGGTGGACCCCTGACTGTGGGGCTCATAGTGATGTATGTACTCTATATCCACACTGTCAAACAATTTTGAACATTCCTTTTAGGGCATGATCTAAAAAATGAAGTTGATTCAAATCTTAGGTGGACCACACCATAGGAAATAGTCGTGATTGAATCCCACCATTAAAACTCCATGGATTCCACAAGAAGTTTTTAATGATCAATCATCACTGTTTCATGTACTACGGTCCATCTGGGATTTGAAACTACTTCATTTTTTAGAACATGCCCTAATCTGAATAATTTTGACCATTTTTAGTGTGGCTCACCGAAGGGTTGGATTTGAATAATTTTTGGCCTACCATCTTAAATTGATGTGAGGAAATGGTTGAACGGTGTGGATAAAACTCATAAATCACGGTGGGCCCCACAAGCATCGACTAATACTGACTACAATAGTGGCAGGGTCAAAGACGATGTGTAAACCACTATATAAAATATTCAACAAAGACCATGTGCAAACCAATGTCATAAAAGAGGCAGCTTAAAGACAACATGCACATGCATGCCGTTATAGAGATACATTAAAGACGGCGTGAACATGCACGCTGTATAAGAGATTCATTAAAGATGACATGCACATGTACGCCATAAAAGAATTGATCAAAGACGGCGTGCACGTGTTCAAAGAAAGGCAGCAGAGGCCATTACGTGCCGTCATTCGATAAGTACTATTGATATTTTTCAATGTCTTATGCTTAAAGACTATCAATCATTTAGAGCTAAAGCGATAAAAACATCACATTGTAGAAACATTGTGTGTATTTAAGAAGTACTTTTCTTAAACATTTTTTTTTTTTTTTTGTTTCGATGATACACCTCCTTGTGCACTTAGCGGAGGAAGCGCTCATGTGTGGTCCTGTCATATATCGGTGGACGTATTCTTTTGAGTGGCAATTCAATAAAATTCATATAATTCTTATCAATTAATTTAAGTATTTGGTTAAATACCACAATTTGACTTAAAACGCTTATTTCAAGATGATGAAAAGATGCAAATGACCTAAGTTTTGTAAATGACCTAAGCAAAAAATTTAGGTCTTCGGCTGACCTAAGTTTGCCTTCGGCTGACCTAAGATTCAATCATTTTATCCCAACCGCTATCAGATTTTGTAGAATAAGAATTTGTTCAAACTTCGACTGATCTGAGACAGGGTCGGGCCGACTGACCCGAGTTTCGGGTCCACAAATCAGTTTCAAATCTGAAAACTTGACCAAACATTCTTGGGCCGACGAAAGCCTGTTAGGCTGGCCGAACACAGGATCAGGTTGATCGAACATCTTTTGAATTTTTTAATTACGCTCGCTAAAAACTTGTTTGAAGTTTCTAGGCTGGCCGAAAATTCTTGGGTTGACCGAATACAGGGCTAAGCTAGCCGAATTTCCTTGAAATATGACTTTAAAAGTGATTAAAGTGATTAACTTAAAAGTCATATGAAATCACCTAACCTAGGGTCATCCCTATGGTCAATATTACATTTGGTATATATGGTTTATTTTTGAAGTTTTACCACTGTTAGTGCACTTTTCTGTGGCATACTAGTGCACCTTGTTTATCAATTACTTAGGTCAGTGGGTCTAGTGTCGGTTGAGCTTAATGAAGACGAAGAACGAAGACTCAAGACGGACCGGCTGCATCAAGGAAGAAGAAACAGGTAAAAGTGATGCCTTGGTGTGCCTTGCCTTGACCAAAACCTAACCCATAACCTCTTAGATGACTTGCACCAACTAGGTATACCTTTAGTCATCATCATTAGTCTTAGAACTCTATGAAAAACATGATAAATTAGACTAATTAAAGAGGTGGAAGCTGCTGTAATCAAATAGGCTCAAACAGCAGTTTCCGATAGGACTCCGATCAATCGGACATTGGCTCCGATAGGACTCCGATCAATCGGAGAGAAGTTCCGATCAATCGGAAATTGTTCCAGAAAAGTTTGAAAATCCACTGGACATATTTCCGATCAATCGGACATGCCTCTGATCCATCGGAAGGGGTCGTCTGATCAATCGGACTGTGTTCCGATCAATCGGAAAAACCTCCAGAGACTTCACTGGATGGATTTCCGATCAATCGGACATGTCTCCGATCAATCAGAGATACGAGAATCTGCCCGTTTTTTTACCGTTGGAAGAAAATCTATTTAAAAGGGGGATTCGGTTTTTGAGCTAAGGGAGGGGATTTTGAGGAGATAGAAGCCACCATTGCTAGAGATCATTAGAGGCTCTATCCCAAACCCATAGCAAGCCATTCTCCTTGTGTTTTCATCACAAGCTTGGGCCATTCAATGGCATCTTGAGAATAGGACTTGTTCCCTCTTGATTCTTAGGGTTTAGACACCTTGATGATGTTAAACCCTTTGTCTAAACACTACCTAGGAGTCCATATAGGTGCATTCCTCTAGGAAACCCATTTCCTACCATTTGTAGAGGATTCACCATTCCCTAGCACCTTGGGCATCTCCAATGGAGCATCACATGCAAGGTAGCTGATCGTTGGAGCTGAAGCCTTGGCAAAGCGGCGGCGTCAAAGATCGAGGGAGCACAAGGGGAGCTGATTCAAGCACGGGAGAGCGAGAAGAAGCAACCCAAGACGGTGCAACAAGGGGCTCAATCCGACAAGTAAGGTTGTCTTGTTAAGAGTCTATCTACTCAATTCCCTGTGGGAGTTGAGTGTAGAGTTTGTTTGACAAACTCGCCCCAGGGTCGTTAGCAGATCCTTGGCCTATTAGTTGGGCCTAAAATCTAGGGACGTCAGCCGTTCCTTGGCACGTTAGTCGGGCCTAAAACAAACTCTCCAAGGGGGAGCCACCAACACGGGTGCAAACGTGTAGGTTGGGAGGAACCTATAAACTCCCCGGTTGGGTGGATCCGAGTTAAAACACCTTAGTTGGGAGGAACCAGATTTAAACTCCCCAGTGAATGCCGGTGTGCTCAAAGGAGTTAAGTACTTGAACCGGGAGTGGAGTATACAAGTAGTCGAACTACTATACATCCTTGTGTTTGTGATTGATCTTGAGCACATTTCTCTTTAATGCATTGAGTTTAATTGGTTAATTATGAATGCTTAGTTAGGAATGTATGCTAGGCACTTGATAGGCACATCCACACTCACAAGATGTACTTTCACTACCTCATGTTGACTTGAGCCTTTCTTGATCCACCCTCTATAGTCCACATGAGTTGTTTAGACGAGGTTACTGATTGCTCTTATCTTTTGCTAGTCTTTTAATTGGACCCACTTAGGCTTGGAAGCCGAAGTGTTAATCGTTTACGTAGTATAATTTGTTGAATTTGTTAAGTAGGCGAAAAGATTTTGAAAAAGGTCCTATTCCCCCCCTTCTCTATAGGTTCAGCCATAATTCTAGTTGCTCCTTAAGCTTCCGCATGCGTATGCGTAGGGTGTTGTGTTAGGCTACCCGACGCAATTTCAGCCACAACTTCTGTTGTAGAATCGATAGTCTTGGTCGTGATATGTTTGTTGAGGTTAACTCTTGTCTTCTCAAAGAACTTGGCTTGCTCACACAACCTCATGCACTATACTATTGTCTACGAAATTTGACAACTATACTGTGCTTAGCACTCACATTTTGTGCTTAGCACTTACAGTACTTGCTCTCGTACAGTACCAGCAAGTGCGCAAATAAGTACTACGATAATCTAAAGATAATTTCAGCTAGGAAAAGTATGTTAAATCCAATATATGTAGGCACTATTGATTCACACATTTGCACGACTATTTTTAGTATTTAAAGCGCATTAATTTATCTTTTACAAGAAATATGAGAAATAAAAGAGAAATTTTACTCTCCAAAGCCAAATATCACGAGTTCAAAGTCAAAAGGTTAGTTCACGATCAACAAAGCCAATGAATTATTTCCATTGGATTAGACAATAATTACAATATAATTTCACTCCCTCTATGATTAAGATGCTTGTTAACGGACCGAACGTTAATGCAAATTCATACAACGCATATGCGGCAAATGGATATGTTTTTTATACAAAGGATCACTAAAAGAACTTGTCAATCCAAAACTCTGGTGTCATAATGAAGGCAGTGACTAGTTTTAGGTCAAGTGCTAGGGATACCAGTCTTGTGAATGATGAAGTCACTTATTACGGTATCGTTAAATAAATCATTCAACTAGACTATGTTGACTTTAGGGAAACAGTCTTCTACTATGATTGGGTGCACATTGAAGACTTCGATGGGTTTTTGGTTGATTCAGAAACGAATTTGATATATGTTAATTTAGATAGATTAATGAGAAATGAAAAAAAAAAAATGACAAGCCTTTTATTTTTGCATCACAAGCAACTCAAGTCTTTTATTGCAAGGATAACACTAGGAATGGTTGGCATGTTGTATTAGAAAGTTCAAAGAAATTAAACTGTGATTTAGATGTCTGTATTTATGACAAGGATGAAAGCATCGGATTTAACAATGCTACAAGAAGATATCATTTCTGATGATGAGAAAAATTAAGGTAGCATAGATTCATTTCCATTTACACACTTATGATGCTTGAGGTTTCAATTTGTCTATTTCAATTGTTACTTAATGGATTCACTTCAATTAATTGTGGTTTGAATGATACTTAATGGATTCCATTTCATACGTTACTTATATGTTACTTGGATTTCTAAAAAGTGTTCTTTGGATGATATTATGTGAATACATACACCATGTCAGTGGAGAACTAATCCAATTCACATGAGGATGCTCGAGGACTGGATTAGCAACACACACATAGTCCATCCACTTCCCAGGCTGGACATAGCTCCCATTCGGTCCATCCTCCATATGATTTGGGTCAACTTCGTTTGGAGTTCATGGATAGTGCATTGACCCTAATGTGGTCAATTTTTCTACGCATGTAGGTCGCTTTGTGATGCAGCATATGTCCCCCATGTACCGTGCATTGGCGGAGGTACCTAACAGGTTCTTAATTTGATCTGACAGTAGGTTTAGGTATTGTTTAAGGACTCATTTTATTTCTTTAAATCATTTAATTGGATCTAAAATTTCAACTTATATTTATAATAATGTTTGCAGAACCAATATGGGGTGGCTGAAGAACATCGTCGCTATTGTTTTAAGAAAGCTGGTTCTGCCTGGAGGAACTGAAAATACCGATTAGGTTGGGATTACTCCGAGTCCGGTTTGATGAACTTGGAGCAAAAATCAAATAAACCCAATAAGTGGGTAAAACAGGAAGATTGGGAAAAATTCATCGACTAGGGGTCGAGTGATGAGGCAAAGAATATTAGTGAGCATTTTAAGAAAATGTGCCATCATATGACGAACCCACACACCACAGGAAAGAAGAATGTGGCAAGAAAAGCTAAAGATTAGGTATATTTTGTCTCAAATTTAGGTTACTTTGTAAACAACTAAGCTTATATTTTTATTTCACAGAAGAAGCACAAGACAGATGGTCGTCCGGTCACTAGGATCGAACTATTCATTGAATGCCATACAAGGTCTGATAGAAGCGCTTTGACGCTTGAAGTGACAAAAATCATTGTGACTGATCTTATTTGTAATAAATATATTTCTTAGTTTAAAATCAATTTATAATATTAATGGTTTGGTGTTTTATGTTGTAGTTCCAAATAAAAAATATCATTATAGAATATTCTACTTTTGGACAACGAGATATAAAGCATGATGATGTCCCATCAATGGTATATATATGTTACTTAATTATTAGGTTCTTAGTTTGTTATTTTGAATTGAGTTATATTATAATAAAAAATTACAATTAATTGTTACTTAGGCATATGGAAAAGATAAGAGAGGCCGTGTTCGAGGCATGGGAGCGGGCGTCTCCAAGACGACACTGCATTATACCTCCTCTTTGGGGTCAGTTTGATGATATGAGGAGTCAACTCTCCCATCTCAATAAAAAAATGGAGATGCTGATGTAGAAGGTGAGCTCGATGATGCAGATGAACGCGGGGGATTCCTCTCATTCGATCCCTATAGTCATCCTCCCAACCAATCCCACAGCCTAGCAGAGTATGACTTGTACTTTATGACTCATACTTATACAGACATTGAAAATTTAATTTTTCAATGGCGGTAATTTAATTTCATAATTATTAAGTTGCAACAAGTTAGGAGTAATGCGAATGTTCCTAGGAGGCGTGTGGGCAAGGCACCGACTCCATCTTCAGATTCCTCTCCTGAGGATGTGATTGGAAATAAGTGTTTTCTAAAGAATATATGACGCATAAAGACCTACACAATTGGATTGGTAGTGAAGTCTAAAGTTTATGATCCAAATTATTATACTGTATGCATAGAGGAGATCTTTGATAGGAGCGCGGAGCTACAAGATCTTGAAAGTTCGAAGGGGGTGATGTTTAATGATAGGTATAAGAGAGGTGCTTAGATGGCCTAAATGCAGTTTAGTTTTGTTATGAAATAACTTTTGTATATGTTTGACATTTTTTTAACATAAGTGTATTTCTTAGATTTGTTATATATTTATAACATGAGTATCACTTTCTAGTTTCGTTATACATTCTTATATCTTGTGTATTGGTTTGTACTTGTGTATTTCTTACATTTCATCTTATGATTGTTGATTATATGTTATGGTGGATTGTTGGTGCTTGTGGGTTATGGAGGATTGTGTTTGTATTATGGATTGTTGGTACTTAGTGGTTGTGGAGGATTGTCTATGTATTTTGGAGGATTGTAGTTGTATTGTGTTGGTATTATGTATTATGGTTGTTGTTATAGAGGATTGTGGTTGTATTGTGTTGGTATTATGTACTGTTGTTGTGGTTGTAGAGGATTGTGGTTGTATTGTGTTGGTATTATGTATTGTGGTTGTGGTTGTGGAGGATTGTGGTTGTATTGTGTTGGTATTATATGTTGTGGTTTTATGAATTATTTATGAATTGTATATTATAGGTTTACAGGATATATATTACAGCTGGTTTACAGGATTGTGTTAGTATTTTGGAAGATTGTGGTTGTGGATTTTTGGTACTTGTCGTTGTGGAGGTTTATGGTTGTATTGTGTTGGTTATGTATTGTAGCTATGGAGGATCATGGTTGTATTGTGTTAGTTATGGAGGATTGTGTTGGTTATGTATTGTGGTTGTGGAGTATTGTGGTTGTATTGTGTTGGTTATGGAGGATTGTGTTGGTTATGTATTGTGGTTGTGGAGGATTGTAGTTGTATTGCGTTGATTATATGTTGTGAATTTGTAAATTATTTATAAATTGTATATTACAGGTTTACAAGATGTATTGGGGCACAACTCCCACATAATGCATGTTATTCTTTTTTTGCGCAACCACAGATTTGACGGTTCATGACCGTTGTTAAAATTTCTCAACGATCAAGGACAGCTATAAAAATTTCTAGAATTTTCACCCAGAATGATGGATTTGGATCAACGAAAATTTTTCGATCGATCACAACTGCCGAAAATTCTAATAATTTTCACCTAGAACGACGGATTTAGACCGTAAAAAAATTTTTGATCGATCACAACCGTCGAAAATTTCTATAATTTTCACCCGGAATAGCAGATTTGGACCATTAAAATATTGTTGACGGTTCACAGCAGTCGAAAATTCCCCATAATTTTTAACCAAAAGGACGGATTTGAACAGTCGAAAAATCGTTGACTGTTTTTAACCGATGATTTTTGTCAACAATCGACAGACCCCGAGGATCAATTCCCTACACTATTCGACCGGTATGGATTGTCGAAAAGTATTCGACTGTCTAGGACCGTTGAATATTGGCCAACTGTTGGGGACCATCGAATTTCATTATTAGCGGTCGATATTACGACTATTTTTTCGACTGGACGGACTGTCCAATTTACAAAAAGTCTATAGTCTTGAACCGAATTTATTCTTTTTTCATGTAGTGTAGATTGAGTGACAATCAGTGTCCCAAGACGAAGGAAGCGATGGAAGAGATGCAGAAGATACTTTGCGCTTCAGCGGTAGGAAGTTTGACGTATGTTATAGTGTGTACGCACCTAGGCATAGCATATGCAGTTGGCATGATCAGTCGATATCTTGCTAAACCTAGAAAAGAGCACTAGGCAACAGTGAAGTGGGTACTACGGTATCTAAGAGGCTTGTCCAGGTTGATTCTATGCTTTGCTGATGGTAAACCTATGTTGGAAGGCTACACAGATGCAGAGATAGCAGGTGTCATTGACTCTAAGAAGTCCACATCGGGTACATGTTCAGGTTTGTAGGGGGAGTGGTCTCATCGCAGTGCAAGCTACAAAAGTGTGTGCATTGTCTACCACCAAGGTTAAGTACATCGCAGTCATAGAAGCAAGTAAAAAAATGCTTTGGATAAAAATGTTTCTACAGGAACTTAGCCTGAAGCAGGAGAAGCATGTGGTTTACTGTGATAGTCAGAGTGCGATACATTTGAGCAAGAATCCAAGCTAGTATTCGAAGTTGAAGCACATAGAGGTTCAATATCACTGGATCTGAGACACACTTGAGTAGAAGGTGCTACAGCTTGAGAAGATCCATACAGATGATAACGAGTCAGATACGATGGCCAAGGCATTGCCCAAGGCCAAATTTGGAGCTTGTAGAAGCCTGGCGAGCTTGAAGACAATGAAGCTCTCTTCTTGAGCCGGAAGGGAGAGATTTGATGAGGTGTTCCTCCTCATGATGAGATGAGAGAGTACAGGTTTGAGGTCATCAGCCGACCGACAATGATGGGTTGGCTAACCGAATTAGCCCATTGAGGGCTCCGACACGTTGGACTGTCTTGGACAATTTCGACCAGCCGACAGTTGGGTGTCGGCCGACCGATATCTAAGATCAACTAACTGAATTAAAGCGTTTCTCACTGATTGCTTACTGGACAGTTTTCGGCCAATTTCATCCAACCAAATGCATCGGGTTGGCCGGCCGACGGTGCTTGCGACTACATTATGCAATTTCCTATTATGACTTAGATTCCATCCCAAAGTACTATATTAGCACATGATAATGCATATTATATATGGTTAAGAGAGATCATTAGCACATCCAGAAAAAGTTAGAGTGAAAGAAAAAGGAGAGAGAGAGAGAGAGAGAGAGGAACATCGAAGGAAGAGAAATATTTGGGTTCGTGACGATTCATCCACGTTGTTGATTCATTCTCAGCTTCTTTAAAGTCCTTGGAATGGTTAGATCTCTCAATTATCTCTCTTTAGTTGTAATCCACCCTTAGGAGTGAAGATTGATTGGATCCAAGCATGTCAAGCTTATTATCACTGTGTAAACATTCATTACATAGTAGATTTATTGATCTGGATGAGGTCCCGTGGTTTTTACCTCTTAAGGAGGGTTTTCCACGTAAAAACTATTGGTGATTGTTTGTTTGTTTTTTTTTTTCCGCATTATCATATCCCATAATTCACGGTAGTTGGGGTGTGAGATGCTAATTGATTGTGTGTGTGTGTATATATATATATATATATATATATATATATATATATATATATATATATATAGTAAGGTGGATTGCGTGACTGTGTCTGTAACACATCTTTTATATGAAGCCTTTACAGCACCCAAGCTTTCTTGGGCCCGTATGATTTTTGAGTGAAATCCACTCCATCCATCACATGTGAACCACATGATAATAATAATAATAAATTCTTGTCAAAAACATATAGGTGGGCCCTCTCACAAGAACCCGTTGTCAGAGACCTCTTATCTATCGTTCCATGTGGTGTACCCCACCTGAAATTTTTTTGACCCCGTGACATAATAGCCGAAGACTCACCTGATGGATGAAGTGGACCGTCACGCGCACAACATAGTGGGCCCCATTGATCTTGCGTTGTTTTATTCGGTGGGAATGAGAAAGTTTCCTTGCAGTCAGCTGTGTGGCTGAAGGAGATTCATTTTTAGTATGTTTATAGGTAGATTATTATTACTCTCGGAGACCGCATTCCTAACCTAAAACCGCATTGGTTCTGCTTCATTTGCTTGCTTTTATGTGTTCTTATCTGGAAAATGGGGTTTTAAAATTCATCATCTCCCTTAACTTAAGGACAAGATGCTTTGTTTTGCGGATTCTACTGGTTTGTCCTATGGTTCCTTAATCTAGATGGTTGGTCTATTGCATGGTTCAAAACCCGGAACTCAAGTCGATGTTTAACTGGGTCAGGTTAACTTGAATACTTAACCTGACTCGATTGGAGATTTAATCATAATAAATGGAAAATACATGAGGAATGTTAGCAAATGCATATGGTTGTGTCTACTTCTAGCAGTTTCTCCTTCAAAATAGAAGCTATTCTAAAGAGCAAAGGTGTTTGGTAATATTTCCTTATGAGATCCATATCAACCTAAAACAGGCTATAAGTGCTTCCCTAAAGTTAGGGGGACCTGTTTCTCATGAGTAATGTTGTTTATGGGCCGGTCGGGCCCATGGGTGTTTCGGCTGGACAGGTGTTTGGATCTGAGTTTCCATGCCTTTTAGGCCTATTGGCTTAGATATAAAAGCCCGAACGATTTTGGACCGAGCTTGGTCCGCCCCCATATTTTTCTAATATATATCATACATGAATGTGTTACATATTATATTATTACATATATTAATGAGGGGGCTTACTTGTGAACTCCTGTCAACCGTTCATTTTATATAGGCATAGAACACTCCGAAAGCCCTGACCTATGTAACATGAGATTATTGTCTGAGTTTTAGTTTCTATACATGGTCAAGTGGTGATCGCCGGCCGGGCTGGTTAGGGACACGTAAATTGCTGTATGACTGGGCATGGGCAATACTTTCAACATAGGCCCAGTTTCGGCTTGCCTAGAGGATTTGGGGCTGGGATTGAGCAGCGTGGAGCCTGGCTCTGCCCGTCGGTAGTTGTATTAACAGCTCTCTCTCTCTCTCTCTCTCTCTCTCTCTCTCTCATGATTGAATAGGCGAAGTTCACGTGTGCTGCACTTTTGGTTTGAAATCGTAGGTTGGGAGCTAAGATGGTTGATCTAGTTTTTGTCATTGATTGGACTAGGCCAACGTTGAAAATCAATGACCTGATCCAACCAAGGTTGAAGTTGAACGGTCCAATTGGAATAATTCTAAAGATGAATGGTCATTGATTAGACTAGGTCAACGTTGGAAATCAATGACCTGATCAAGTTTTGGGCCCACTTTCGGTGATGAGAAATTCCGAGGACATAAAAGTCTAACCTTTCAATCAGCACCTACAAATAGATGGTTAAGAAGCCGTAATGATACGCACACAGTTACACATTCAGGTTTAAGGCATTTGTGATATAGCTGAGAAAGAAAAAGAGAATGGACCCTAGGCTTTACGAAGCAGCTCTAAAGGGAGATGTTGCTTCCTTGCTTAGATTGCTTGACCAAGATGCGCTCATTCTCGATAGAGCAGCTACTGTTGCCAAGACCCCTTTGCATGTAGCAGCTCTATTTGGGCATGTCGGGTTTGCAAAGGAAATCTTAAGTAGAAAGTCGGAGCTTACTCGCAAATTAGACTCTGAACAGTCATCACCTTTGCACTTGGCTTCAGGAAAAGGGCATGAAGAAATGGTAAAAGAGCTATTGAAGATCCACCCCGATATGTGCCTTGTTTGTGATGGAGATGGAAGGACTCCTCTCCATGTGGCAGCAATGAAAAGCCGTGTGGGGGTGGTGAAGGAGCTAGTTGGTGCGAAGGGAACAGCGACTATGGTCTCGACAGACCATGGGGAGCCACCTTTGCACTTTTGTGTGAATCATGACCAGTTTGAGATTGTGAGGACGCTCTTAGATCTTGTAAAGAATGATGAAGATGGTGAGTTTGTTAAGATGACGGATGATGATGACAACACTATTCTCCATTTCGCAGTTGCTAAGAAGCATGTCGAGGTAAGGATCCTCTTCTCTTCTCTTCTTTTTCTTCTTTTTCTTCTTCAATATCCACAACACATCCATATTGCTTTTTTTTTTTTTTTTTTTTTTTTTTTGCGGGGGGGGGGGGGGGGGGGGGGGGGGCGCGGGGGTTTCTTCTTCCATAGAACCACCTTACTTTTAGGATATTTCTCTAAAAACACCTGCTTTTGAAATAATTAAAGCAAACCGTTTAAGTTTTCTGCCGTGATACCTCCCAACGCGTGATGTGATATCGCGTTTTGATTGTATACGGTTCTTAAACCGTATTTAACAAAAAGTCAGAACTGCCCTCGATGCAACGTGGAACCATGGCAGAGAGGCGCCTGTCAACCCTCTAAGGTCCGAAGCTACGTGGGGCCACCATCGTGTTTGCGAGAAACCCACCCTGTCCATACTTTATTCCAATTCATTTTAAGGAATGAACCCAAAAATAGGCAGATCTATAGCTCACGTGGGCCACATAATAGAAAAGAGTGGAGATTGTATGCCCACCATTAAAACATTCGTGAGACCACTTAAGCTTTATATCAGGCTAATATTTTTTTTCTTTTTGGTTCATCCTAGTTGGAATGACTTTATTAACGGTTGGGCAGCTTATGAACGGGTTAGATTGCATATAAAAATCACGGTGGAGCATAAAAATGTTTGAATGGTAAGCAGCCCCTTTAAACTGTTTCCCATTGTGTGGCCCACTTGAGTTTCGGATCCCCATGTTTGTTTTCCTCATGTCATAGTAGGAGTTGCCGAAACGGATGGACGGAGTGGATTTCTCACAAACGTCATAGTGGCTCCACCAGTGGTAGGGTGAGAGGTCATTCAAACGATCACGTCTGTCTAAATTGGAGCGAAGAGGGTAGTGGATTAAGTGTGGCCCTGACCATGCTCAGCACGGTGGACCATCACCTCATGGTCCACCTTGATATACTTATTGTATATATACACAGTCCATACAATCATAAGATGGTCCCAAAAATGAAGCAGATAAGTCTCAGGTGGACCAAATACAGGAAACATTGGTGGTTGACCGTTAAAAACTTCTTGTAGGCCACAAATCTTTTTATCAAGCTGATATTTATTTTTTACTTTCATTCAGGTTTGTGTGACCTTATCAATAGGTTAGATTGCAAATAGACGTTATGATGGGCCCTAGGTTGTTTCTAACGGTCGACATTCAATCACCACTGTTTCCTATGGTGTGGCCCTCCTGAGATATGGATCTGCTTATTTTTTGAGCTCATGCTCTAAAATGATTTAGAAAATGGATGAACATCATGGATATACAGTATATACATCTAGGGCTGTCAATGGTCCGGATCCAATCCGGATCCGATCCAATTTTACCGGATTCAGATCAACGATCGGAATCAATAGTTCAGATTCGGATCTTGTTGATCCAATCTGTTAAAAATTCGGATCAGATGTGGATCACCTTGGATCCGGTTTGTTTTAGATCTGATCCGAATATAAAATTAATTAAATAATATTATATATTTTATATATAAATACATGTTATAAAAAACCACTATGGAGGTTATTGCAATTTTTTTTTTCTTTTTCTTATGTTTGATGATAATGCAATTATGATCTATATGAATTAGGGTAAGGATAACACAAGATATTGAGATGTATGTGTAAAAGATTGGGTAGGATATGAATGAAAAATAGGTAGGATAAGTATAACACATGGTATCCACATGTATTCCGCTAGGGTCGGATCGAATTTGGATCAGCCGAATCTCTATCGGATTAGATTTCGGATAAAATGTTTAGAAATCTGTTGGATTTTGGATTAGATTCGGATCACAAATCGGATCAGATTTGGATCAACTCCGATCCGCTCCAAATCTGATCTGTTGGTAGCCTTGCATACATCAAGGTAGGCCCCATTATGAGGGTTGAACCATGTTGGGTGAGGCTGGTTTGGCTGACATATAAACATCATGGTCAACTCCCAGAAGGTCCCACTTCAGTTTGATGGGCCCACCTGAATTTTGGACCGGAGTGATTTTTTTATTCATGTTCTGCTATGGTCTTTCAAAACATATGGATGGTATGGATTTGTCACAGGCATCTCTATTGGCCCCACAACCCTGGGCACAAGTATATCTCAATGCTCGGCACAATCCGCTTTCTCCTACAATTAGAAGCTACGTGGGGCCACTGTGATGTTTGAAAGAAGTCCACCCATCCATCCATTTTTCCATATCATTTTAGGACATGGGCCAAAAAATGCCTCAAATCTAAAACTCAAGTGAGTTGTCTGACTGAGGATTAAGCGTACACCATTGAAATACTCGTGGGGTCATAAAAGCTCTAGATCAAGATAATTTCCGGTGCTTTCAGTTTATCATAGGAATGACCTTATGAACGGTATGGATGACATATAACATTAGGGTGGACCCTTGAGAGGTTTCGACTGTCGTTATTTACTTACCCACGACTTCCCATCGTGCGACCCAATTGAGTTTTGGATTTGAATAATTTTTAGGCCCATATATGCTGGGAAACCTCGCTAAAGCATAAAGATGAATCAAATGATCACCACACGAACGCACGCTATCAGCACACATAGAACAATCCAATTTTATGGGGAACAATCCTTGCAGGAAAAATCCACGGCACAAAGCGACAACGATCACTATGAATCAGAAGATTACAAAGATGAACTACCTGCGAAAGAAGCCCAAGAGATGAACAAAGCTCTCTCTCTCTCTCTCTCTCTCTCTCTCTCTCTCTCTCTCTCTCTCTCTCTATAAACCTCTCACCTTAAATCCTAGTTATTAATAATAACACCTTAAGATACATTTAAACACGTTTAGAGATCCTTTAAATAGATCTCCATCCGAAAATGAAAACAACTTACGCACTTGCTACGTAACCATATGCAGATCACTGACTCACCGTTGATCAGTCATAGACCCCTATCGGCCAGTCACACGAAGTCAGAAAGAGTGCAGAGAGTCGGGCTTAAAATTTGACCTGTTAAGCCTAAATAATCGACCAGTCTCAATGTTCGCTTCCCCAAGTGTAGGGTTGCGATGTAGTAATAATCTCGGTAAGACTGAGGTCGATCCACAGGGACTTGTGTAGGGATTCACAAAATACTTCCAATGGTTTCTACTTAAGAATTGACTAAACAGGAAACTAACTAAACAGGATTCAGTAATTTGGTGAAGATAGCAATTTTGAACTAAACTGAAGGTAATCAATTAATAAAAAGCACTAGGGGTTCAAGGATCCACTTGTAGCAATCCTTGGTGCTTAATTCGCTGGGGTTTCTCACTTTCTCAACTAGAATCGAAATTAAGTCCTATCTAGCTGGATGATAGAGCAGTTAAAACAACAATCTGCCATATGTGTGATTCATGTACATAATTCTCTCAATTCAAGCTAGGACTTGAGCACACTCAATTATAAAGGTCAATCCTAATTCCAATAGGTTAAGATCACAATCATAATCATCATTAAATCCTGTCACAAGGTATAACTAGATCATGATTTGAACTTGATCCAAATCACATATACAATCTCACATAATCCAGAATTTCCAGAAAAATAGAATTTTTGATATGAAGTTGCCACATGAGGATCATAGGTCTAGAGCGTACTGAATCCAATTCCTCGGATCATACAGGTGTAGAATAACTCAAAACAATTAAGAACTCAAGCAATTCTTCTAAACATCCATGAGCCATCATAAGATTAAGAAAAAACTACTTAGAACTTTATTTAAACTTCAAACCATTGTTCTTCACTAATTATTCAACTTGAAACCAAATTAAACGAATTGAAACATCTTAAATTCACTATAAGCTTTACCTCTTAGCCCTAGCTAAGAGGTTTAGCCGTTCATGATCCAAGGAAACATGAAAGCTACTAATAAAAACATAAAACTAGAAGAACAAACTAGGAGGAGTTGTAGAACTCCGGATCTGACTTCCGCCGTCTCCCACCGTGTTAAATCTCTTCTAGGATGCCTTAGGAAGAAGCCCTAGGTCCCCTTTTATAGAATAGTGCAGAAAGTTCCAGATTGCGCAAGAAATTCCAGACTGTGCAGAGAAAATCGGAGCTTGTAGGACACGTTCTGTTACGCAGACGACCAGTCGCACGACTGATCTGAGCTCCTGGACGACCGGTCGCACGTCCGGTCTCAAAAGTGCAAAAACTGTCCAGTGAGTCTTCATAATTTCGAAGCCAGACTTTTAATTCAAGGATCGGTCGGACGAACGGTCTAAGCATTGGACAACCGGTCGTACGACCGGTCGTGGATGGTCCAACAAGGTTTGCAGTGAGACCCCTTCCGTTGAGTGTTCGGACCAGTCGGACGACCGGTCCTAGGCTATGGACGACCGGTTGGACGACTGGTCTTCAGTGTATTCTTCTGCCTTTTTTCTTTTCTCCTTTGCTTCTTTCTTCCATCCTTCGACGCTTGATCTTGTGATCTTCAATGCTTGTAAATAACGTCTTTAAGTCTTCAATTGATGAATGCTCTCTCTTATTCCTACAACCACAAAACCATGCATTAGTTGGGTCTTTAATCATGTATTTCAAGCATAGTTAGTGATAAAATAGGGTTAGAATATGCACATTTAAGAGCTCAACACACACCCCAACCAGCATTTTACTACTCCCAAGCAAAACATGCGTGAAACAAATTTCATTCTTCAAAACCCAACTCTCCTTCAGAACCCATGTTTCTATATACTTAATGATATGCAAGTGCACGAATTAGGAAAACTTAGTGATAGAAGTTAAGGCCTTAACCTTCTCATAACATAACAAGTACTTACACGAAACTCCCGCTGATTGATTGATAAATAGAAAGATCCAAACAATTTAACCTAGTGTGCTCGGTGAATATTCATCTCATGGATTTCCGAGGTTACCTTCCTTGTGAATTAATTAAGATATGGATTCAACGGTGTATAGATCAACAACAAGCCTATGACAGAAATTTGCCTTACCGTCCTTCCGACGGCTTTCACACTACGTCCCATTTCTGACTTTGGTTACGGGTAGACCATCCCCTGGTTGGTAATAGGCAGCCCTTTTCCGAATTTTTCCACCATATTCTCCATCATTCCCATATTTTCATCATTCCTTTCCATTTTCTTTTTCATTAGATAGGATTTTTAGAAATTCATATCTTTCGTTATTTTCCCATGGACAAGGATGGACAAAGTACCCCGACTTGGTTTCTCAACACCTCAAATCCAAACTTAACCAATTCAAAATTCTACATAATCCTTTCAAAGCGTGAGAATCATGTAATGTGAACTAGGTGTAAAAGGGTTTAGAGATTTCGTCAAGCATTTTTAATGCTAGACATCCTATCCTTCTCTCATGTGGTTTATTTGATTATCAACAAGCTATTTTTTAGGGCCATAGGAGAGTATAAAGGGAAGGACATGATGATAGATTAGATCCACTATACACATTACAGTGGGCCCCACTGTAGACACCCCACCTTTGGCTACAAAGCTGGTCAAATGGTTGGATGGATGGAGGTCCATACTCAATCTATAGCACTGTAGACACCCCACCTTTAGCTACAAAGTTGGTCGAATGGTTGGATAGGTGGAGGTCCATACTCAATCCATAGCTTAAACCATAGGACCAAACCCATCAACTCACCCAGTCCAAACCTAATTTATCTCCCAAACTTCAGGTCCTAACCCAATCAACTCACCTTAAATATCAGCCCGAAAAACCACCCATAGGAAAAACCAGTTCAAAATTCGGTCACCTCACTGAGTCAACTCACACAGTCAGTCCAACCCTTGCACCCAGTCAACTCACCTAGTTAAAACCAAAACCAAACCTAAAACCAAGCCTAACTTCAACCTTCAGGCTCGGAGCAGGTTCAGATAGGAAAAGTACTCCAAACCTCGAGGTTTTTCACTCCAGGTTCGGAGTGCCAATTGTCCAAAGGGGAGAAAGCGAGTCCGTACGGGCGACACCCCCCTAATTACAGGAGCTACCACTTCTCGCCGCTATAAATACCCCCTCTCCTCTCATGTTTCTGTTGGGATATAGGCGATTGACCCCGCATCAAAAGCGAGCGAGGAACAATCAAACGAGGAACAAACATAACGCAATCACACACTAAGCAAATCAACACACAAGAGGCAATCCAAATTTTACGTGAAAAAATCCATCATGGGTAAAAAACCACGGCATAAAGCCACACCAATCTACTATAAATCAGAGCATGAAAAAAACTTACACCGGATTCAAGCCCGAAAGAGAAAACCCAAGCTCTCTAAGAGGAAAACCAACGTAACCCCTCCTCTAAAGCTCTTTCTCTCACCCTAGAACTCTCTCTCTCTCTCTCTCTCTCTCTCTCTCTCTCTCTCTCTCTCTCTCTCTCTCAACCCTTGCACATCTAGGATACCCTAATTACGGTTTATAACAGCTTATATAGCAATAAACCCAAATTAGAAACATCTTACACAAGAAACCGCCTAAGATTGCGTAAAAAATTGTGCCATCAACTTTGTAGTTCGCATATGGTCAGGCGCCCGGCCCAAACCCGTCGGGCGCCCGACAGATTCAAAATATTTCCAGAGAGTTCCAACAAAAAAAATTCAGCCAATTTCGAGCGCCCGCCCAGACCTCATCGGGCGCCTGTCCATCTACCGGGCGCCCGACCAACAATGGTCGAGCCCTCTACAGCCCAGAAACAATTCAACAGAAATAAACTTCCGGAAGCCAACCCGGGTGACCTTGGTCGGGCACCTAACCAGAACCCATTAGGCGCTCGACACCTCCTAGTGTCCAAGATTGAAGGCAAAACCTCAACAGTTTCAACATCCCGAAAAATCCCAGAGAATCCATCAGCTCCGAGTCCTTCCCTATGAGGAGTGACTCATTTCCACCCCCTTTAACCCATTCCTCCACCAAGGAGAGCCTGAGTGAGTGAAGAGTCTATCCCTGGTCCAAGCTTCTGAAGCTACCCAAGTCCCAATCCTAGCCATTCGAGCTAACCCTTGAGACACCTCTGTACACCCAACTATGCATATATACACCAGCATGATCTCATTTATATCTAGCATGGTGCAACATTTACTATTCTTCCAACCCCCCTGCTTATCATCTACCACAAACACTTGATCAGGGCTTAGTGTATGCTCTGAGGCTCATTAGCTTGCTCAGATCTTGCCCATCAGAAACTCTAACCAATCAAACACACTATCATGCATCTAGCATAACACATGTCAGTTCGAGTGTAATGCTCTGCAGCTTGCTGATTTTATCGGAACATGCCCATCAGAAACTCGTACTAATCAGACTCATCTTCATGAATTATGTCATCTATGAAAATGTAAGGGGATTGATTCAGACTTTTCAATCACATTTTAAGTCATGAATCTAAAATTGAAGCATATCTAAAGTTCAAGTGGACCACACCACAAGAGAAAGTGGGAATTGAATTCCTATTATTGAAAACTTCTTGGGACCATAGTGATGCCCAAAGATGGATGGGATAAACATGTCCCCAAACGTGGATGATCAACTGATTACATCAACGGACATCACATAAATTGATCATTTAAGAGAGGTGACATCAAGTGGCCCATAGGAAACAATTGTTAATATTCACCATTAAAAAATTTTGTGGGCCACGAAAGTTTTGGATCAAGCTCATATTTGTTTCATTTTCATCTAGTTCTACGTGACTTTATCAATAGATTGGATGGTCAATGAATATTACAGTGGACATTAGGAAGCTTTTATTGGTGGGCGTTCAATTACCACAATATTTACTTCATTTTTTGGTCCATACCTTAAAATAAGTTGAAAAAATAGATGGATGATGTCAATATACAATGAACACATTGACGTGAGTTCTACGGTCAGGCCTCACCCACATTGCCCACAACCAATTAGCTATGCTTGACGATGCCATTAGATGTGGCTTAGTTCCCAAATGTTCCCTGAATTCAAGAACAACAATCTCAATATTGCACCAAGAATTAAGCTATCTTCAATGAATTGAAATTTTGATTGATGTTGATTTACTTATAAGCAGTAGTGAAGATAACCTCGTTTCAACACTTCAGGTCTTGGTATTGATTCCCAAGGGGTGGCTAACATTGCGGTGTGATTAACAGAGGGCGTGCTTTGTCATTTAATGCAACCCAGCTTATTATTTGGTGTGGTAAATTGGATTGTTAGATTTGCCTCATTTTTGGGCCCATACCTTAACATGATCTTAGAAAAGAGATGGACGGCGTGGATAAACAGATACATCACAATACTAGGCCCCTCACATAATTGTAGTCAGACACTTAAAGGTCCAATGAGGGGTTAGAGGCAATCCGTGTCCTAGGCCAAATTTTATCATATTAACAGAGTTACATACTATAGTGGAAGAAAAGTAACATGGACTTAAAGAGATAGTCTAGGTAGCAGGAAAAGAGAGCAATGTGGGGACGGTTTCCAACTATGTGAGTCACACTAAAGAAACAGGAAAACCAGTCGTCGGGTGGGAGCCTGCTTGGCAGCCATGCAAATCAGCATTTTGTGGGAAAGCGGATTACTTGAGACTTGCATTTTGTGGGAGAGCGGATTAGGTGAGACTTTTGATGTAACGCCCCGAATTTTCAAGACTTATTTAGGAATTTTTTTAAATTTAATTTGATTTTTTTCTTATTAAATATCATACGTTTACTTTGTTTTGAAAACAACAGACTATTCATAGGAGATCTAATAAGGGACCCTATACAAACGTTTCTTAGAATGATCCTATAAACATCATAGAAAGATCATATTTTGAAAATCTCGCAGTTTTCAGATTATTACGAAAATGCCATTAGTTAAACTTAAGTTAAATTGCCGTTTTTAAGTATGATAGTTTCTGACGATCATTTTCATGCAAAACTTCATATATTAGCTTTTGGACATATTTTAACCGTACATATTGAATTTCCGCCCTCCGATCGTATTACAAATGCCCTAATCAGAAAATGGCTCGTGGACGACCCATAGTAACCCAAATCTATTTCATTCTTCATGTCAATGGCCCATTTAGCATTGCCCACCGATTGAATAGTGCATATGACTCTGATCCACCTCAGTGGACACCACGCTTGAAACCCATCTATTTCATATCTCGGTCTAATATGTTTGATCGAGAATCACGTAAAAAAAGAGAGTTTTCTTTTCTTCTTCTTCTTCATCTGCTACAACAGTGGTTCCGTTATCGATCCAGGTGATTGACGTTGTCCACCTTCTAGGCCCCACTTCTCAGATCCAAGCCGTCCATCTTGACGGCGTCCCACCCAAACCTCGTCGGTCCAAGTCTTGCTGCCATTTGTCGGTCCTATGGCCCGCTCAAATCAACCGTTCAACATCAATATTTGCATCATCTTTGCCTCTGCCTTGTATGGACGTCCACAATCTACATATTCAACGTCGTGTGGACCCCATCTACCTTCCTAATGGTCCCAATATGGCGTAGGTTGTAAGAAGATGGGACCCGAATCCCTCTTGAACTCGAAAACCGAATCTAATCGCACCCACCGCCTTTGTTCAGCTATAAAGCCCATTCCATCCGTTCGCACCTCCCTCCCCAGGAACGTCTGAGAGAGAGAGAGAGAGAGAGAGAGAGAGAGAGAGAGAGAGAGAGAGAGACTATGAGGAGAGTGTAACGCCCTAAAATTTAGACTCTCGTGGATGACATGATTGACCAAATTTTTTGGTGTTAACTCATATGTGTTAGGGTGGCGTTTCCACACATTCACCCGTAAACACATACATGTGTGGCATTCATATCATAACGACGAAAAATTAATGTTCTTATTCCATAACTTTCTACTCTAGATTCTCAATCAAATGTATGAAAAGAAATCATGTCCAACTCAATGTTTTAGCTAGTGTCTCTATTAGAGACTTATTACATAATCAAGGGAAATCAAATTTACTCTAATAAGAAACTAAACAAAAACATCTTCACGATACTTCGGCTTCATCGCCTGCCATTTGCTGCCACGAGCCTTCATACTCCTCACCTTGTAAATCGGCCTCATCTACTGGATCGTTACCTGCAATGTCTGGAATGATGTTTTAAAAACACCGTCCCAGAAGGTTGTGAGTTGCTCGCGATCAACTCAGTAAGGGTCACCCACTAAGAATAGCACAACAATATTTAAACAAAAAGAGCATACACAATTCAAAACACGCATGAGAAATCTTGTTTAATGCAACGCATGATATGTATGCTCTGACTAAGGCACCCTGACTAATGAGACGGGACTTAATCCAACTCTTCTCACTAGTCACTAGTCACCAGAGTCCACGATGAAGCGGGTAATTCCATAACTTCATGTCAACAAACCCAACCAATGGAGGTGATAGCAACCCACCACACTACCATAAGCTAGCGCCGTAGCGCCCGCAGGGCTGACCCACCAAGTCGGGTCTCGTGCATGCATGATTAGTTTCATATTTATTTAAGTAGTTTAACATACAATCATTTTAATGTTGTTTAAGATCAACGATCGCTTTTTACCCCATCCCACGGTTCATCATGACGTAGAATAGTCGTTTCCCTTCAACGGAGGCCAACCGTGAAAGGGCGTACACATCATAGTCAAGACAAGGCACATGGCACGCAATTATCAACAATTTCTCAAGGATTCATCTCAAACATCCACTCTTATATCCGTTGGCAACTCACCAACAATACATTCATATGGCTTTGCCAAAGTATTCCATCCAACACAATTCTCATGGTTCAATCCTCTTTAACGCACAATTATATTACTTATGGGGCAAAGGGCTTCCATTGATTAAACATCCGCATGAGTAATCCTGTATCACATAACATCCTATTCATCATATATATCATAAGCATATAAACATCATTTCTTAAGCATAAACTTCATATATATCCCATGTAAGCATGTAAAATGTCATGATTTCTCTTTCCAAACACACATCACACATTATAATTCATATCAAATAAAAATTCAGCAAGAGTTTATTAAAGTATTCCATACATCAACTCATGTTCACATGGAAGAAATTCAATAATCATATATCACATATAACAACATAGCAAAAACTCCCTATACTATGCACAAGATGGTTAAATAAATCAATATTATTGTGGCTATACTTTGAAGGAAATCCTTACCTCTAATATTGGTAAATTCAAGGTATTGTTAGAGTCGTGAAAACCCTCCTAAGTTCAACCCTAACATGTTTAACATAGATTACATGGTTAGGATATGATCTTCACAAATGATCGCCTACGATTAGATCTCTATCTATGGTTAGAGAGTATGGATAAATCTAGGAAATAAATGTCCTAGGAGGACTTACCACTTCTCAATAGCAGATCCAGAAGGAAAAGGAATAGCAACGTAGAAGCAACAACAGGAGAACGTGGTTCTCCTCTCTCTCTCCTCCCACGATCTCTCTCTCTCTCTCTCTCTCTCTCTCTCTCTCTCTCTCTACTGTCGATCTCTCTCTCTCTTAGGGTTTTCTATAGAGTAGAGGACGTAGGAAGCCATATATGGAGCCCCGAGGTCGGTGCAACGTAAAATGGGATTGGTTTCTAATTGGAGAAGGAAAGTAGTGGGTCCTCCTCTAACGACCTACGTCTCATGGAGACCGTCCAAGGGGAATGTAAGGTTCATAAGAAGTCGTGGTTTCAACCCTGGGCACCCATGCAAAGGAACGACCCCAATCTAGATCATTTTTGAAGGCAATGGCTTTAAATGGTGAGAGTGTAGCGGGCCATATGGATCGCGGGCAGTAGCAAAACTTGGGGGGAATGGGTTTTGGTGGAGTGCAAAACTGATGGACGGAATGGATCTAGTTGTGGGACCCATCCTAGAGGACGGCATGAGTCATCCAAAGGGCAGCGGGCGAACGCTAAAGAAGAAGGAAAGAAAAAAAACTTTTTTACGTACGGAATCGTGTGTAACGGACGGGCTTGACAGGTGGGGTCCACTATGATGGATTAGAGTTTTTCACTCCGTCCAATAGGTTGGTAAGATGAAAATAACCGTTGACATGAAATGTGGGACAATTCTGAGCTGAGGTGGGCCATTTATTCACTATTTTCTGATCGGGACATTTGTATTATGATCTAAGGGACGAAATTTGAGGTGTACGGTTATTTTGGGCCTGATAAAGTTCTCCTAAATTTTTTGCCTAAACGGAACATGAAAAATTAGTCTACTTAAAACGTGAGGTTTATTTAGTGGTATTTTCGTAATAAACGTAAAACAGAGAGTTTTTCAAAATCTGATGCTTCTATACTATTCCAGGCAACTTTTACAAAAGGATCTCTCTTTGATTCTCCATGGATGATTTGTTATGAATTCATCAAATTTAGATTTTGAATAAAAATTAAATAATCAAATAATTAAATAAATACCTAAATAAATTGATAAATAAATTAATTTATACCAAAAATACGGGGCGTTACATGATGAATTATGAGTTATGCAAGAGAAGCATTTTTTTTTTCAAAATCTTTGCTAAAAAAGATCCAAGGAGAGGAAGCAATGCTCTAGTTATTGAAAAGGTGATCCAGATCCTCTGTCGCACCTGATTGGACTTGATCTAAAGAGGACCCTCTGGTTGGTTAAGCTTGAACACTAGCCTAAGGGTACTGACTGGTTGATGCCTTCTAATAAATTATCCCTCCTTGCTGACAAGCTTTCATCATCTTAGAAAGGGAATGGATCTCAATTCGGAGGAGGTGGGCCTTGGAACGAAATTGCCGCTTGGATTGCCTACATCTGAATTATGAATAGGGCGACTTACACTGGACCTGTCCCTTGATCGTAATGGCCTTTGGATGGGACTCCACCAACTAGAGAAATTGCAGTAACAAACATACTTTGATGTTATTTGAATCCCCACTGTCCGGAGAGGTGAATTTACTAGAACTGTGCCTTTTTTTTTTATTTATCAATTTCCTTGTCAAAATAGCATATAGT
This sequence comes from Liriodendron chinense, assembly GCA_003013855.2. Taxonomy (NCBI): domain Eukaryota; kingdom Viridiplantae; phylum Streptophyta; class Magnoliopsida; order Magnoliales; family Magnoliaceae; genus Liriodendron; species Liriodendron chinense. The sequence continues at coordinate 167,136 of PVNU02000719.1, forward strand.
TTTCTCCAATTTTTATATGAATAAAAAAAGTTGTTAAGCGTACTAGTTTAAAAAAAATGTTAACATATAAAATCACATGAGCTTTGTCTTGGAGAGAAATGTCAACAAAATTAGAGCTTCGTCTTATCTCCTCGATCTTCACCTCAATACTCGTCAACTTGCAAATTAGTTTGTTGAATGTGTTAATATGTTTTGATAGATCCAACCATTCCATGATTTTCTGATGTAGAGCGGGTCGCTGACTATTACACGGCCTAGATGGACCAAAAGAAGGCCGGTCAGGGTCAGAAGTGATCCGGACCGTCAGCACCGTAAAACGGTCGTACCTCATGATCCGGAATGAGTTTCTGGACATATAATATATGATTTTGGGGTAGCTCGAGCTACTTAAGACATGAGATATGGCATTAAGGGGACATTAAATGTGAAGTCTGAAATAGAGAAACTCACAAGTAAAAACAACTTTGAACTATAGATATTGAATATGAAAGCCCTCCTAGTTCAGCAAGGGTTGCAGTATGCACTCTTTGAGAAAGTGCATAGTCTATCCAGAATATATGAAGGAAGAATATTTCAATAAACTTAATCAAACGACAATTAATACAATTCAATTGTGCTTAGCCAATGAAGTAGTCCTTTATAATGGCATAGATGAGATGACTACTGCAGGTTTATGGATGAAGTTGGAGAGTATTTACATGAAGAAATCTCTCACTAATTGTTTATTTCTGAAGAGGAAGTTTTATGCTTTGAAAATGATGTAGGGAGGGCATGATTAGATCGATCACCGTTTGCCTAATCGGATAAATACCTTGAATCCATAAGGCCTCCAAGAATCCTCTACCAGACTTCCTCGAATCCACGAAAGAGAAAGAAAAAATGAAAAATAAATCCAAATAAATTCGTAATAATTAACTGAATGAGAATAAACGTATTTACAATGCTTTAAATAAAAAACTAAACCCTATATAGAAGTTTCAGACTCTAACTCTAACTAAAACACCCCAAAAATCGCAACTTACTATAAATAGTAAACTTTCTATTTATAGAAGTCTCTCGATCCTACTAGAACTCAGGGTTTTCGGCCAAAAATAGAAAGTTTTCAAAGGGGCCCAACCGCATTGTTCTACTAATTATTCTAAGTATTTTTCATGTTGGACAAAACTCTAAAAACCTACGGATTAAAAGTTATGATCGAAATAACACTTATTATAAATAGTAAAATTGAAAATAAACTAGTCTAATGATCATCGATTTGGTCGAATCTCGTGATTCCGGCATGGCCAACCAGGCATAGCGGGGTTGGTTGGCCTTATCTGTAATAAGGGCGAATGCAATGTTCGTGTCATCCCTATACTTTGCCAATAACCTGCGATCTATAGGTGGGTTTCTTCACACAAGTGGCTGCTCTACCTGATCTTGTACCTTTGCCTACATCTCAGTATCAGCCCGTGTCTCATCTCTTTCAACTTGGATGTTAATAAGCTCTGATCTTTTCTGTTCCTTTGGCAAATCCTTTCAAAACAAAAAACCCTCATTAAATTTGACATCACGGCTACGAGTGATTTTTCATGTGACAGGGTCATATAACTGGTAACCCTTCACACTATCACCATAACTCACAGAGATCCATTTTCTGACCCTTTGGTCAAGCTTATTTATCACAACTGACGGTACATGAGAGTGAGCCTCATAACCAAACACCCATAGATATGAGTAGTCATTCAATGACCACTCCACACTTCTTCTGAGATTCTACATTCAATTGCCATAAAAGGTGACCGATTTACCAGGTAATAAATCGTGTTAACGGCCTTAGTCCATAACACTTTGCCCAACCCAATATTACTCAATATGGACTGGGCTCTTTCCAAGAGAGTCTGATTTATCAGCTATGTCACACCATTCTGCTCTAGTGTGTGGCGCATTGTGTTGTGCCTCACAATCTCCTCTTCCTTATAATACTTATTAAACTTCCCCGAAGTAAACTCTCCATCATTGTTGGTTCTTGGCACTTTCAATTTTTTCCCTAACTGATTCTTCACCATGGCCTTCCAATACTTAAAAATGGAGAAGACGTCGGATTTATTTTTCAAAAAATAAACCCAAACATTCTTGATATAGTCATCGATAAATGTTACGAACCATGATGACCCCCTAATACAAAATACGGGTGACGACCCCATACATCATAATGAACATATTCTAACACCCTTTTACATACATGTTTCTCACTTTTAAACGACAATCCAGACTGTTTACCATATATACAATGCTCACATATACTAAAGTCTTGCTGAATTAGGATGGCTTGCATCTTCGCCTTCCATAATTCAAAGTTATTTTTGCCAGATGTTATAGTAAAAAATAGCGGAGATCATCTGCTGGAGGCTTCTTATTATATTCTAATGATATTCCGACCCTGCGAGCACGTCTATCCGACCATCGAGAACGTCTATTCGCAACTCGCATATTAGGAAAAACGATGCTCGATTACCAAAGCTTCGAGAAGTTGTGATCGATAGTCAAATACTGGAAGGCGAGAGGAGTTGTATTTTTCCTGCGAGCATACCTTCTCACAAGTCGTTGAAAGGTGTCGTATCTGAATGAGCGAGCGCTTGGATTCACGACCATCTTCCAACATGCGAACATCTTTTTTCTGTGGTGACATCCCTTAACCCTCAGTACCAGCAGCCCGTATAGGCCGATTTTGAGCTTATCTTCTTCAATGGTTCCGGGTTTCAAGGGATCACTATCAAGGAACAGAACTATCGGATGAGTCATTGGATTAGATCTCTCTTCTATCTGAGGATAAGAATCTTATCCCACGAAATCAGCGGGATCTCGATATCTTACGTAACAGATTGGATCATTTCAGATCTATATAAGGAGAAGACTCCATTAAGATACAGGTACACAATATTCAATCCCTAGCCTCGGTTGCTTGGCTATTTTCCTTCCTGCCTTATCTGACTTAAGCATCAGAGGGCTAACAGCTGGACGCCGGCCACACTTAGTTGCTTTCTGTCTTCTTTCAGGTTTGGCGGAGGAAGTCTCTATTGGAGAGAAGGTGAACGTCCGGAGGATCCTGTTACAAAATCTGACGTTAACAGTTTGGCGCCGTCTGTGGGAAACGACTTGATCGTCAAAGTTAATCGTTCTAACCACTAATCAAAATCCTTCTGATATGCCTCCTAAAAAAGCTGTTCATCCTTCGACTTCAAGGCAGGCACCACCTCCGCCCGATGGGACGGAATCCGTACCTGTCCCTCTACCCACGTCGACGAATATCCCTCAAGGAGCCCCAAATATGCCGTCAGCAAACCCATTATTGGAGGCCTCTAGAAATTAAGACGACGTTCTGCGTTTCCTCGAAAATACTCTTCTAACTCTAAATGCCGGAGTTCAGGCCCTATCAAATCGGCTTGATCAGCATTTCCCCGAACCTCAGAGACTACCCTCCGAGGGGTTACCACCGCAACCCGTTCTGGTGGCTTCCAGACATTCTGTGGATGAACCACGGGTTCAACCAAATCATCCTCCGTCAAACCGAACACCACTCGGCAACCACCCCCCTGTGCTTCCTCCACATTCCATACATTCTAGTGCGTCTCGCCAACCTCAACCTCAGGACTCCACCGTTGAAACATCAGGCTATACCTTACCATGGGAAGGAGATCTCAAAAGAATCCATGATCGTTTTGACATTATAGAGCAGCGATACCAGGCAAATGACCATCTGCCGTCATGGCGGCGATACATCAATCCGAGTCCCCCTTCACCAGCGAGATTATGGAGGCACCGTTACCTAGAAAATATTGAACGCCTGTTATCACCCCGTACACAGGTATTGGCGACCCCTTGAACACCTGGAAACATATAGGTCTCTTATGGAGTTGGAGGGACATGGCTCAGAAATCATGTGTAAGGCTTTTTCCCTGACATTGAAGGAAGCAGCTCGTATGTGGTTCCGGGGACTAAAACCTTGTTCCATCAGCTCCTTTTCACAGTTATCAGAATTATTCCTTTCTCAATTCATGGGAAGCATTCGCATTAAGAAGCCAGCCTCCCATCTAATGGATCTGAAACAGCAGCATGGGGAGACAATAAAGGAGTTCACAGTACGGTTCACTGCTGAAGTCGTCCAAACTGAGGGTTATATTGAAGAAAAAGGTCTCACAGCCCTCATAGCCGGAATAACGAGCGAGAAATTCAGGTTCGCCTTAGATAAGAGCCCTCCAAAAACTATGGCAGAATTTCAAGCCAAAGCTCAGAAATATATCAATGCAGAAGAAGTCGCATTGACACGCCATGGAGTACAAGGTAAGAAACGCAAGCCAGAAGGAACCTCTTCTGCAGATAAAAAATATCGTCGTGATCAACGCGACCGTTCTCCTAAGAAGCCTTATTCTGGTAAATATCATAACTACACTCCTCTCAATCGGTCTCATGAAAAGGTTTTAATGGAGATTAAACATAAACTATACGTAAAGTGGCCTGCAAAGATCAAATCTGATCCTGAGAAGAGAGACAAGAGCAAGTTCTGTTACTTCCACAAAGATCACGGGCATAGAACCCAGGACTGCATCTCTCTACGAGATCATATTGAAGCCCTTATCCGAAAGGGCCATCTCCAGGATTATTTCGCTCGTAAAAATCGATCACCAGAAAGGGCGAAAGTCTCACCACGCCAAAAGGAACCGTCTCATCATCAAACTGCCCAAGAGGACGCTGAGCCTACTGGAGAAATCCGCACCATCGTCGGAGGACCAGCTTGCGGGGGCGACTCTCAAGCTTCAAGGAAAGCGTACGCTCGGAAGGCGTCTAAAGAACCCCAGCATATTTATTGGCTGGAACAGGCACCCAGTGTGTCAAAGGCCAGCCATCCTCCAGTTTCCTTCTCCCTCGAAGATGCAGTAGGAATCCACTTCCCTCACGAGGACTCCATCGTAGTCACATTAAAGGTATCAAATTATCTGACTCATCGAATTATGGTGGATACGGGTAGCTCAGCCGATATTCTGTATCTGGAGGCTTTCAACAAAATGGCACTTGCCAGAAGCCTACTTAAGCCAGTTTCAACCCCTCTCATCGGCTTCGGAGGTGAGGTGGTAATACCTGAAGGAAGCATTGATCTCCCGGTTACTTTTGGAGAAAGTCCAGCGAAGACTACCGTCTTCATAAACTTCCTCGTGGTGGATCGAAAATCAGCATATAATGCCATTTTGGGGAGGCCATCGCTTAATAAGGTTGGGGCAGCCATACACCCTTCCTATTTGTGTATCAAGTTCCCTACCCCAAATGGCGTTGGGGTTGTGTGAGGGAATCAAAAGGAAGCTCGGTCTTGTTACGAGATAACCCTACAAGACTGAAAGAAAGTCCCAGCAGCACCTGTCATGACGATAGCACAAGATTCACCTAACTCCTCGACTGACAACTCCCTAGACCCGAGAGAGAGCGCCCTTCAATCAGGAACTCCTGGGGAAGATACAGTGGCGGTTCACTTAGCTAAAGATGACTCGTCCAGAATTATCCGCATAGGATCCTCTTTGAAGGAAGCCGTCCGGGATGAGCTGATCCGCCTCCTCACCGAATATCAAGACGTGTTCGCTTGGTCTCACAAAGATATGCCAGGCATCGACCCCAACATTATCGCACATCGGTTGAATATCGATCCAAAGCGTAAACCCGTACACCAGCGTCGACGTGCCTTCACTGCAGAAAGGCAAATGGCAATCAAAGCTTAAGTTGAAAAGCTGCTTACGGTTAATTTCATAAAAGAAGTTGACTACCCGGAGTGGGTCGCGAATGTAGTTCTCGTCCAGAAAGCTAATGGCAAATGGAGAATGTGCATCGACTATTCAGATTTGAACAAAGCATGCCTCAAAGATAGTTTTCCGACGCCGTGGATAGACCAGCTGGTCGATTCAACAGTTGGGCATGCCCTGCTTAGCTTTATGGATGCTTATTCTGGTTATAACCAAATCATGATGCATCCACCTGATAGCCAACATACCGCCTTCATCACAGGCCGGGGATTATATTGCTACCAAGTTATGCCGTTCGGTCTTAAAAATGCAGGGGCCACCTATCAACGTCTCGTCAACAAAATATTCGCTGCTCAAATCGGCAGGAATATGGAAGTTTATGTTGACGACATGCTCGTGAAAAGCATCGTAGAAGATGATCATCTTTCTGATCTTCGAGAAGCCTTCGACCTAATGAGGAGATATCAAATGAAGCTGAACCTAGAAAAATGTGCGTTCGGAGTGTCTGCAGGAAAATTTCTTGGGTTCATGGTCGGCCAGCGTGGAATTGAGGCAAATCCTGAAAAAATAAAAGCATTGGTAGAAATGAAATCCCCCACCACTCTTAAAGACGTCCAGCGTCTGGCTGGTCGCATCGCATCGTTGAATAGATTCATCTCACGAGCATCTGACAAATGCTTACCCTTCTTCAAGCTCTTCCGTGCTACAGCAAAATCTAATTGGGAGTGGACATCACAATGCGAAGAAGCTTTTCAACAATTGAAGCAGTATATGAGCACGCCCCCTGTTTTATCTAAACTTGTAGCGCACGAGCAACTCATCCTTTATTTATTTGTGTCTTCCACGGCCGTTAGCGCTGCTTTAATACGAGAAGACTCCGGGATGCAAAGGCCCGTTTATTATATCAGTCGGGCAATGATAGATGCTGAAACCCGTTATTCTGATATGGAGAAACTGGCCCTGGCCTTGGTCACGGCAGCACGAAAACTGCGACCATATTTTCAAGCCCACGCTATTCTCGTACCAACGAATCATCTGTTACGACAAGTCCTTCAAAAACCTGAGACTTCCGGACGATTAACTAAATGGGCGGTCGAGCTCAGCGAGCACGATATCTCGTACTGCCCCAGGCCCGCTGTCAAGGGCTAGGCCGTGGCTGACTTTATCGCCGAATTCACATATTCCTCTTTCGATGACAATTCCACGACCAGCGACCATCCTTCCTGGTCCCTCTTCGTGGACGGGTCGTCACGGGCCACCGGTAGCGGAGCAGGCTTAATCCTAGTCGCCCCAAACGGGTCGCATTTCCAATACGCTTTACGTTTTGATACTCGCATCTCAAATAATGAAGCAGAGTATGAGGCCTTGATTGTTGGCCTCGAACTAGCCATTGTCCTTTCAATCCAAAATCTGCTAATTCACAGCGACTCTCAGCTCATTGTCAACCAAGTTCTCGGTGAATTCGAGGCCAAAGAAGAAAGGATGGCCTTATACAAATCTCGTGTCCTCATCCTGCTCGCAAAACTGAAGACTTATGAAATAATTCATATTCCTCGCGAGAAGAACCAACTCGCAGATTTCCTGGCAAAGCTCGCCTCTGCACCAGAATCTGAGTTATCACATTCAATCCCCATCGAGCATCTTCAGAACCCGAGTATCGACCAAGCAACTCTCGAGCAAGTAATATCGGTACAATAATCTTCATGTTGGATGGACCCTATTATTTTTTATCTCAGAGACGGATACCTTCCAGACGACAAGAAAGTTGCAAGACAAATTCGTCATCGAGCCACCAGGTATATCTTACAAGACAGAATATTGTTACGTAAAAGTTTTTCCTTGCCTTATTTAAGGTGTCTTCATCCAGAAGAAGCACTTCGTGTTCTAGATGAAATGCACCAGGGGGCATGTGGTAACCACCCCAGGGGGCGATCCCTAGTATATAAGGCGATGAGGCAAGGATATTATTGGCCTATTATGAAAGCAGATGCAATTGCATTCTCTAAAAAATGTGACAAGTGCCAGCGATATTCTCCTATACCTCATGTACCATCCGAGCGAATGACTCCAGTAGATAGTCCTTGGCCTTTCGCGCAATGGGGGGTTGATATCATCGGGCCCTTGCCTACTGGAAAAGGACAAAATAGATTCGCGATAGTGGGGGTCGATTACTTCACCAAATGGGCCGAAGCAAAACCATTAGCCAAGATTACTGAGAAACAGACTACTAAGTTCATATGGAGAAATATCATATGCCGTTTCGGACTCCCTCACACTATAATTACCGACAACGGAACGCAGTTCGACAACGCAGCCTTTGATGAATTTTGTGAAAAATGGAAGATACGTAACCTCCGCACCTCTCCATATCATCCTCAGGCAAATGGGCAAGTTGAGGCAGTGAATAAGATCATCAAGCACCACTTAAAGACCAAGCTAGGTGAATGTAAAGGTATGTGGCTGGAACTTCTGCCAGAAGTACTATGGGCATATAGAACCACGGCTCGTACATCAACAGGCGAAACCCCTTTCTCCTTAGCATTTGGTGTCGATGCAGTAGTACCGGTGGAAATTCAAGTGTCCTCGTATCGGATCGAGCAGTATGACCCCCCGAATTGAGCACAATTCATTTCTCAATCGATAGATCAGTCTATCTCCACAAGGGAATGGTCAGTACGACCCCCCGGATTGAGCACAATTCATTTCTCAATCGATAGATCAGTCTATCTCCACGAGGGAATGGTCAGTACGACCCCTCGGATTGAGCACAATTCGTTTCTCAATCGATAGATCAGTCTATCTCTACGAGGGAATGGTTAGTACGACCCCCCGGATTGAGCACAACTCATTCCTCAATCAATAGATCAGTCTATCTCCACGAAGGCAGGGTCACTACGACCCCCCGGGTTGAGCATAACTCATTGAAACGAGAAGGCATTCATTGCATGAAGGAAAAAAGAGAAGGTAAACAAGAACGATAACATTCCCAAAAATATCTTTTCATTAATATGTCAATTGTTTACAAATGTCTGCTCGCGAGTACAGGAGAAAGAAAAACAAAAAAGAACATCAATCTCTCGGGGGAGGAGCCGTGCTCTCGACTTCAGGGCCCATTTCTGGAGCCCCTCCAGCCTGCGTGGCTTCGGTCACCTCATTCTCAGCAGCAGCTTGCTCCTCTGCAGCTATGATGGCCGCGACTCGTCCGAATTCCTCCATATCAAAAGATGGGGACATTCGTTGCACTACTCTTAGCGCAAAGTCGCGACCAGCATCATATGACTCATATCTTTCATCGTCATATAGCTGCGAGTTCTGGAACTTGAAAATTGCCCGAGGCCCTTCCTCCGAGAGCATTTTTACCAAGGCGACTCTCTCCTCGTCCCAATGGATCGAGTCATCCTTGAGCTGTGCGAGATTGGAGCGCTCCTTCTCCAAATTTTCGTTAACTTCCTTAAGCTGCGACTTGGCCTCCGCAAGCCGCTCCTCTAGCGAGATCTTGTCTTGACGAAAGATCTCCCTCTCTCTCTCCGCTTTCTCCTTCAACCCCGCGAGCTTCGCGAAGTTAGAGTCCAAAGCCTGATACCTATCGGTCAGGACTTGGACTTTCTCGATGAGGATCTTCTTCTCCTCATCTCTCTTCGAGATCACTGCCTCGCGGGCCTTGAGGAGTTGATCCCGTCCCTGAACCGCCTTCTCCAAGGCGATCCTCTTTCCTTCTGCCTCATCGATCACGCGACGAGCGGCGACGATATCTCGCTTCGTCCGCAAGATGAGGTCTAAGCCCTGCAAAATGAAAAAGAAAACGTGAGAAAAAAATACTTGAGAGTCCAAAATTAAGGAAGTCAAACAAAATCTCCGAGGTCTTACCTGAACCATCCTTACCCCCGCTTCAAGGAAGAGGTTCTCAGGGCTTGGATCAGGAAGAGAGCCAAAAGTTTGGGGGGAAACGTTGTCGAACAAAAATTTACAAATTGGATGGAGGTGGCGAGGAATAGAGAATGTTCCACCTCCAAATGGCTGGGCGACGACCAACCCAGTCGTGCTCGCGACAGGTGGGGCCACCGACTCGCGAGCAGGTCCTTGCTCGCCAGCAGGGGTCATCTCGCGAGCAGGAACTAACTCGCGAGGTTCTGTTTGCTCGCGAGCCATATCAGTTGGGGGGCAGCTGGACCCTACTCCATCAGGGGAGTTGTCAGTAATGTTAATCACTGGCGGTCCAGGTGCGACCACCAGTGAGGGGACGTTGGGCACTGCCGGTGCCCCCACCGTGCTCGCGAGAAGAGCAGGTTGGTCGCCACCCTTAAGGGCGGATGGTTGAGTAAGCCCGGCAGACTTCTTCTGCCTTTACGAGTTTGTGCCCTTTAGTCGAGGCAACAAACCCCTCTTTTCTCCAGCTTTTATCATCGTGACTTCTTCGCCGGATATCAATCCCACTGCCGCGAGTCGCGAGCAGGACAAGCAGGCTTCGATGTGCCTATCACCAACAGGCACCTTGTATACTTTTACTATCTTCTCGTTAATCCCTCCCTTCAAGTTTGGTTTGTTCAGGGCCGGGATACCTGCGAGCACAAGTAGCGGTCAAAATATATATAAACCCTAGAATTTTAACTGGAGAAAGAGCACAATGTGGGATTGTGCCTACCTTCACAGAAAAAACGGGTCACTCCTGGACCCCTGGAGGAGGCAGACTCCCAGTTCCCGGAAGCATAGAACCACCGTTTCCTCCAGCCGGGATAGTTCGAGGAGGGCTTCCCCAACACGAAGTTATCCCGGTGCAAGTAACACAGGTAGTACCAGCCTTCGTTGGAGGGCGCCTTCTTCAAGCGAAACATACGGAGGAACTCCTCAGCTGTGAGCTCCCCGTTGCCGGCCTGAGCCCAGAGGACGAAGGAGCTTAGAACCACCCTCCATCCGTTCACAATAAGTTGCCCGGGGGCAATCTTATAGCCTCGGAGAACATCCCGAACGAAAGGATGGAGAGGAAGGCGTACCCCCAGGATGAGCTGGTACTCGTAGAAAGCCACACATCCTGGGGGCGGAGAATCTGGTGTCTCCCCATCTCCGGGCAACCGGAGAGTGATAGAGTCAGGGATCAGATACCTCTCCCTTAACTTAACCAGCCGGTCCTCCGATAAAATAGAAGGATATCCGGCTGCCGTGTATCTGCCTGCCGGAACCCTCACATTACTAGAAGCAGAGGATTCCGGTGTAGCATCTCCCAGTGGGACGGTAGTCTCGTCAGAGTCCTCAGCCATAAGATGGTTAAAAAGGAAAAAGAAAAGGAGTATACCCAGAAGGAAGAAAGGAAGGAAAAGAACACCGGAGAAAGGAGTATGAGAGGAAGATGACGGGAAAATTCTTTCGTTCGAAAAACTTCTGTAGAAAACCAGAGAAATGGCGGACTCCGTATATTTATAGGAATCATTCCGCCGCATCTGGTGATACGTGGCAGCTCCCCCTTCGGCGCTGCAGTCGAGCAGGCACGCCCATTAACTCTCCAGACACGTGGCAAGCGTCTCTTCACTTCCTAACCACGGAAAGGCTGCGAAAAGCTGGCGCTCATTAATTCTAGCCTAATCATGTACGGTTTCATTCTCGATAAAGGCAGCAGGCGGTTACGTGTGATAGTGAATTAAGTCCTTCCCTTAGAATTCTTGGCGGAAAGGACTTGGGGGGCATCTGTTATAGTAAAAAATAGCGGAGATCATCTGCTGGAGGCTTCTTATTATATTCTAATGATATTCCGACCCGCGAGCACGTCTATCCGACTATCGAGAACGTCTGTTCGCGACTCGCATATTAGGAAAAACGATGCTTGATTACCAAAGCTTCGAGAAGTTGTGATCGATAGTCAAATACTGGAAGGCGAGAGGAGTAGTATTTTTCCTGCGAGCATACCTTCTCACAAGTCGTTGAAAGGTGTCGTATCTGAATGAGCGAGCACTTGGATTCGCGACCATCTTCCAACATGCGAACAACTTTTTTCTGTGGTGACATCCCTTAGCCCTCAGTACCAGAAGCCCGTATAGGCCGATTTTGGGCTTATCTTCTTCAATGGTTCCGGGTTTCAAGGGATCGCTATCAAGGAACGGAACTATCAGATGAGTCATTGGATTAGATCTCTCTTCTATCTGAGGATAAGAATCTTATCCCACGAAATCAGCGGGATCTCGATATCTTACGTAACATATTGGATCATTTCAGATCTATATAAGGAGAAGACTCCATTAAGATACAGGTACACAATATTCAATCCCTAGCCTCGGTTGCTTGGCTATTTTCCTTCCTGCCTTATCTGACTTAAGCATCAAAGGGCTAACGGCTGGACGCCGGCCACCCTTAGTTGCTTTCTGTCTTCTTTCAGGTCTGGCAGAAGAAGTCTCTATTGGAGAGAAGGTGAACGTCCAGAGGATCCTGTTACAAAATCTGACGTTAACACTAGAGAACTTCTCAATATCGAACTTCACGCTTGATGCGATGCGATTGTCTTATATTCGAATTTTACAACCACCCAATAATAGCTTTGATACCACTTGTTAGGAAAACCTCGCGAAAGCACAAAGGAGAATCAAACGATCACCATACAAGCACACACGTAATCAACACACAGAGAACAATCCAATTTTAGGTGGAAAACCTTTGCAAGAAAAAACCACGATACAAAGTGACATCAACACTATGAATATCAGAATATTACAGAAATGATCATCCCACAAGCAAAGCCCTGCCCCAAGAGAAAAACAAGCTCTCTCCCTCTCCAAAACCCTAATACCCTTGTTAGAGACATATTAGAATACCCTAATCTCGATTACACCCCTTATATAGTAAAAGAACAAAAAATAGAAACAATCCATGCAAAATCACGTATTAGCACAAATCACCGACCAATTGTCGGCTGACCAACAGCCATCTGTTGGTCGACTGATGGTAGTCCAGAGAAATATCTTTAAACTAGGCGGGTCGCTGGACCCCTGTCAGTTGGCCGTGAAAGCCTCAAAACTGTCCAGGGAGTATCTGCTTATTGGGTTGAAAATTCGGTCGGCGGACCACTCTGGTTGGCCGGCCGACAACATCCCAGATTGAAGGCTCCACTAACATCCGACCCACCTCTGTGGATCCGGGGATCCAACCCGTCTAAATGTTGACCTTGGCTTCTTTGTTTCCCTATCCCCTTCTCAATGTGTGAGATATTTTCCTGTGTGCCTCCTTCCAATGAGAACAACAAGACGGCTCTGCTATGGATGGCTGTATTTCAAGATCCCACCAATCCACGTGCCCTCCTCCGACTGTCCCATTTTATAGTTGCGAGAGGGTGTGGGACGCAGAAAATATCAGGCCATTCCAACCATTGGGTGGGCCACACCATAGAATACACTGCAACAACCATAGGAAAACTCCCAAGCAGAACAAATGATTGAATTAGCTGATTACTCTAGGGCTGTCAATGCACCGGCTGGCCTGCCTCAGGACAGGATTCAGCCAGAATACTAGTCCAAAGGGCTGGACTTGGGCTCAAAATGTAGGCCCATCAATCAATTAGGCCTTCGGTGCACAACAATCTGTTAGCCTGTCTTGAGTCTGGCTTCCCCCCCCCCCCCCCCCCCCCTTCTCTCTCTCTCTCTCTCTCTCTCTCTCTCTCTCTCTCTCTCCAATCAGACCAACCCTTGGGCTCAGGCACGGCCCAACATAAATATTTCTAGCTGAGCTCAGGCTGGACTATTTTAGTTAGCCCGTGAGCCTGCCTAGGCTCAGGCCTATGTTGAATGATGCAGGCCCGGCCAAGCCCATCCCGGCCCTAACGCAGCCAGTTGACACCCCTAATTGTTCGACAACCCTTTTCATGGGACATTCCTGCTAAAGAGGTTGGATGCCACACACCCAACTAATTGCATAATTTTCTCATCTACAACTAGCTGTGAAAATTCTCTAAGTAGGGCCATTTCAGGAGAGCTACACACCTTTCTGATCATGCACCCATATAAACGAATCTAAGCAGTGGCTTACTATATGATTCAATTCCAATCTGATTATGGCATTAAACCCCATTCGGAAAAGAAAAATCAAACCTGACAAGACTCGACAGGGACCAACTACCAAATGAATCTGGATCCCATATGAGGAGGTAGTTATATGACATTTGATATACATGCAGGCACTCAAAAATTGTACACGTGCTACACAATAAGTAAAATTAAACCTACTAAACTTTAGAACCTACTATTACAAGTTATAGTCCCAAAATCATATGGGTTGAACAATCCTAACTTCCAATTCATGGACACTTGATTATTGAAATAGGACCTGTGGCTGTGTATCATCCATCACTACTCTGCCAAAGCATCAAGATGTTCTCCACTGCCCATTTTTAGTGAATTATTTTGAACTGAAGCTTTTGTGGCACAGAAGATGTTTCAATGATCAATCACCTTCAGTATCCTTTAGGTATTTGGAACTGCTTCATTTTTCGGATGATGTCCTAGGAGGGGTCATAACTTGCGGACGGTGTGGATTTCAGACCACAACAAGACAGGTTTCTAAAAATAGTTGGGATTGAACGCTTGGAGGTGACAGAAGCTTTTGTATCTGGATGATATTTGTTCCTACAATTTATCTCACTGGTATTTGGAGGCCCACCTGGATTTTGGATCTGTATGATTTTTAGAATGAATTCGTAATGTTGTCCTTCAAAACAGATGGACGGAATGATTTTATCATAGACAGCTTTATCGACCCAACGCAGCCCAGGGCAGAGAGTGCCGGGTCGCAGGCAATCCGCTCCTGCCAATGATAGAGCACCGTAAGAGCAATAATGAAGTTATCTTCCATGTCTTGCGTAATCCAAACATTGAATATCTGAAGCCTAAGTGGGCTCCAGTCCAAGAAACAACAGTGAATGGAGAACATCATCGAAGTGACCGTTGGGGCCCACCTTGTCATTTATTTGACGTCCAATCCTCTGGTTGAGGCCAAGTGGACTAGGCTGAATGGACAATGGACACTAATATCGGCTGGACCCAATATCTCACTGGGTCCTAGGGTATCAAATACATCCACATCTCTAGTGGGCCGAAACCCGTGGTGATTGGCCACCATTAAAACCTTCCCTAGGCCACTTTAACTCTATTTGTCATCCAAACTATTTAAAACATGGGCTTGCTCTGGAGCCGCTTGATGCCTATAATGACACCGCCCATCAAGTGGGTCGTATCACAAAAATTGAAACAGGCGACCCAAATCTCGGGTGAACCACACAACAGGAAACGGTTCTGATTGAATGGCCACAATTAAAGTTTCCCTGAGGCCCACTGTAAACCCTACCATGACCTATATAGCTATATCCATAATCTCCATATCCAGACCTCACTGTAACGCACGTGTTTTATCCACACTATCCAACCATTTCGCCAATTGAACGGTCCTGATTGTGGAACCTGCTGTAGACCTCACCTTGAGGTGTGCCTTGTGCATCTATACTATTAATCATTAATCCACCATAATGTATATGAGTTACCTATGCCGTCTACTTATTATGGACTCATTGTAATGTTTACGTGTGAACCCATTTGTTGGCGAGACCACTTGGAAGTATGACCCATCATATAGAGAGAGGGAATGATCTCACGCACACCGGCAGTAAGGTGCGAGGAGAATTTTGCTACACCCACGGCTTGCGTATACTACGTACGCCGCAATCCCAGCGGTGGGTGGGATCTGAATCTCCAGGGGCATAGAAGGCGGAGAGGGCGAGTCTCTCTCTTCTCCCCTCTCGCTCCTCCAAGAATCTATCCAAACTGGTGAGTCTCTCTCTTCTCCCCTCTAGCTCCTCCAAGAATCTATCCAACCTGGCAAGGTGAGTTATGTTTGTGAGAAATCCACCTGGTTCATTCATTTTATGAATTCATTTTAGGACGTGAGATAAAAAATGGGATGCATCCGTGAACCAAGTGGGCCGCACTAAAGGTAAAGGTGGATAGGGAAGGAACTGATTGTGTTGTGAGTATTTTATCCACTCCGTCCATCCATTTTCCGATATAATTTTAGGGCTTGATATAAAAAATGAACCATATATGAAGTTCACGGGGATCACACCATAGTAAATAAAGTGGATTGAACATTTACCATTGAAAAATTCTTAAGGGCCACAAAAGCTTTGTATCAAGCTGATATTTTGTTTTTTTTTTTTTTTTTAACCTTCATCCATATCTGTGTGATATTATGAACAGGTATAATGACAAATAAACACCGGCCTTAGGAAAGTTTCAACGGTGGAAATCATTATTCCCACAATTTTTCCGTGTTGTAGCACACTTGATCTCTCATGTGTTTCAATTTTTGACTCAACTGTCCAGCAATATAGAAGTACAATATAGATAGTTAAGAAAAAAAAAAAAAAAAAAAACATAGGTAACCATTCATATTCAAGCTATAAAAGCTCAAATATTGTATTGTGCAGTATTCCAATCAAGGTATTTTTTTTTTTTTGTGTGTGTGGCCATCAATGGTGAGGCCTTTCTCATCTATGGTTTGAATCACTGAACAATGGGCCTATTGGAACAAGTTGCGATGGGCCCATTTGAAAAACGCTGCAGCTTACGAAGGCCTCCAAAAGCCTTTGGCACGGAGTTGCGATGGAAGCTTATGTGGGGTTCACTATGATGTTTGTGAGAGATCCACCCCATCTATCTGTTTTGTGATCTCATTTTAGAACGTGTGATAAAAAATGAGTGTGATCCAAGACTTGAGTGGGCCAAAAACATGAGGATTGAACGTCCATAATTGACATATTTGTGGGGCCGTAGAAGTTTTGAATCACGCTAATATTTGTGTTTTCAGTTAATCCCAGTAGGAATGACATTATGAACGGTATGGAAGGCATGTAAACATCAAAGAGGACCCAGGGATATTTCAACAGTAGGAATTTCCCTAACTACCTTTACTTTTAGTGCGGCCCACTAGGTTCATGGATGGAGACCATTTTTTGTCTCACATCCTAAAATGAGCTTACAAAATAGATGGACCGGGTGGATTTCTCACAAACATCAGCCGTGGGACACACCTGGGTTCCCAGCGCCCAAAAGCCTCCAAAGGCTTTCGCACGAAACCGACTTCCAATTCATGCCAGGTTGGATAGATTCTCGGAGGCGCGATAGTGGAGAGGAGAGAGACTCGCCTTCACCGCCTTCTATGCCCATGGAGATTCGGATCCCATGCACGGCTGGAATTGCCGCGTACGCAAGCCGTGGGTAGCAAAATTCTTCTCGTAAGGTGTTATTTCGGCACTTACTTTTGGTTCTAACGGCTTGCGTGCAGAAGACAGGCTGCCAAAAGAGACTCGCTACTGTGGAAAGAGACTCGCTACTCTCTTGCGTGAGGCAAATCCACCGATCAAGGAGACCGTACTGCATAAACCAATGGGGACAATGAGGCTGTCGTTCAATCCTTTCCAGGCCCACCATGATACTTATTTTCCATCCAACCTGTTCACAAAGTCACACAGACCTGGACGAAGGAGAATCATAAATATCAACATGATCTAAATCTTATGTAGGCCTCAAGAAGTTTTCAAAAAGTAAGCGTTCAATCGCCACTTCTTTTTGTGGTGCATTTTACCTGAGATTTGGATCTGCCTCATCTTTTAGTCCATGCCCTAAACTAATCTTCTAAAATGGATGGACGGTGTGGATATAAACCATGTATCATAGAGGGCCCCACAGAACTTAGTGTCCTCAACCCACCGCTTAGTTCAGTGGTGTGTGCCACGCGAGGCAATCCGCTCCGTGTGCAACTTCGCTGAATCCCGAATCCCACTGTGATGTATGTGCCATACACCCACGCCATCCATCCCTTTGATGGCATGTTTTAAGATATGATCCAAAAAATGAAGTAGATTTAAATCTTCCACACCATAGGAAACAGTAGTTATTGAATACCCACCATTAAAAAAGTTCTAGTGGGCCACAAAATTTTTGGATCAAGTTGATATTTGTGTGGTTTTTTCATCCCGGTCTTTTTTTATCTTATTAACAGGTTAGATGGAAACAACACATTCCAGTGGGCCCCAAGAAATTTTTAATGGTGAGTATTCAATAACTACTTTTCTATGGTGTGGTCCACCGAAGATTTGGATCGGTTTCTTTTTTTAGATCATACGCTAAAATGAGCTATCAAAACGGATGAACCGCGTGGATTTAAGGAACATGCATCACTAGTCAGGGTCACCCACTCGACGAGATTGCCGCGCCCCCATCTCACTCGGACATCTCACTCGGACGAGGATTGCATGCCAAAGCCTTTGGCTGCAGAAGCTAGGTCGGGCCAACCGTGATGCTTGTGAGAAATCCAACCGGTCCATCCGTTTTGAAAAATCATGTTTGGACATTGGCTAAAAAATGAGGCAGATTCAAAACTCAAGAGGGTTGCACTATAGGAAAAAGTGGATATGGAAATGCTCACCGTTGAAACCTCCCTGGTCCACCATGATATTTACATGCCATCCGTGCCGTTCCTAAGGTCGTTTTTACTGGGATGAACTGAAACCACAAAATTATTAGCCTGATCCAAAACTTATGTGGCCACACACATTTTTCAATGGTGGACATTCAATCCTCACTGTTTCCTTATCATGCGTCTTACTTGAGTTTTGGATCTATCTCATTTTTAGGCCAATGTCCTAACATTATCTAGCAAAAGGGATAGACGATGTGGATTTCTCACAGACATCACAGTGGGCCCCACCTTAGATCCCACAGAAAGTTCATGAAAAAGGCTATTGGAGGCAACCCCTGCCAGCATGAGAAAGGGAATCGGAGTGCGGACTGCGTGGTGTGCCGGTGACCATGCACTGTAGACTCCACTATTAATGTACGTGTCCTATCCAAACCGTCCATTCATTTGTCCAGATCAGTTTAGGCCATGATCCAAAAAATGAGGTATATCCAAATCTGAAGTAGACCACACCAAGAAATGGTGGGGATTGAACACCTACCATTGAAAACTTCTTAAGAGCTACAAAAGTTTTGGTTCAATCTGATATTTGTTTCTTCCCTTAATCCAGATCCGTGACACGTTATGAACAGGTTGAATGGCAAAATAAACATCATGGTGGACCCTATGAAGTTTTCTACATTGGGCATCATTGTCCCACTGCTTTTAGTGGTGTGATGGACTCAAAATTTGGATCTGCATACTTTTTTTTTTGGCTAATACCATAAAATAATCTCTCCAAATGGATGGGCGGTGTGGATATGACACATGGGGCCATAGAACTTGGTAACTTCAGCACACCTCGCAATCTACTTTCGTCAGTTTTCGAAACGGAGGGGGAGGGTGAGGGGAGTGAATTAGATGTTACCCTGGTAACACCTTAGTGGGTGTTACCACTACCGTGTGGGGCCCATCTTGATGTATTGTTTATATATCTATGCGGTCTTATCTGTTTTCCCGTATTATTTTAGGATATGATCCAAACCTTAAGAAGATCCAAATCTCAGGTGGACCATACCACTAGAAACAGTGATTAATAACCATTAAAAACTTTTTGTGGGCCACAAAAGTTTTGGATCAATCTAATATTTATATTTTCCCTTAATCAAGACTTTATTGACATTATCAAGAGCTTGGATTGCAAATAACCATTACCAAAACCTTACCATGGGCTCTTTGGAATTTTTAATGGTGGGGTACTCAATCACACTGTTTCCAGTGGTATGGTCCACTTGAGATTTGGATCTGCATAGTTTTTG
Source organism: Liriodendron chinense (assembly GCA_003013855.2). Taxonomy (NCBI): domain Eukaryota; kingdom Viridiplantae; phylum Streptophyta; class Magnoliopsida; order Magnoliales; family Magnoliaceae; genus Liriodendron; species Liriodendron chinense. Next base: position 186,646 of record PVNU02000719.1, read on the forward strand.
GAACCTTATCATAAAATGGGCTGTATAAACGGATGGACGGAGTAATATACAAAATATCATCCATGTGGGACATACGTTAGGGTTAACACCCACTAAGCTGTTCCCGGGGCAACACCTAATTCGCGCCCTAGGGGGAGAGCAAAAGTCTTTCCCGCAGCTTACACACGGGTGTCTTGTTCCTTTTGCTTTATAAAGTAGTACGTAATCATAGCTGTTAAAATAATCCTAAGGCTGAAAAAGTAAGTGCGGAGATAGCACCTTACATGCCGGTGCGCGTGAGATCATCTCTCTCTCTCTCTCTCTCTCTCTCTCTCTATATATATATATATATATATATATATATATATATATATATATGAGTTATTGTCGTCTAGCTACCTATCTTTTGGGCTATAGATAGATTAGTACCTACTTTTAAACTTATTCTAAATCAGTACCTAAGGTTTGTAATATTACAGACATCTTACTACTTTGTTGACATTGACTGACGGAGGAGTAACATAGACATCCATTTTGTCACAAAAAGACGCATTTACCCCTACTTATATAGAATGATGATGGTGCTTACTGTACAGACAGCTCATCCAGAGGATACTGTTGTCTAGTGTTGGCAAGGGCGGAAGCCCTTTGGGTGGTAATAAGGGCCCCACTCATGGGCCCCACCATGATATATGTGTTTCATCCATCCGTCCATCTATTTTGTTAGATCATTTTCAGGCCAAGGCTCGAAAATCAGTTAGATCCGAGTCTCAAGTGGAACACACCATATGGAACGGTGGGGTCAAGTCGTTGCCCTTTTTGGTAGCTATTTGCTGGCCACTCGTGGGCCCCACCATGATGTATATGTTAGATCCACGCAGTTCATCTGTTTCTGCAGTTTATTTTAGATTGTGGGTCTGAAAATGAAGAAGATCAAGATTTCAAATGGATCATACCAACGAGAATAATTTCCACCGTTGAAACCTTCTTAGGCCCACTGTGATTTTTTATACTGTCTATTATGTCCAAACCAGATCTCTTTGGGCAGGCCATGAGCTAGCGAATTCGATGGACAAATTAAAATTTTCATGTTGACCCCACCTTGCTGGGAAAGCACAATGATAACAATGGAAAGGGTCGCTGAAACAGACAGCATCTAGAGGACGCTGCTACCGGCGGACGCCCTTACTAGACGTGATCTGGGGACCCACCATGATGTTTATGTTTTATCCACATCGTGTGGACCCATTACATGACAAGCAAGGCCAACTAATGGGGCCCACCTCATGAATGGATTGGATCCAACATTCTGCGATTGAACAATTCTAACCATCTAATAAGGCGGGGCCCAAAGTGATGTTTTTTTTTATAAATCCACCCCGTCCATCCGTTTTGGGAGCTCATTTTAGGACATGAGAACAAAAATGAACCGGATCCAAGACTCAAGTGAGCCTCACTAAAGGAAAAGGTGGGTAGGTAAATTACTACCGTTGAAACCTCCTTAGGGTCCACAGTGATGTTTATATGACATCCATACCGTTCATAACGTCACTACTACTGGGATGAACTTGAAACACAAATATTATCCTGATTCATAACTCTCGTGGCTCCACAAATATTTCAATTGTGGACATTCAATCCTCACATTTTTTGCCCATTTGAGTCTTGGATCCGGTTCATTTTTGTTCTCATGTCTTAAAATGAGCTCACAAAATGGATGGATGGGGTAGATTTATCAAAAAAATATCACTTTGGGCCCCACCTTGGTTCCCAGCACAGGAACTTCCTGTGCAAGGCTTTCGCACGGTTTGGGTGGATCCCCCGATCCACTGAGATCGAAGGATCCCGGGATCCACTGATGTCAGTGGATCCCCAACTGTGGGGCTACTTTGATGTATGTACCTTACATCTACACTGTCCATGCATTTCGAAAACTCATTTTAAAGCATTATCCAAAAAATGAAGCATATCCAAATCTTACGTGGACCATACCACATGAAATAGTAGTGATTGAATCCACACCATTAAAAACTTCATGGAGGCCAGTGGAATGTTTATTTTCCATCCAACTTGTTTAAAAGGTCACAAAGACCTGGATGAAGATACCAAACAAATATCAGCTTGACCCAAAACTTTTTGTGACCCACTAGAAGCTTCTAATGGTTGAGTACCATTGTTTACTGTATTATGGTCCACCTGAGATTTGGATCTACTTCATTTTTTAAATCATACTCTAAAATGAGTTTCAAAATGAATGGACAGCGTGGATGCAATACACACACATCACACAGTGGACGACACGGTAAGGGTTCCACCTACCTCGGTGGATCCAGGGATCCAGCGAAGCCGTGCCCGGGGAGAGGGGTTAGGCAAGTTGTATTTTAGTGGTTGTAAATTTGTGGGGCCCACCTTGCTGATCTGTTGTATATCCACATCGTCTATCCATTTTTTTATAATAAACTTAAGGGATGAGCCTAAAAATGAAGCAGATCCAAATCTCCATTGGACCACCGTATACAAAATACTGGAGATTGGCTCAATGAAGGTTTAAATGGTGCACATTTGAGATATTACCGTTCATGCAGTGTAGCTAGCCCACTTGATTAAGTTTTTTTTTTCCATTTATTAGAATCTTTTGATGAATAGAAATGGATAGACGGAGTGAATTTTTCTAGGTCATCTTTATGAGCCCCACATAGCTTCCGATGACAGGCTAAGATTACACACATGTATCCGTCTGTTTGCAACTAAAAGGAGGGATAAGATCGTCTTTTTTAGAAATACCGTATAGCTTTGTATCATATAAATAGGGAAGATAGACAGTGGGTACCAATATGACTAACGTTTGCAATCCTTGGGTACTGATTTGGAATAAGTTTAAAAGTAGTTACTAATCCGTCTATGGCCCAAAAGATAGGTACCTGTATGGCAATAACTCTCTCTCTCTCTCTCTCTCTCTCTCTCTCTCTCTCTCTCTCTCTATATATATATATATATATATATATATATATATATATATATATATATATAGGGTCCACTGTAGTATAGGAGTGTTACCTACGCCTTCTAAACCGTTATAGAATTACTACGATGTTTATTTGCAATGTAACCTATTAACAACCCCCTCGGAAGTGGAGCCATCAGATTATACGTGTTTTATCAAAACCATCTATCATATGAGGGCAATCTTAGTATGTGTATGTGAAGACCATTCGATTTGTCAACCCATGAAAAGAGGCCCAAGCCTGATAATGAGATATATCAAAAGTCCATTGGACTTAAAACATGAAATAAATTCGAATCGGGCTACGCCCGACCTGAGATATGTGATAGGCCAAATGTCAAGCCCACTTAATTAAAGAATTGGTGATTTACATACTCTACTGATGAGCCCACTTAGGCCTTAGAGTGGTGAGTCCATTAGTAATAAGGCCCACCTAAATTAAAGCCTTGTAGGCCCAATTAATGGTGGAAATCATGTCTGGTCGAAGCCACTGACGGAATATATATCTTGTAATGAATGAGATGCGAATGTGATTATAAATAATGTATGAGATTGTGATAGTGATGGATGATGGTAATGATATTGGTGATTAAGGATTAGTAGAGATATGTGATATGATGTTTACGTCGAATTCTGTAACAGGGTCCTCCGAATGATCAACTTCTCTCCAAGGGGTTTTCTCCATGGACCTGAAAGAAACAGAAAGTAAGTAAGGGTGGCTGGCGTCCAGCCGTTAGCCCTCCAATGCTTAAATTAGATAGGAAAAAGAGAAGGAATAACCAGAACGGAGTTAAAGATTGAATATCGTGTACCTTTATCATCAATAGAGTCATCTATTTATACAGATCTCAATGATCCAATCCAATACGCAAGCTGTTAAGGTTAGCCCTGTTTTCGTGGGATAAGAAGCTTATCTCGATAATCCTTGGAAAAGATGCAGTCAAAACATCCTAGACGTCTACTTGATTACGTCTCTGGATATTCGGAGCTAAGAATAGATATAAACCAAAACCGGCCTATACAGGCTGCTGGTACTATGAGACGAAGGCCATCTATGCCAAAGACCACGATCACCCAGATATCGGGAGCTGCTCAAATCAAGAATACTCTGGTCGCATTTTGTAGATGCGACCCCTTCTGTCGAGCACGAGCCTGGCTGCTCGCATCAGGAGATGCGACCCCTTCTGCCGAGCACGAGCCTGGCTGCTCGCATTCAGAAGATGCGACCCATTTTCTCGAGCACGAGCCTAAATGCTCGCATTCAGGAGATGCGACCCATTTTCTCTAGCACGAGCCTGGCTGCTCGCATTCAAGAGATGCGACCCCTTCTGCCGAGCACGAGCCTGGCTGCTGGCATTCATGAGATGCGACCGCGATTCCTCACTTCTCTTTACAACTAATTTTGCCTACAACAGATGCCCCCCAAACCCTTGGTATTGAGGAACTATGCCAAGGGTTTTGTTTGTATAGACAGCTGGCTGCTAGGAGAAAATCGCGCATGATTCACTTAACGTGCTTCCGCATTTATGATGACCAGCTTTTACGCAGCTTTTCTGCCGCCAGAAATGAGGCATCGGGCGCCACGTGTTTCCGTATTTAATGCTAGCGCCCGTTCATCTGGCGTGCCGGATGAGAAGCTGCCGGGTGTCCATCAAATCAAACGGGATGATTGCATATAAATATCGGACTTAGCAGAATTTCCTTCATTTTCGAATTCTATCTACTGCGAAGTTTCCTTCCTTCTCCTTCTTTGTTTCCGGAGCAAAAACCTCTTTGCAGAGGTATTCTTTCTTCTTACTTACTTCTCCCATCCACTTTTTCTTTGTAATGGCGAAGGTCTCTGACGAAGAGATTGTTCCTCTGGGAGACGAAACCTTGGATTCTTCTGAATCCAACAACGCCAGAGTACCGGCTGGGAGATATTCTGCCTCCGGTTACTCCTCCATCTTGACGGAGGAAAGGCTCTCTAACCTTAGAGAGACATATCGGGTCCCAGACTCTGTTTCGTTTAGATTACCTGGGAGAGGGGAGACAGCCGATGCACCACCACCAGGGTGTGTGGCTTTTTATGAATATTTTTTCAAAGTAGGCGTACGTCTTCCCCTCCACCCTTTCATACGAAACTTCCTCCGTCTCTACAAGATTGCCCCGGGCCAACTAATAGTTAATGGCTGGCGGGTGCTTCTGAGCGCTTTTGTCCTCTGGAAGCAAGCGGGTAACGATGAGTTAACCGCTGAGGACTTTTTAAGGTTATTCCAGCTGAAGAAGGCGCCAGCTAGCAAGGGTTGGTACTACCTATGCTTCTGGCACCGGAATAATTTTATCTTGGGAAACCCTTCTTCCAACTGCCTGGGGTGGAGAAAAAAGTGGTTCTATGTCTCCGGCAACTGGGAGTCCGAAATGGGCTCCGACCCCAAAGGCCATAACATTAATCGCCATTTTGGCGAAGGTGGGTTAAGTGTTTGTTTATCTGTCTGAAAGAAACAATACCTTTGCTCCATGACGATTTAATGTGCCTTCTTTTTGTTCGTAAGAATCCCAATTGGTGTGAAGCCAAACCTGAGAGGAGGACTCAACGAGAAGTTAGTTAGAGTCTACAAGCTCCCCGCGACTACACGCCACGTCAACGTTGCATTAGAACCTCGTCATCTCTGTGCGGCGGGTCTCATCTTCCGAGAAGAGATGACGAACGTTGGAGACAAGAGAGGTGCCCTGAGGGTACTTCCCCGTCTGAAGGGTACGGCCTCCAAGAGGCAAAAGAAGACCGCGGGGGGTCCTTCAAATGCGCCTACTCCCGCAGAGGGGTCTGCTCGCGGTGCTCAATCGCGTGTGGCTGCCTCGGGAGGGGTCGCTACGACTTCTCGTACGACCGCGACCCCTCCGGTCAACGCGACCCCTCCGGCTGTCATTCATTGTCAGCCAATTATCAAAGTCGTCGATAACTCGCCGAAAGGCGATCGAAGAGGAGGAGGACTCCCTCCAAGGGGAGCTACATGCGAGCCGGCTGTTGCTCGTGAATTGCTGACACCCTCTTTGGGTACAGCGGGTGCTCGCGAGGCGGGCTCGAAGGAGATGGTGGTGGCCCAACCTTCTGGGTCGGGAACTTTTGTCATCCCACCGCACTTGCATCCAATATGCGAGTTCATGTTTGATAAAATATCTCCCAACTCCTTCGGAGCTCTCCCTGAACCAAGCCTAGAAACTCTTTCCTCAGATATCGGGGTGAGATTGCTATAGGTAACCAACCTTACACCGTCTTTCTTTATTATATATTTTTTTTTACTAATATGGCGGGCTGCTCTGAATTTTCTCCTCTCTCACATTTTTTTTATAGAGCCTGGATCTCACGCTTCGAGTCAGACGTGACATCGAAGCAGCCCGCCGCAGCGTGGAGGATGCGGAGAAGAAGAAGAAGACGATGGAAGCCGAGGTCCAAGGGCGGGACCGCTTGGTGAAGGCTTTGGAAGCCCAAATCGCCAAGCTGGACGAAGAGAAGAGGATTCTCCTTGTCAAAATCCAATCCATGACTGATCGCTTTCAGTCACTGGATCTCCAACTCGTAAAGCTTTAAGAGCTTCAAACTAAGAGCGAGAGGGAGAGGGAGATCTTCCGCCAAGACAAGATCCAGCTTGAAGAGCAGCTTAAGGACGCTCGGACCAAGCTCGAGGAGGCCCAGCAGCGACTTAAACAGCTGAAGGATGACTCCATCCACTGGGAAGAGGAGCGGGTGGCTCTCGTTCAGATGGTATCTGACGAGGATCCTCGCGTAGTCCAGGAGTTTCGTACTTCTCAACTTTATGACGAGGAGCGATATGAAGCGTATATCGCTGGTCGCAATTTTGCGGTCAGAGTTATGCAGCAGATCGCTCCGACCTTTAATGTTGAGGAGTTCGACAGGATGGCTTTCGAGGTTGCAGCTAGAGAACGAGCTGCTGCTGAGAATGAAGTCACCGGAGCTACAGATGTTGCTCCTACTCCCGAGACTGGTCCTGAAGCTGAGAGCTGCGAGCCTGCCCAAGAGGGGGATGACCAGCCCTGACTTTGTTGCCTTCTTTCGTCTACATCGTGTATTTTTTATTTTTTTTATATACTCTTGAGAAGAAATTTGTATGTAACGACTATGTAATGACTTGACCTTTTGGTCCATTATAATGAATATCTATTTCTTCAATGTCGTGTATTTTTCCTGGTTTTCATTTTTGCCTTGTGTCAATCACATGCTGACTCATCAGGGGATGCGACCCCTTAATTCGAGCACGAGCTGAACTGCTCACATTTAGGAGGTGCGACCCCTTAATTCGAGCGCGAGCTGCGCTGCTTGTATTTAGGCGGTGCGACCCCTTAATTCGAGCACGAGCTGCGCTGCTCGCATTTAGGATATGCGACCCCTTAATTTGAGCACGAGCTGAGCTGCTCGCATCTGACTCATAAAAAGTGAATTAGACTCAATCCGGGGGTCGTATGACCGTCTCTGCGTTGAGATAGACTAGTCTATCGATTGAGATTTTGATTCCACCAAGGGCAGAAAATTGGTTAAGAGAGCACGTATGCTCTCTTCAGGGCTATTTTTTATCCATAGAATGAAGAAGCAACCAACTAGTAATAATTTCAACCCTACCAAGGGTAGGCAATTGGCCAAGAGAATGAATATATTCTCTTCGGAGCTATTCGAGTCCAAGTAAATGGAGTAGCGACCAAAAGATGGTTTTAACCCTACCAAAGGTAGGCGATTGGCCAAGAGAATGTATGTATTCTCTTCGGGGCTATTTGAGTCCAAGTAAATGGAGTAGTGACCAAAAGATGGTTTTAACCCTACCAAAGGTAGGCGATTGGCCAAGAGAATGTATGTATTCTCTTCGGGGCTATTCGAATCCAAGTAAATGGAGTAGCGACCAAAAGATGTCTTCAACCCTCAATTCATTCGAATATCGTTAAGAGTTACATTGCATCAAGGGAAGTATTGCAACAAGTGTTCCACATGCCAAGGGCGACGTACCGGTCTTCCTTGCATATCTTCAAGATAGTAAGTGCCGGGTCGCACAATTTTGATGACTCGATACGGGCCTTCCCAATTTGGATCAAGTGATCGAGCAGGGACCCTAAGGTTTTGTCTGAGAACCAAATCACCTAGTTGGAAAGCTCTAGGTCAAACTTTAGCATTACGATAGCGAGCAATGCGCTGCTGATATGCTGCTACTCGCATCTGAGAGGCAATCCTTCGTTCTTCCGAGAGATCGAGGTGAAGTCGAAGATTCTCTTGGTTAATTAGTGGGATCGTACTGCTCAACCTGGTATGAGGGGATTTGAATCTCAACTGGTACTACCGCATTGGTACCGAATGCCAAGGAGAAGGGGGTTTCGCCCGTAGACGTACGAGCCGTAGTCCTATATGCCCATAAGACTTCTGGCAAGAGTTTCGGCCACATGCCCTTACACTCACCGAGCTTGGTTTTCAAATGATGCTTGATGATTTTATTCACTACCTCGACTTGCCCATTTGCCTGAGGATGATATGGAGAGGTGCGGAGGTTACGTATCTTCCACTTTTCACAAAATTCGTCAAAGGCTGCATTGTTGAATTGCGTCCCGTTGTCGGTAATTATAGTGTGGGGGAGTCCATAACGGCATATGATATTCCTCCATATGAACTTCGTAGTTTGTTTCTCAGTAATCTTGGCCAATGGTTCTGCCTCGGCCCATTTGGTGAAGTAATCGACCCTTACTATCGTGAATCTGTTTTGTCCTTTTTCAGTAGGCAAGGGCCCAATGATATCGACCCCCCATTGTGCGAAAGGCCAAGGGCTATCAACTGGAGTCATTTGCTCGGACGGTGCGTGAGGTATAGGAGAATATCGCTGGCACTTGTCACATTTTTTAGAGAGTTCAATCGCGTCTGCCTTCATAGTGGGCCAATAGTATCCTTGCCTCATTGCTTTATACGCTAGGGATCGACCCCTTGGGTGGTTACCACATGCCCCCCGGTGTATTTCATCCAGAACATGACGTGCTTCTTCTGGGTGAAGACACCTTAAATAAGGCAAAGAAAAGCTTTTACGTAATAGGATCCCATTCTGTAAAGTGTACCTGGCAGATCGATATCGGATTTGTCGCACGGATGTTTTGTCGTCTGGAAGAACTCCATCTCTGAGATAAAGGGTGATGGGATCCATCCAACATGGAGACGAATGTATTACAACCACCTGCTCGAGAGTGGCATGGTCAATACTCGAAGTTTGAAGATACTCAATAGGAATCGAATATGGTAACTCAGATTCTGATGCAGAGGCGAGCTTTGCTAGTGAATCAGCGAGTTTATTCCTCACGGGGGATGCGGATTATTTCGTAATTCTTCTGTTTTGCGAGCAAAATGAGAACTCGAGATTTGTACAAGGCCATCCTTTCTTCTTCAGCCTCGAACTCACCGAGAACCTGATTGACAATAAGCTGAGAATCGCTGTGAATGAGTAGATTTTGAATCGAGAGGACGTTTGCTAGTTCGAGGCCAACGATCAGGGCTTCATACTCTGCTTCATTATTTGAGATGTGGGAATCGAAGCGTAATGCATATTGAAAATGCGACCCGTCTGGAGCGACTAGGATAAGGCCCGCTCCACTACCCGTGGCCCGTGAGGACCCGTCCACGAAGAGTGACCAGGAAGGCTGGTCGCTGATCGCGGTACTTTCATCGGAAAAAGAATATGTGAATTCGGCGATAAAGTCAACTACGGCCTGGCCCTTGATTGTAGTCCTGGGGCAGAACGATATGTCGTGCTCGCTAAGCTCGACCGCCCATTTAGTTAATCGTCTGGAAGCTTCAGGTTTCTGAAGGATCTGCCGTAACGGATAATTTGTCGGTACTAGAATAGCGTGGGCTTGAAAGTATGGTCGCAGTTTTCGAGTTGCCGTGACTAAAGCTAGGGCCAGTTTCTCCATATTAGAATAACGAGTTTCAGCATCCACCATAGCTCGACTGACATAATAAACGGGCTTTTGTATCCCAGAATCTTCTCTTATTAAAGCGGCGCTAACGGCTGTGGAGGACACAGATAAATAAAGGATGAGTTGTTCGTGCAACACAGGTTTAGATAAGACGGGGGGTGTACTTATATATTGCTTCAGTTGTTGAAAAGCTTCTTCGCATCGTGATGTCCATTCCCAATCAAACTTGGTTGTGGCACGGAGGAGCTTGAAGAAGGGTAAACATTTGTCAGATGCTCGCGAGATGAACCTATTTAGTGACGCAATGCGACCAGCCAGACGTTGGACGTCCTTAAGGGTGGTTGGGGATTTCATCTCTATCAATGCTTTTATTTTTTCAGGATTTGCCTCAATTCCTCGTTGGCCGACCATAAACCCAAGAAATTTTCCAGCAGACACTCCGAACGCACATTTTTCTGGGTTTAGTTTCATCTGATATTTCCTCATCAGATCGAAAGCTTCTTGAAGATCTGAAAGATAATCACCTTCTACGACACTTTTCACGAGCATGTCATCAATATAGACTTCCATATTCCTGCCAATTTGCGCGGCGAATATCTTGTTGACAAGACGCTGATAGGTGGCCCTTGCATTTTTAAGACCGAACGGCATCACCTAATAGCAATATAGACATTGGTCAGTGATGAAAGCAGTATGTTGGCTATCGGGCGGATGCATCATAATCTGATTATAACCGGAATAAGCGTCCATAAAACTAAGTGGAGCATGCTCAACTGTCGAATCAACCAACTGGTCGATTCGTGGAGTTGGGAAGCTATCTTTAGGGCAGGCTTTGTTCAAATCCGAGTAATCAACACACATTCTCCATTTGCCGTTAGATTTCCGGACGAGGACTACATTCGCGACCCACTCTGGGTAGTCAACTTCTTTTATGAAATTGACCGTAAGCAGCTTCTCGACTTCAGCTTTGATTGCCATTTGCCTCTCTGCAGTGAAGGCACGTCGACGCTGGTGTACGGGTTTATGCTTCGGGTCGATGTTCAGACGATGTGCGATGATGTTGGGGTCGATGCCTGGCATATCTTTGTGAGACCAAGCGAACACGTCTTGATATTTGGTGAGGAGATGGATCAACTCATCCCGGAAGGCACTCTTCAAAGAGGATCCCATGTAAACAACTTTGGAGGAGTCGTCTTGGGTTAAGTGAATCGCCACTGTATCTTCCCCAGGAGTTCCCGATTGGAGGGCATTCTCTCTTGGATCTAACGAGTTGTCCGTCGAGGAGTTAGGTGAATCTTGTACTATCATCATAACGGGTGCTAATTGCACTTTCTTTCGGTCTTGTAGGGCTATCTCATAACAGGACCGGGCCTCTTTTTTATTTCCTCTTACAACCCTGACACCATTTGGGGTAGGGAACTTGACGCATAAATACAAAGGATGTAAAGCTGCCCTAACCTTATTAAGTGATGGTCGCCCCAAAATGGCGTTATATGTTAACTTTCGATCTACCACGAGGAAGTTTATGAAGATGGTAGTCTTCGCTGGACTTTTCCCAAAAGTGACTGAAAGATCAATGCTTCCTTCAGGCGTTACCACCTCGCCCCCGAAGCCGACGAGGGGAGTCAAGACTGGCTTGAGTAGGCTCCTGGCAAGTGCTATTTTGTTGAAAGCCTCCAGGTACAGGATATCAGCAGAGCTACCTGTATCCACCATAATACGATGAGTCAAATAATTTGATACCTTTAATGCGACCATAATGGAGTCTTCGTGAGGGAAGTACATTCCCTCAGCATCTTCGAGGGAGAAGGAAATTGGAGGATGACTAAGTCTTGACGCGTTAGGCGTTTGTTCCAGCCAATAAACGTGTTGGGGCTTTTTTGACGCCTTATGAACGTATGCTTTCATTGAAGCTCGAGAATCTCCCCCGCAAGCCGGTCCCCCGGCGATGGTCCGAATTTCCCCGGTGGGCTCAGTGTCTTCTTGGGGAGGATGTCGATGAGGTGATTTCTTCTGTTGTTGCGAGGCTACCCTCCTTTTTTGCCAGCGACCTTGCCGGGCAACATAATCTTGAAGATGACCTTTTCGAATCAGAGCCTCGATGTGGTCACGCAAAGTTATACAGTCTTGGGTAGTGTGCCCATGGTCTTTATGAAAATAACAAAACTTGCTCTTGTCTCTTTTCTCAGGATCAGATTTTATTTTCACTGGCCATTTCACATACGGTTTATGCTTAATCTCCATTAGCACCTTTTCTGGAGGCCGGTTAAGAGGGGTGTAGTTATGGTACTTACCGGAGAAAACTTTCTTCGGAGAACGATCTCGCCGATCGCGCCTATATTTCTTATCTGAAGAAGAGACTTCCTCCGGCTTACGCTTCTTGCCTTGTAAACCATGACGTGCCGATGCTACCTCTTCAGCATTGATATACTTCTGAGCTTTAGTTTGGAATTCTGTCATAGTTTTGGGAGGGTTCTTATCCAGAGCGAATCTGAACTTTTCGCTGGTGATTCCAGCTATTAGGGCGGTGAGGCCCTTCTCTTCAGTATACCCTTCGGTTTGGACTGCTTCAGTTGTGAAGCGCACTGTAAACTCCTTTGTTGTTTCTCCATACTGCTGTTTCAAATCCATTAGGTGAGACGCCAGTTTTTTGGTACGGATGCTTCCCATGAATTGGGAAAGGAACAGCTCTGATAACTGTGAAAAGGATACGATAGATCGAGGTTTCAATCCCCGGAATCAGGTACGGGCTGCTTCTTTTAAAGTTAGGGAAAAGGCCCTACACATGATTTTTGACCCATGTCCCTCCAACTCCATAAGAGACCTATAGGTTTCCAAATGTTCGAGAGGATCGTCGGTACCCGTATATGGGGTGATGAGGGGTGTGCGATACTTTCTTGGTAGAGGTGCTTCCATGACTTCGCTAGTGAAAGGGGACTCGGATCGATGTATCGACGCCACGGCGATTGATGGTCGATTCGTCTGATATCGTTGCTCCATATCATCAAAACGATCATGGATTTTTTTGAGATCTCCTTCCCATGGTAGCGTATAACCGGAAGCTTCAATGGTGGAACCATGAGATTGTTGTTGGCGAGAGGTACTGGAATGTACGGAATGCGGGGATAATACCGGGGGTTGGTTGCCAATCGGCGCTCGGTTCGATGGAGGATGATTTGGTTGAACCTGTGGTTCGTCCACAGAGTGTCTGGAAGCCATCGGTATGGGCTGTGCCGGCAACCCCCTGGAAGGTGGCTTCTGGGAGCCATTGGTGATTATGGATTAGTAGAGATATGTGATATGATGCCTTTAACATATTAATGTTAATCACACTCATGCATCATGGAATGATGATATGTGCATGTGTACCGGAATACATTCATCTATGCATAAGATATGTTCCTTGTAGTTGGGTCACATGATCGAGAATTGATATAATCGATAGTGGCACATGATGATTTTATGGATTTTCTAGCCTAAAAGCTAAGAAAACCTTGGACTCATGGTATTACATGCACATAGTTATGTGCCTTGGCATAATCACTTTAATTCATGTATAATCATGACATATATGATGATGGTGATACTACAGTTGTGCCGTATAACATGAATTGGATCTAGGTGATGAAATGTGTATTTATGATGATAACTTGGATTATCCCTAAAAAGGGACGAGATACTGAAAATCTGAAAATATTAGGAGATGATGTGCCCATTCGGTTGAAAGTCCCTAAACCCTGATATTACCTAGGGATGCCTTGTCGTCGAGCTAAGTAGATACATGGGTCATGGATTTGACTCTCACTGATGAGGTCGGGTAGAGAAGAGGTGGGTCCAACCTGCTTAATGGCTGAGGTACAAATAGGGACCGGTCTAACTCGCCGACGAGGAGAAGCATGAATGAGGTTTGTTACTCACGTGCCGGGTGGAAGTCCTACAATAGCACCACAATATGGGTATGCGAGGTCGATTGTTTGTGTCTGGTGTATGCATGGGCATCAACTATGGTGTTTTCCAAGATTATAATAATAATAATAATAATAAAAGAAAAAAAAGAAAAAATTTTGCTGGACGTCTATCGTCAGAGACTTGGAACATCGAGCGTTGTTTTTCTTAAAGTAATGTGGGGGCCCCACTCATGGGACCCACCTTGATGGATTTAGTATATCCACTTCGTCCATTTATTTCTCCAACTCATTTTAGGACTGGTGTCCAAATTTGGACCCAAACCGAGGTTTGAGTGTGCCACACCACCTGGAACAAATTAATGGTGAAAAAAAATTATAAAATAAAAATGAAAACAAAAAGATAGAAATTCTAGGCATGGACAGCGGTCCACTCGTGGACCCCATTGTGATGAAATTAGTAGATCCAAGCTGACTATATGTTGTATTATGATGTTTTACAGCTTGGGTACAAAAATCAGGTAAATTTAAATCTGAGGTGGCCCACACCACTTAAAACAGTAATGATAACAATATACATTGTTGAGGCAGTCCGATTTTGGATTGCTGTCCACTTTGTGACCCATTTGGAGACATTTTAAGAAATCTAATCCGTCTAATATCTTAATAAACAAGTTTTCTGGTTGAAGACAAAAAATGGTTCGTGTAGGATATTCCAGTGGGACATAGCAAGACAAAAGTGGGGACAATACCTGTCCATTGGTTGGGAACTTGTGGGTCCCACTGTGTAGTCTTTGGAAAATTTTGATCCACCCAATCTCTTGAGTATTCGGTTATTATTTTTGTGACAAAAAACAGCCCAATTAGAGTTCCAAGCGGTCCATGCCAAGTGAAATAGTGGGGAGGTACAATATGGATTCTCATAAATTGATCATTTTAGGATATCCCACGACAAGATCTTTGCAAAATGTAATTAATCATCTTTGGTAGTGCACCATTGGGGAACTTGTGACCAAGAATAGGATGATTCACCAGTCAAGTGGGCCGTACCATCAGAAAAATAGTAAAAGGGCCATTCTTTTTAGAAAAGTGAGTCACAATAATCGAATCTAGACTATCCATTAAGGAACCAAACCTCAATAAAGTATAATTCAAATTGAAAATAAGTATATTTAAGGCCAGATTGGTGATAAATAAATATAAATTACATTTATTGTAGATTCAGAACTGATTCTACTCAAGACGTGACAGAATTAACAAAGTAATCGCCACTATCAACAGGTGAGTACATCCCAACACGTTTCCTAGTCATTTTAATTAAGTTGTGTAATGGACAATAATATATGATATTGATTGATTCATGCTTGATTAAATATTATTTAAATAATATCCATTTATAATAAATGTCATGAAATGTTGCCTCTCAAAAGGAGAGATGGAATGTACGGATGTGAATTATTATATGGATGTGAATTATTGCATGCATTCATGGGTTATTGTGCCTGGAGTTCAACTCTGGAAGATCGGTAGGTACTTAAGTACCCGGTTAGCCAGGGACCATCCTAGAAGCCCATTAATATGTGGAAGTCCACCCTACAAGGAAGGGGGAGCCGATTGATGGGATCCAATCGAAGCAAGTAGAAGACTGAATATATGCCCACTTGATGCATCATTTCATATTAAACTCATTCTTGTATTAATTATGTATTACATGTATTTGATGACATGTGTTTATCCTGCTTAGTTGAAATGCATGTGAACCGTATTGGGTTACTCGCTGGGCTTTCCAGCTGACGTTGTGGAATAAAAATATACAGATGATGTGGACGTTGAACCTTTAGAGAATGCCCCTGATAATGAAATGGGACCACTAGAGGAACCGCAAGACTATCGGCCTAATTTAACGGAGGAAGAAGTGGCGGCCTTAAACCAAGACGTTTAGACTATTTTTTTTTTTTCAATAATTAGTAGACATCTAATAAAGTCCCAAATAGGTGGACTTAGTTTATAGTTAAATATTCCTTGGACAAACGGTAACTTAGTATTTCATTATTTCATGCCTCTTAAAGTGGTTTAACATTATAAATGCATTTAGTGCACCAGTTATACCCCGTAAACTGGGCCGGAGGGTGCACACTCTAAGTCCGGATTTCGGGGCGTGACAAACCCGACCTGACTCGGTTTAATTTGAGTTGGGTAAGGGTTGAGAAAATCCAACCCGTATTCAATTTGGATCGGGTTAGGGTTGAGTTGGAAATGACCCGACCTGAACCCGACCCATAGCCACCTCTAGGAGTTACACGCTCGCTCTCTTCATGCTCGTCTTGAACCACCCATGGATGATTCTCGATCAACCTCAGCCCTTCGAGCTCCATGGCCACTTCCTTCATCATGGGCCTTTCGTCCCCCCTTAGTTTCAAGCATCTCTTCGCATGCTCAGAAACTGCCTCAACCTGTTCGACCCTGCCTTCACTCACTACCCGATCCTCTAAAACCTCAACTAGCCTATTCTCTTTCATGTAGGAAACAAAATACATTGCTAAGTTCCTCTCCCTTTCAGATCTCTCCAAAGATAGCGGCATTTTCCCTGTTAAGAGCTCCACCAGAACCACTCCAAAGCTATAAATGTTGCTCTTCTCGGATAGCTGGCTCGTATGGAAGTATTTCGGGTCCAAGTACCCTAAGGTCCCTTGCACCAATGTAGTCCATTGAGTGTGATCCAAAGGAACCAACCTCGAAGCTCCGAAATCAGCCACTTTAGCAGCGTAATTATCATCTAAGAGTATGTTTGTGGACTTGATGTCTCGATGGATGATTAGCACAAATGCCGCAGAGTTGAGATAGGCGAGTGCCCCTGCTGTTTCCACAGTGATCCTCAAGCGGTTATCCCATGAAAAGAAGGATGTGGGGCCTGCTTCACCATGGATGTGATCGAAGAGGGTCCCGTTGGTGACGAATTCATAGACCAGCATTGGGACCTCAGTCTCTAAACAACACCCCAAGAGTTTCACCACATTCTTATGGTTGATTTGCGAAAGAATAACGACCTCATTTATGAACTGATCAATTTGGTTGTCATCTACTAGCTTGGACTTTTTAATGGCAACGATCCTCTCGTCAGGCAATATTCCTTTGTAGACGGTGCCGTAGCCACCCTTTCCGAGGTTCTAATTTTCATTGTAGTTGTTTGTCGCTCTTTTAAGCTCTTCCACGGTGAAAATCTTGGTTGCCTCGATGGTGCCTTTGTGAGAAGAGAGTTGTTGTTGTAGAAGGTAACCTACATTTTGTTGAAAGAATCTCTTTGAGTTTGATGATCTTTCGCTTCCTAACTCCCCAGTATAACCAAGAAGTTCCAAGAAGAAGTAAGAGTCCTGATCCACAGCCTGCATAGATTACTCAACCAGCATCAATTTGGGTTCTTATCAATCTACAGGACAAGAACGGTAGTGATCAATAATTGGGTCCAATCATCAGAAAGACCCAACTGTTTTTGTGAATGAGATGGGTGTTTGTGGGCCCAAGCATTCGGGTGTCTCCGGATGCTACCCCTTTTTCATTTCTCGCAAAAATAAGTAGAGACGATAGTTCAAAAACTCCAAAACCAGACTCCCAGCTAGGTCGAGTCAACTCAAAGACTTGATCGAGTCTTCACTTGACTCAACTCAGTATTTTAATAACTAATTTAAAATATTTAGTGTAGGTAAATTCTTAAAATTGTTGGAAAAAAGATAAATTAAATAAAAAGCTAAAGAAATAACAGTTTTGATTGGACCGAGTTTTAAGTTGAGTCAACTTGATGTATTGAGGCAAACCCTCAATCAAGGCAAAGTTAGGACCAGGAAGAGGACCTAGGAATGGGCCAAAAAGGTTCCAAAACCGAGCTAAGGGAAGGAAGGACCAGTTGGAGGAGACAATCACAAAAGACCTCTGCCAACCGGTCAACTGGCTGGCCGGACCACCCTGACGACCAGTCGGACACAATCCAGGGAGTTTCTGAACTCTTTGGACGTTTTTGGTCACAAACCGACCGAACGGCCGACCCTCAACACCGGCTAGCCAGACCCCCCACCAACCGGCCAGCCCTTGCACAGCAAGTGCGTGAAAACTTCATATTTATGGTGTTTTGTTATTCCGATTTGTTTAATTACTTTCCTTTTCCAATTAGGACATCTAGGTTGCGTTTCTAGGGTTTAATTTGCTATAAATACTTTTTTTAATTTCGTTTTAGGGGATGATTTGAATAATACAATTTTTTTTTATAGAAAAACTATTGTTTTCCTATTGTTCTTTATGAATTCGAAGAAAAGGTCTCGTAGATTCGAGATATCCCATCGTGGATTCGATGAAGACAAGTTGAGGAGTCCCTGTAGATCTGTGGATTCGAATTAGTTATCCCACACACCGCTTCCGCCCGCATGAAGTTGGTATCAGAGAGAAGTTCTTCCTCGGCGATGGCCTCAAGTGCAAGCAATGACAATAATCCTACAGATGGTGGCTACGATGAACAGCCCCTCGCGTCCAGAGAGTTCATGGAGTTTCGACGATAACATCTTCAAGTTATGCAAGCATTACAAGCCTCGATCGATCGCCTCGCCACGACTTTTGCTCCACAACAACCCCCTAACGACGCCCATCCTCCTGCAACAGTTGTATCGCAAAACAACATTGTTCGTCGAGCATCGCCCGTGGCCAATCGTCGACCGATTGTCGAAGAGGATATCAGATCCAGCGATGACAAAGTAGAGGATTCTGTGTTCCGACATCCTGGTGATTGAGAAGCACGTGACGATCGCACTGACCGAGGATTTTGAGGTAAGGGTGAACTCCCTAATTTTAATGGCGCACTTGGTATCGAGGATTTCATTAATTGGATAGCCGAAGTTGAAAGATACTTCGACTACATGAGGATCCCCGATGATTTACAAGTGAAACTTATCGCATATAAGTTAAAATCGGGCGCTTCCGCATGGTGGGAGCAATTACAGAATACGCGCGCTCGCCAGAACAAACTTCACATCCGTTCGTGGCCACGGATGAAGTGCTTGCTGAAATCCTGATTTTTGCCGAGTGATTATAAACAGGTATTATTTCATCAGTGTCAGAATTGTAAACAGGGAGGCCGCTCCGTCACGGAATATCAAACAGAATTTGATCGCCTCATGACTCGCAATGGGTTGTCTGAAATGGAGGCACAGCAAACCGCAAAGTTCATCGACGGTTTAAGGCCTGCGATCCAAGACCAAGTTCAGTTGCGGTTGATCTGGATTTTGGATGAAGCCGCTTAGGTCGCTAAACGTGTTGAGACGCAACTAGCGAAGGCTCTCACATGCACCAATCCTCATACGGTCCCCACAAACTATCCAGTGCAAGATCCTCCCCTTTCCAAAGGGAAAGAAACTGTTGAAAGTACTCAGCCCCATGTTGGCTGTCAGACCACACTAGGAAGTGGCCAAGCCCGACCACAATGGTCAGCAACCGTACCCAATCCAAGTAAGATTCTGAATCTGTACAACCGACCGAGACCCGATCATTGTTTCCGATTTGGACAACCCGGGCACCTTTCAAACGTTTGCCCACAACGGCCCACAGCTAATGTAATTACCACCACGGATGATGTCCAAGCCGAGCTGGAAGATGTTGTTGATGAAGATCAATATGAAGAAGAGGATGAAGGGACTGAGTGGATTTTAGGTGATCAATGTGTTTCTTTGGTTATACTAGATAGTGAGCGCATGATCGATTCACATGTTCATCCCCAACGTCATAACTTATTCTCCACAAGTTGTACCATGGGCAGGAAAGTATGTGATGTGATTGTGGATGGTGGTAGCTGCGAAAACATTCTCTCTCAAGAGGTGGTGGATAAGTTGAAGCTCAAGACTACACCGCATCCTTCGCCCTACGACATTGGGTGGATTCGGAAAGGAAGCAAGACGAAGGTGTGTGATGTTGTTGACATGGATGCCTGTCACATGATCTTCGGGCGTCCCTGGCAATTTAATCGAGATGTTGTACATCGTGGCCGAGACAATATTATTACTTTCAGCAAGGATGGAAGGCGAATCGTTCTTGCTCAAGCAATCCGTGGTAATGGCCGCCGACAACTCAAGAATCAGAGACAATCTCTCATTGTCTTAAGCAACAAGACAACAAGACCGCGTGGATGAAAGCAAAACTCAAGGTCGAGTTTTTTTCAAGAGAGGGCGACTGATGTAGTAAGGCAACCCCTCAATCGAGGCAAATCTGGTACCAAGAAGAGGACCCAGGAATGGGCTAAAAAGGTTCCAAAACCAGGCCAAGGGAAGGAAGGACCAGCTAGAGGAGATGGTCACAAAAGACTCCACCGACCGGTCAACCGGCTGGCTGGACCACCCTAAAGACCGGTCGGACACAGTCCAGGAAGTTTCTGAACTCCCTAGACATTTTTTGTCACCAACTGACTAGCCGGCCGGCCCTCAACTCCGACCGGCCGGCCCTCAACTCCGACCGGCCGGCCCTTGCATAGCATGTGCCCCAAGACTTCATATTTTTGGTTTTTTTTTTTTTTTTCGAATTGTTTAATTAGTTTCCTTTTCCAATTAGGACACCTAGGTTGCGTTTCTAGGGTTTAGTTTGCTATAAATACTTGTTTTAATTTTGTTTTAGGGGATGATTTGAATAATACAACCTTTTTTTTTTATGGAAAACTATTGTTTTCCTATTGTTCTTTGTGGATTCGAATAGAAGGTCTCGTGAGTTCGAGATATCCCGTCGTGGATTCGACGAAGACAGGTTGAAGATTCCCTATAAATCTGTGGATTCGGATCAGTTATCCCACACACCATTACAGCCCGCGCCACAACTGAGTTTGAAAATTATGGTAGAGACTAGCCTAGTTTCGAGTTGAGTGACTCAATCGACTGGCATTTGTTGGGAAAGCCGTTGCACTTATTTTTTTTTGAAAATGATGCTAGAGAATTATATTTTTCAGTCTCCCACACGTGTTCATACATGCCACGTGTTCCAAAATCCACACTGTTTATCAAACTCTTTATCATGGAAAATCCAAACCCAGTGAGTCTGAGTAATAGGCAAGTAGGCCTAATTAAGCTAAGTTGAAACTCGGGATCAAACCTGTCTGTAGGAGTTGAGTTGCCGATTCTTAAAACCATGGTCACACCATGCAAAATCAAGATTCTGAATGAGATCCGACCCACAGCTTTAAATCCAGGCCAAAGCTAACCCAACGCCAGCGATTGCACCAACTGGTGAATGGATCAAGGCTCAAATATTCAATGATTGAACGACTAGAACTGTTTACTTCATCATCTGTGACTGTGATCCATCCACAATGTGGCCCATTTCAAGAACGGTCCAGATCACTTTATTGTTCAACCATGTGGCCCGTTCTCCGCAAGACCAGATAAGGTTCATCATTGAACGATGGAATGGCTATGACATAAGAAACGGTGCGGACTACATATGATCCTCAGCCTTAGTTCATTGTTTGTATAAATGGAGGCCATTATCTGGTGATCAAGACTGTTGATCCAAGAAGCCAAAGTTTGGATGGGTAGGATCCTCCAATTAGGGCGATTTTTGGAATGTAGCTCATCTACTGCGGTATCCATCAAATCAATGGTCTGGATGATTGAAAATCCAAGGAATTGCAAAGAAATGCTTACCTAACCTTGATCACTGGAAAATCTTCATCGGATGAAACCAAGGGAAGAGAAGTGCAGCCACTTCCATCTTTTCTACCGTCGCCTGTTTGGCCTGATGGGCATTGCCAGCAATAGCTCACTGCGGAGTTTTTGCAGGCTAATAATGATGAGTCCGGATCCTCAGTTGAAAACGATCAGAGAAATCTTTCTCCTCACTACTCTGATTGGTCTAACTCAGTCTGACTGTGTCAGAGCTGAGTTGCTCTGACACAGTCAGGATGCTCTGGACTAATCAGAGCGGCAGCAGCAGAGATTCTACGATCCGGATTGGTTCTTCGTGGGTTCAATGTGTGTCATGGCCCACTCAATCATAACCAATAACTATACATAGATAATAGATATAGGTATCAGCTGACGAAAAACTGTACATATGGGATTCATGCATCTCAAATTAGACGGATAAAATAGTGCGACGGACGGTCAGATTAGTGGACATCTTTTTTCTTGAATTTGGACGGGTGAATATTTTCTGTTTCAACCGTCCATTATATGTCCTGCAATCGGTAGTTACGGTTTATATGTTTAGTGGATCTTCAGAGGAGGATCTATCTATAATAGGAGCAATGATTTGGACGGTTTAATTTGAGGTGAATGTAGGATGAAGTTCGTAACTTTTGTGTGCACGTGCATGAAGCAAAAGGGCTGTCAACGCCCGTGTTTTGAACTGTTTCGGGCCGAGTCACAGGCTGGGCCTATTCAAAATTCTGATTTTTAAAGTTGGAGCCCGGCCCATTGACACCCGTGACCGGCATCTCTACGCAGTGTACACTCCATTCTTGGTTCCGACATATGAGGATCATGCGATCAACCATCCAAACCAATGATCAGTGGTGTCTCATCATGGATGGAGCATGCCTCAAAATTCTTTTTGAGAGGAAAAATCTTGACCTTTCGTTTGGGGCCAGTAAATGAAAGGTCTAAGTTCGAGTGCTAAGGAGACACATTAACCCCACCAGTGGGCGGGTGCATCGTGTGACTAACCATGCGGATGCATTACCCCGCTAATAGGGTGTGCGGTGCATGACTTAAAAAAAAAAAAAAAAAAACTAAAATATCATGAGATTTTTTCTTATTCCCGGTGCGCATTTATTAGAGAACTGAAATGGTAGCTAATGGTCCATAAAATAAATTAATAAAATTTTCTTAATGGTTATATTTATTTGATTGTTAAAAGGAATTCACTAGACGGTTAAAATGAAAGGATCAAATGGTTTGGTTTAGTTTTCAATTGAATGCTAGTGTCATATGTATCTAGTTTAATCTATAAATTAGTTAGTTGATCATTAAAATGCGGGTTAACCTGACCCAACCTGGCTTAATTTGGGTTGAGAAAATCCAACCCAAATTCAATTTGGTTGGGGTTAGGGTTGAGGTGGAAACAACTCAACCCAAACCCAAACCGAGCCATTGCCTTCCATCTTTCCTACCGTCGCCTTTTGGCCTAATGGGCATTGACAACAGTAACTCAGCGCCCAGTGTTTGCAGGCTGAAAATGATGTGCAAGGGTTCTTCGTGGGTCCGCACATTCATTAATATCTGTCCATGTCATGGCCCACTCATTGTCATAACCACTAATTACTATACATAGATATATAATAGATAAAAGCATCAGACGTAAAACTGTACATATGGGATTCATGCATCTCAAATTAGACAGTTAAAATAGTGAGACGGACTGTCTGATAAGTGGACATCTTTTTCTTGAATTTGGACCGTTAATTACTTTCTGTTTAAACCGTCCATTATATGTCCTGCAATCGGCATTTACGGTTTATATGTTTAGTCGATCTTCAGAGTAGGATCTATCTATAGTAGGAGCAATGATTTCGACGGTTTAATTTGAGGTGAATGTAGGCTGAAGTTCGTAACTTTTGTGTGCACGTGCATCAAGGATAACCTGGGGCTGTCAACAGGTCAGGCCTGAGTAGGTCTCGGCCCGATTTTGAACTGCTCCCGGGCCGATAAATGGGCGGGCCTATTCAAAATTCTGACTTTTCAGGCTCGAGGCTGGCCCATTGACACCCCTGGACCAGTAGGGCTCTCGTTGGGCTGGGTTAGCCCGATGGGCTATCATGCTTGACCCGCCTTGGGCCGGGTATGGGCTGGAGTATCAGATCCGAAGGCCGGGTTTGGGTTTAAATTTTCAGCCTGTTTTATGAGTGGGTTGGGCTTGGACTTAACCTTCCAAAAGCCCGATGGAAGGAAACCTCAATGGAGGTAAAACACAAACATCAGCTTGATCCAAAACTTTTGTTGCCCAAGGAAGGTTTTAATGCTAGCCGTTTAATCATCATATTTCCTATAGTGTGGTCCACCTGAGATTTGGATTTACCTCATTTGTTTTGTTCATGCCGTAAAATAAAATAATTTAGCAAAATCAATGGACGGACTAGTTAAAAGCCATACATCATGATGGGGCACACAGAGCACGGACCAGTTGGAAATCCCGTCCGCATGTGGAAGCCTTTCCCACAAACTTCCCATGGAAGCTAGGTTGGACTAGTGTAAAGCTTGTGAGAAATCCACCCCATTCATCCATTTTACCAGATCATGTTCGGACATGGGCCCAAAAATGATGTAGATCCAAAGCTCAAGTGGACCACATGACAGGAAACAATGAGGATTGAATGTCCACTGTTGAAACATTCATGAGGCCACAAAGTTTTTGGATTAGACCAATATTTTTGTGTTTCCAGTTCATCTCAGTAAGAATAACCTTATGAAGAGTATAAATGGCATATAAACATCACAGTGGATTGGGGGAGATTTCAACGATAAACATTTTTCCACCCACTTTTTTGAGGCGGGTTCAATTTGGGTTAGCTTCCAACCCATACCTCAGTGGTAGATGGAGTGTGTTTCAATGCTGATGTCATGAGTTCAAGTGCCCATGTAATGTGTACCATTATATTTTAAAATAATAATAATAATAATAATAATAATAATAATAAGCAATTTGAGTTAATTTACTATACATTTGCAATCTATGAGTGCCATCGTATCAATCTTCATAAACTATTGGAGTATTAAATCCCTCCTGAGTAGAAATGAAAAACAAAACATTAAAAAAATAAAAAATAAAAAAAAATTACAGTTCAGCAGCATTTTAGTCATTTTTTTTATTTTAATGCGTGTAACTCTTGATCAGGCCTGTCAACAGGCGGGCGGGGTTCGAGGCAGACTGAGGTCTTTCCAAACCTAGCCCGCGCGCAAACGATCAAACCCCAGCAGATGATGATTATGCATGGTCTAGTGCCCGGCCTAAGCCATTGTGCAATTTCTAGGCTGTTTCTTTGGTGTGCCCAATCAGGTAATGATGCTGACAAAAATGCCTTCAAAACCTGACATGGGCCAGGCTGGTCTGGGTTTGGGTGGGCTAACAGGATCGTGCACTCAACCCGAGCCTAGCCTGATTAATAAACGGGTATGAGTTTTAGACCCGGGTCCAACCCTTGGGCCTATATTTCAGCCCAAGTTCAGCTCGAAGCAGCCTAAGCCTAACTGCTTGGTGGGCCAGCCCGGCCCATTGACAGACTTAGGTGTACGCTACGAGGCCTACCGTATCGTTTCATTCAGATATTTTATGGTTGAAATTTTTTTATTTTTTATTTCAACCATTTCTTTCAACCCCATCAATCGGGTAGCTAGGATTGCCTGATGTATGGTTGTGGCACCTTGGACCATCCAAAGTGAGGCCCAGCAGATGGACAGTTTAAATCCACTGACTGCATGTGGCAAGGGTGAAGAATTTTCATAATTTTCATCACAAAGGAAAATTATACTCTTAAACGTACCTTGGCATCCGCCAGGGAGGTAAGGATTTCCCTCGAAGCCGTCGAAGCATTTGCAAGTATATCCAACCCCATTCAGTGAATTGTAACAGCGGCTATTATATCTGCATATGCTCGACGACTTGCTTCGAGCTTCTTCACATGTCTCATCTCCAATGGCCCAATCCAACACCACCGTGACGCCCCCGCTTCGATTCAAGAAATTGTAGCCTGAAAGATCCGACACGCTGAAATTAACCATTTTTTATCAGCCAAGAACGCATGACTACATGTATCAGAAACCCAATTTCTGGCATTGAGGTTAGAGGCCATAATCATGAAACTCTTGTGCCCCTTTGAAATTATCGTCTGGCAGCAGCCGATGCCGGAACATGACCCATTGATCAAGTTCATCTTGTCACCGCAAAATGACATACACCTGCTAGTATACAGCTCGTCCTTTGAACCCATGATGTAAGCTGTCGCATCGCAACCTATCCCTGTGAGTTTGTTATGGATGCTGGAGAAGGTGTATGGGCCACTTTCATCCAGCTTGAACGAAGCAGTGTAATTGGTAAGCCGCATGTCTGAGCCGTCCGAGTCTGGTTCAGAAGAGTAACAAATGGAAGCAATAGGACGATTGATGTGAACTAAGCCTGAGAGTGATATCTGTAACACTTCGGCATCATCATCGATCGCGCTAGGAATGGTTTCGGAGGGCTAAAAGAGTCCTTGTAGATCACCTTGAAGTCATCATCTTTTGGCGCAGCCGTAGGCGGGACAAGATCAAGCACTGTCTCTCTCGTAAGATAACCAATCTGAATCCAAGGACCTATTGAATAAAGCAGTCCAATCTTCCTTGATATCTCAAGAGGCAACTCGAAGAACATGAGCCAAAACAGGGAAAACTCTGAGAAATTATATTAAAATTATTCAATAATGTCTAATAATGAAAAAAAATAAAACAATATTTATACTAACTAAACCCTAAGCTTCGTAACTTAGGTGTCCTACTTGCAAAAGGAAAGAGAAGTCGTGCAAAATGGAAACAAAACGGAAGAGAAATTCGAAAAATAGCAAGTTTCGTGGGCATGCTGTTCAATGGCCGGCTAGCCGGATAGGAGGCTCCGGCCGGTCGGATGTGAACCAAAACAGTCCAGAGAGTTCAGCACTCTCTCTAGAGAAGGTCCGACCGGCCGGCTGGTCAGCGTGCCCGACCGATCGGACGACCAGCCAGTCTTGGCTAAAAACAGCCCAGTGAGTTTGGACTATTTTTTCATATGGGTCCGACGGTCGAACGACTGATCATCTAGGGCATTTTCTGAGAGATCTTCATGGCCTAGAGCTCTTTCTTGGTGGTCTTCCGCTAATCCTTCTTTTGGTCCATCTTCATCATGTAGAGGTCAGTCACACCCTTTACATCAATATTCCCTCCCTGAAAAGAACTCGACCTCGAGTTCGTGTTGTCATCAAGCTCGTGGTAGTCGTATAAGTCGGCGACATTGAATGTACGAGAAATCTAGAACTCCTCTGGAAGGTCAACTACATAGGCATTGTCGTTGATCTTTCAGAGGATAGGTACCGGACCAATCTTCTTATATTTAAGCTTGTTGTAAGTACCAGAAGGAAAGCGCTCCTTGTGCAATTGAACCATAACTTGATCACTGACTTTGAAGATCTTCTCACGACGATGTTTGTCAGCGTCCTGCTTATATTTCTGATTCGATTTTAACAACTTGTCTCGGACTTCCGCATGCACTTCCTTGATTCGTTCCGCTGCTATGCTTCTTCCTTGTATTGCGAGCAAAGGTACCAAGTCGAGCATATGACAGGGAGTCCGCCCATACACTATCTGGAATGGAGACTTCCCTATTGACCTGTTCGTCATATTGTTGAAGGCAAATTATGTTAGTGCACTTTTCTGTGGCATACTAGTGCACCTTGTTTGTCAATTACTTAGGTCAGTGGGTCTAGTGTCGGTTGAGCTTAATGAAGACGAAGAACGAAGACTCAAGACGGACCGGCTGCATCAAGGAAGAAGAAACAGGTAAAAGTGATGCCTTGGTGTGCCTTGCCTTGACCAAAACCTAACCCATAACCTCTTAGATGACTTGCACCACCTAGGTATACCTTTAGTCATCATCATTAGTCTTAGAACTCCATGAAAAACATGATAAATTAGACTAATTAAAGAGGTAGAAGCTGCTGCTATAAAAAAGGCTCAAACAGCAGTTTCCGATAGGACTCCGATCAATCGGACAGGTGCTCCGATAGGACTCCGATCGATCGGATAGAAATTCCGATCAATCGGAAATTGTCCCAGAAAAAATTGAAAACTCACTGGACATATTTCCGATCAATCGGACAGTCTTCCGATCCATCGGAAGGGGCCGTCCAATCAATCGGACAGTATTCCGATCAATCGAAATTTCTTCCAGAGACTTCTCTGGATAGATTTCCGATCAATCAGACTTGTCTCCGATTAATCGGACTGGGCTCCGATCAATCGGACACTTTTTTCGATCAATCGGAGATGCACGAATCTGCCCGTTTTTTTACCGTTGGAAGAAAATCTATTTAAAAGGGGGATTCATTTTTTGAGCTAAGAGAGGGGATTTTGAGGAGATAGAAGCCACCATTGCTAGAGATCATTAGAGGCTCTATCCCAAACCTATAGCAAGCCATTCTCCTTGTGTTTTCATCACAAGCTTAGGCCATTCAATGGCTTCTTGAGAATAGGACTTGTTCCCTCTTGATTCCTAGGGTTTAGACACCTTTATGATAGTTAAATCCTTTGTCTAAACACTACCTAGGAGTCCATTTAGGTGCATTCCTCTAGGAAACCCATTTCCTACCATTTGTAGAGGTATCACCATTCCCTAGCACCTTGGACATCTCTAATGGAGTATCACATGCAAGGTAGCTGATCTTGGAGCTGAAGCTTTGGCAAAGCAGCGGCGTCGAAGATCGGGGGAGCACAAGGGGAGCTGATTCAAGCACGGGAGAGCGAGAAGAAGCAACCCAAAGCGGCGGTAAACAAGGGGCTCAATCCGACAAGTAAGGTTGTCTTGTTAAGAGTCCATCCACTCAATTCCCTGTGGGAGTTGAGTGCAGAGTTTGTTTGACAAACTCGCCCCGGGGTCGTTAGCCGATCCTTGGCCTATTAGTTGGGCCTAAAATCTAGGGACGTCAGCCGTTCCTTGGCACGTTAGTCGGGCCTAAAACAAAGTCTCCAAGGGGGAGCCACCAACACGGGTGCAAACGTGTAGGTTGGGAGGAACCTGTAAACTCCTCGGTTGAGTGGATCCGAGTTAAAACACCTTGGTTGGGAGGAACCAGATTTAAACTCCCCTAGTGAATGCCGGTGTACTTAAAGGGGTTGAGTACTTGAACCGGGAATGGAGTAGACAAGTAGTCGAACCACTATACATCGTTGTGTTTGTGATTGTTCTTGAGCACATTTCTCTTTATGCATTATGTTTAATTGATTAATTATGAATGCTTAGTTAGGAATGTATGCTAGACACTTGATAGGCACATCCACACTCACAAGATGTACTTTCACTACCTCATGTTGACTTGAGCATTTCTTGATCCATCCTCTCTAGTCCACATGAGTTGATTAGACTAGGTTGTTAATTACTTTATCTTTTGCTAGTCTATTAATTGGACCCACTTAGGCTTGGAAGCCGAAGTGTTTATCGCTTACGTAGCTTAATTTGTTAAATCTGGTAAGTAGGTGAAAAGAAATTGAAAAGGTCCTAATCACCCCCTCCTATAGGTTTAGCCATAATTCTAGTTGCTCTTTAAGCTTCCGCACGTGTATGCATAGGGTGTCGTGTTAGATTACCCGACGCTATTTCAAATTAAGCTTGAGGCAGGGCCAAGTCCCATTGTTTCGGCTTATCCCTTAAAATGCTTCGAAAGAGATTTCCTAACATTCGATTCACCACTTCAGTCTGTTTGTCTATCTACGGATGATACGCACTACTGAATTGAAGTTGTGTATCAAATTTGCTCCACAAAGTCCACCAAAAGTGGCTAACGAATTTCGTATCTTAATCCGATGTAATGGTCTTTGAAATCTCATGTAAACCCACAATCTCCCTGAAGAACAAATTGGCAACATTTGAGGCATCGAACGTCTTCTTGCACGAGATGAAGTGGGTCATCTTCGAAAATCTGTCTACTACTACAAACACAGAATTAGTGCCTCGTTGTCTTCATGGGAGACCCAAGATGAAGTCCATAGAGATATCCTCCCAAGGGCCTTCCAGCATGAGCAATGGAGTGTAGAGGCCCGTATTATGAGAATGTCCCTTGGAAGCCTAACAAATTTGGCACCTCGCAACCATCTTTCCCACATCTCGGCCTAGGTGAGGCCAATAATAACACTCCTCTACCAATATCTTCGTCTTGTCACAGCCTAAGTGACCTCCAAGCCACCACCGTGGAGCTCAAGCATGATTTTGTCACGCAAGGAACATTGTGGGATACATAATCAATTTCCGTGGAATAAGAAACCATCCTGAATGTGAAAGTCGTCAGGATGGTTGCCCTTACTTCGTGCCCATTTTTCTTTGAAGTCTTCTTTGTCACGCCCCGAAATCTGGACACAAAGTGTGCACCCTCAGGCCCAGGTTATGGGGTATGACTCGTGCACAAATGCACTTAATTCAAAAAGTCAAACTGTTATAGAGGCATGAAATCATGTGTACTAAGTTCAAAATGTCATTCGACATCAATTAAATAAAAATACAATCCATACACAATGGTCCACCCATTTGAGACTTATTAATAATGTCATCAAATGAAAATAAAACAGAAAAATGATTGATTAAGCATCTTGATTTATGCAGCCACTTCTTCCTCGGTTAAGTTAGGCCAATAATCTTGCGGTTCCTCCATTGGTTCCACTTCATTATCTGGGACATTCTCTGAAGGGTCAACGTCCATAATATTTGTATATGTTTAATCCACAACGTCAGCTGGAAAGCCCAATGAGTAAACCCATCATGGTTCACACCCGTCCAAATAAAGTAGTACACCCAAATACAGTCTTACTATTAAATTTACATATGGATACAAGAATGTTATGCAAGATGATATGATGCATCAAGTGGGCATATACTCAGTCTTCCACTTGCTTCGATTGGATCCCATCAATCGGCTCCCCCTTCCTTGTAGGGCGGACTTCTACATACTAGTGGGCTTCCAGGATTGTCCCTAGATAACTGGGTACTTAAGTACCTACCGGTCTTCCAGAGCGATGCTCTAGGATAACAATGTATGAATGTATGAAGCGTATGGCATGTCGTGTTCAATAATCATCTCTCTAATTGAGAGGTAACAGATAATTCATTCATCTCTCCTTTTGAGAGACACATACATATTATTCAATCATCTCTCCTTTTGAGAGGCACATATATATCATTCGTGTCATTTCTCATTTTGAGAGGCAAATACATATTATTTGTCATTCTTTTCATTCAACATGTATAAGTAATAAAATTCGTTGGCATATATGCATAACATCATCATAATCAACACAAGTCATCCCAAGCATAACATCACACCACAACAACCTACTTTATTCAAATGAATAGGAAACATTTGGGATTCACTCACCTCTTAATGTGAATTCCACAAGCTTTTAAAAATTAGAGTAAATACCAAGTTCCTAACACATAATTCATCATTTAGTAATTTTATTCATTTGATTTACTTAATATGGACTTAGAGATACCAATGATCAGATCTAGACCGTCCATTACACATCAGATATCTGGATGGTCTATGATCATACTCTAATTTCATATCTTACTCATAACGATCATCATATATTATGATTTACATGATTAATGTAAAGTAGAAGTGATCTTGACGGCCCATTGAATGATTTGATTCATTCCATCACTTTTTAATGGTTCAAATCAGTGACCGGATCAGATGCATCCGTTGGTCCACACAAAGATTACTACACAATGCAAAAATTGAATTACCATGGCCCACTTGTGGATCAGATCAATTTGAGATTTCTAAAAATATGTCGGTAGTCTAACACGAAACATTCGTATATGCGGAAGCTTAAAGAGCAACTAGAATTATAGCTAAGTCCTATAAGGGGGGGGGGGGGGGGGGGGGGGGGGGGATTAGGACCTTTTGAAATTCTTTTCACCTACTAACACAATTTAACAAATTAAACTAAGTAAGCAAGAACAC
The DNA here is from genome assembly GCA_003013855.2 of Liriodendron chinense. Lineage (NCBI taxonomy): Eukaryota > Viridiplantae > Streptophyta > Magnoliopsida > Magnoliales > Magnoliaceae > Liriodendron > Liriodendron chinense. The sequence goes on from PVNU02000719.1 coordinate 218,168, forward strand.
TTCGGCTTCCAAGCCTAAGTGGGTCCAATCACAAGACTAGCATATGGTTAAGCAATAAACAACCTAGTCTAAGTATGCATAGGTAAACAAATGATTTAACTAATCAAGCTCCTAATTTATGCAACCTATGTAGACTTATAAGAATGGATCAATGAGCTCAAGTCTACACAACTAGTGAAAGTACATCATGTTTGTGGATGTGCCTATTTAGTTCCTAGCATACATTCCTATCAAGCATTCATAATTAATCAATTAAACTTACAATGCCAAGATATCAATTTGCTCAACTCAATCACAAACACAAGCATGTATAGTGGTTCGACTTTGGGTCTACTCCACTCTCGGTTCAAGTACTCGACCCCTTTGAGCACACCGGCATTCACTATCGGATGTTTTAAATGAGGTTCACCTCTCAACTTTTACACTAAGGTTTTACCAGTTCACCTCTCAACCATAACCGGAGTTTTGGACAAATGGCTAACTCTCAACCTGAATGGAGTTTTGGACATAGACTAACTCTCAACTCGACGCACATTCACTCCCATGTCGGAGGCTCCCCCTTAGAGACTTTGTTTAGGCCCAACAAACGGGCCAAGGAGTGCCAAACAACCCCTAGTCTTTAAGTCGACAAACAGGCCAAGGAACAGCCAACGTCCCTACTTCGAGTTTGACAACCAAAATCTACACTCAACTCCTAAAGGGAATTGAGTGGATGGACTCTCAATAAAGACAACCTTACTTGTCAGATGAGCCCCTTGTTCTGCACCGGTTCGGGTTGCTTGGTATCCGCTCTCCCGTGCTTCACTCAGCTTCTCTTGCTCCCACGATCGTGTTGCCGTTGCGTTGCCAATGCCTCAGCTACACTCGATCAATCACCTTGCTTGTGATGCCTTTGAGATGCCCAAGGTGATAGGAGGGTAGGTTTAAGAACTCTACAACTAATGGGAATGGGTTGCCTAGAGTTTCTCTCCTACAATGATCTCATCTTAGAGTTTTGGATAAGGATATGCCTATCAAGGAAGATCTAAACTCTAGAGATCAAGAGGGGATGAAGGTCATCTTCTTCATGAGCTTGGAATGCTCCAATCTTGTGTTAAAGCACAAGGAAGATGCCTTGCATAGGTTGGGAATAAGCCTCAAATGGTCTCCAACAATGGTGGCTTCACTCCTCTCGAAATCCCTCTACTTCCCCCTTAAAATGAGTCAAGCCCCTTTATAAAAGATGTTCAAACGGACAAAAAACAGGCAGAAAACGGCTAGTCCCAAGGCCGATCGAAGACAGTGGACTTTACTGTCTAGAGGGGGATCTGTCCGACCTGTCGTGACCGGTCGGACCAGACCAGCCGACCGGTTAAGACCGGTCGGCCCAAAGCATGCACACTACAGCAGCTTGCTGTGGAAGCTGGTCCGACCGGTCTTGAGCGGTCGGTCCAGTCCAGCCGACCCACCGGGACCGGTCGAACAGGCCTGGGTTTAGCCTGTTTGATTGCTGACCCACCTATTTCTCAACCCACTCACAATGGCCAATGTTAGAGTGATCTTTTGAGACACCTAGGGCCAATCTATGATGACTAAAGGATTCCTAATATGGTCAAGGTCATCAAAGAGGTTAAAGGGTTGGGTTTTGGTCAAGGTTAAGGCACATCAAGGGATCACTTTTACCTGTTTCTTCTTCCTTAATGTAGCAGGGCCACTTGAGTCTTCGGTCTTCGTCTTCATTAAGCTCAACCGACACTAGACTCACTGACCTAAGTGATTGACAAACAAGGTGCACTGTATGCCATGAAAAAGTGCACTAACAATTTCTAGCCTACGTATGGTTTGGCCTTACGATCCTCATGATCCGTGCAAATCAGATCTGGCACAATTAGATGATCCTACATGTTCTCTTATGCCAAGTGTCATTTCACAGGGAAAAGAAGATCTCTATATTAAGATCGTTTATCTGATCAACACAGCAACCACTTGGCCAATCTGACCTGATAGACATTACATGATCCATTAACCATAATTTTTATAAATTGGTGTGGCCCACACAATGATCAGATCTTCCTAATTTTTTGGAGTCCTTGCATGTTTTGACCCTAGAAGTTAGATGATTGGTGTGGATCTAACCACACACATCTTGGTGGCCTATCCCAATCCTTTGTGCCAAGTAGCAATCACTAGCACAGAAAATTGGGTTCTTTTATTAAATGCTCCACATCTCATAGTGTAATGAACGTACCGCTAATCCAATCCATTCATTGTGTTGCTCAAATGGTCATAACCAAAAATCAGATTGACTCGACTCTAGAGATAAGGATTGAATCACCCATGTTCAAATTATAAGAAATAATTCCCTACGCAGGAAGACCAAGGTTATAGCACAGAGGAACGGATCTTTCTAGTTAAATTATTTAAGTGCACTTGATGGACGAATGACTAATCCGAACTGTCCATCACGACGATCTATGATTTAACAATGATTAATATAGTAAAAACTAAGGAAATAACGAGCCCCAACCTAGATCGAGCTTTCTTCTCCAAAATCTTCCTCTCTCTCTCTCTCTACATAGGTTTTCTTTTCTTTTCTTTTTTCAAGCAAGACTCTCTCTCTCTTTCTCACGTTTCCTTAAGAAGAAGAAACCGTTTAGGAAAGAGAGATACAAGCGGGTGAGGGAGAGATAAGAGGCAGAGATTCGGCGGCTCTCTGCTCTTCCAAATTTAAAATTAAAGCTCGTTTATTTTGGACGGTGATCTAAATGACTGGTCACATGAGTTTAGACCATCCAGATCAAGTAATGATGGGTTATGTGGATTGTAAAGGAATTTAGTGGTTTAGATCTTTAGATAGGTAAAAGTAAACAACCTTATCAAATCAACTATTCAGAAAGATTTGAGTTTATGACTGGATGGAACGGTTAAGAGTACACATGATGATGAGCGAGTTTAATGAATGCTCTAGATTCAGTGGAGTTTTTACTCATAAGGTCCATGTACAGCCTAGATCAAAAGAAGTTGCATGTTGATTTTTTTTTTTTTTTTTTTTGGCTGAGCACGTCTGAGAAGAAAGTGTGACAAAAAGTGGGGAGGGTCTCATGCGGATTGTCCGCGAGCTGTGGGTGGCATGCAGACGTGCAGTTGTAAGGGGTTAAGTGTGTTAGTGCACTTTTTCGTGGCATACTAGTGCACCTTGTTTGTCAATCACTTACAGCTGTGAGTCTTGTGTCGGTTGAGCCCAATGAAGACGAAGACCGAAGACTCAAGACGTCCAGCCACATCAAGGAAGAAGATTCAGGTATATGAGATGCCTTGGTGCCTTAACCTCGACCAAAACCTATCCCCTTTGTATCCTTGATGACCTTGACCATATTTAGAACCCTTTAGGCATCATTGATAGGCCCTAGGTGTCCCATTTGAACACCCCAACCTTGGCCTAAATCACCAAGCTGAATCATGAGGAGTTCAGTTTTATGGAGGGGAGAACCAGGCTGGTCCGACCGGTCATGACCGGTCGGCCAGCAGCCTTGCTGCAAATGCTCAAATAGGCAGCCGACCGGTCATGACCGGTCGGCCTTCACAATGGCTGAAAGAACAGCATGTCCAGCCGACCGGTCATGACCGGTCGGCCTTCACTAGCCTTGAAGACCAGCAAGGGGGTCCGACCGGTCATGACCGGTCGGCCTGTAGTGTTTGGGCAGTCCAGTAAGGGGGTCCGACCGGTCATGACCGGTCGGCCCATATATTGTGCCTATACACTTGATGTTCCCCAGCAGGGGGGTCCGACCGGTCATGACCGGTCGGGACAGGTCGGCATAGAGCCGTTTTTTGACCGTTGGGGCTTCATTTGCCTATATATGGGGCTCCGTTTTTTGTCATTGGTGAGGGATTTTTGAGGAAGGAAAGCCACCATTGAAGGAGTTCTTTTGAGGCTTATTCCTTGACCTATGCAAGGCATCTTCCTTGTGCTTTAACACAAGATTAAGAGCATTCCAAGCTCATGAAGAAGATGACCTTCATCCCCTCTTGATCTCTAGAGTTAGGAAGCTTCTTGATTGGCAAAACCTTGTCCTAAACTCGAAGATGAGATCGTTGTAGGTAAGAGACTCTAGGAAACCCATTCCCACCAAGTTGTAGAGTTCTCAAACCCATTCTCCTAGCACCTTGGGCATTTCAAGGCATCGCATGCAAGGTGTTTGATCGAATGTGGCTGAGGCATTGGCAACGCAACGGCGGCACGATCGAGGGAGCAAAGGGAAGCTGATTGAAGCACGGGAGAGCGGAGATCAAGCAACCCAATCCGGCGCTAAACAAGGGGCTCATCCGACAAGTAAGTTGTCTCATTTGAGAGTCCATAATAGAGTTTGTTTGTCAACTCGCCTTAGGGACGTTAGCCGTTCCTTGACCCGTCAGCCGGGCCTAAAACTAAGTCTCCAAGTGGGAGCCTCCGACACGGGAGTAAACGTGCGATAAGGTTGAGAGTTAGCCTTTGTCTAAAACTCCGGATACGGTTGAGAGGTGAACCGATAAAACCTCCGTGTAAAGGTTGAGAGGTGAACCTCATTTAAAACCTCCGATAGTGAATGCCGGTGTGCTCAAAGGGGTTGAGTACTTGAACCGGGAGTGGAGTAGACAAGTAGTCGAACCACTATACATCCTTGTGTTTGTGATTGTTCTTGAGCACATTCTATCTTTGCATTGTTTGTTTAATGGCTTAATTATGAATGATTGATAGGAATGCATGCTAGGCATTTTATAGGCATCCCCACACAAGATGTACCTTCACTACTTGTGTAGACTTGAGCTCATTGATCCACTCTCATAAGTCTACACAAGGTGCATAGGTTAGTAGCTTAATTAGTTGAATCATTTTCTTACCTATGCATGCTTAGACTAGGGTTGGTTATTGCTTAACTCTTGCTAGTCTTGTGATTGGACCCACCAAGGCTTGAAAGCCAAGGTGTTCTTGCTTACCTAGCCTAAACTTGTTGAATTGCATAAGTAGGCGAAAAGAATTTTAAAAAGGTCCTATTCACCCCCCCTCTAGGTCCATAGACATATCTCCGAGTATCTCTACAAGCGGTAAAACCGCACTTTCAATTGGTATCAGAGCGGGTTCCTCTTTAAGGGCTTAATTGCCTAGAGGTAGATCCTAAAGAGAAACTAGAAAATATGTCTAAAGAGGACTCTTCATCCGTCACTAAGCCTCCTTTCTTTGATGGGTCAAATTATCCATATTGGAAAGCCCGAATGCGCATCTTCTTGGAATCCATTGATTCGGATGTGAGGGACATGGTTGATTTTGGATATGAACCCCCAATGGTTACTATTTCTAAGGAGGGTGAGCCGGATGTTCTCAGGCCAAAAGACAAGGCATTGTGGACTGCTCATGAAAAAGCTCAACGTATTAATAATGCCAAAGGCCTGAATGCCATATTTTGTTCAGTATCCAAAGAAGAATTTGGTCGGATCCAAAACTGCACTACCAGTAAACAAGCATGGGATATTCTGGAGGTTACCCATGAAGGAACAAATGTTGTTAAAAATTCTAAACTCCAGCGCCTCTCCACTCTCTTTGAAAATATTACTATGGAGGAGGATGAAACGTTTACTGAATTTTATACCAAACTGAACAAAATCACAAATGATATGTGGGGCTTAGGGGATCCGGTTCCGGAACATAGGCTTTGTAGGAAAATTCTGAGATCGCTTCCGGAACGGTTCTCTTCTAAAGTCACCACCATTGAAGAGTGTAGGGATCTTAATACCATGAAAGTTGAAGAACTCATAGGTTCCCTACAAACCTTTGAGCTTGGCTTTAAAGCCCCCTCTAGAAGGAAAAACATCGCCTTCAAGTCCTCTCACAGACACAAGAAAATCAAAAGTGAGACGGAGGATGATAGCGATAATGAGGATGATGAGGAAGAACAATTGAACAAAAAATTTAAGAGATTCCTCAAATTTGATAGAGGGAATAGCCGTGACAAGAAGGACAAGAAGGGTGATAAACGTACAGGAAAATCATCCATACCCTCATCCGTCCGTTGTTACGGTTGCGGTCGTCGCGGCCATATTGCCCCGGAATGTCCGGAAGGGCTTAAACCGAAAGGAAAAAAGGCAATGGCTGCTACTTGGGATGATACGGAGGAGTCCGAATCTGATGATGAGAGCCAACATAATGATCTTGCTCTCTCGGCCTCCATCACGACCCCTCTACCAGATTATCTAAGAGGGAATCCCAACCGCTATCCTTTCTAGGAGAAGAAGGAGTTTCCAACCCCTCACCTCATGCTATATTCTATGAGGGTGTTGAGGAATTTTGCTACCCTTTGGCTTTTTAATCTCATCATGATAAGAGAGGGTAGCTAGTTATGCTTTTATTGGTAAATCTGAGGATTTCAGCCTCATTTCTGTGTATATGGGCAAATCGGAGGATTCAAGCCTCATTCGCCCAAATTTTGATGACTTAGCTTTGCTTTTATTGATACATTTGCTTGCTAGATTGTCATCTTGCTTAGATTAGCTCACCATCTTGAGTTTTATGCTTCATGTATGCTAATCTTTGCTTTGTATTGGTCTTGATATACCATTAGGGGAGGATGGTTGATTGGGCTATAAGCCCTTTGTGCTTCATTGCAAATATATGTCCTTGACCAATATTGCATGATTACCTACGCTTAGATAGTTATATCTTCTTGTTAATCATGTTTTTCTTAGCATGCTCCATGTACTTATGATTCATGCACCCTACACTCTCTTTCTAGCATGTGCTTATAGTTATAACTGCGACACACTATCTCATCTTACCTTAACTTCATTGGTATATCATTAAGGGGGAGAGTATAGTTTGTCAAATGCTAACAAAAAGGGGGAGAAAGATCAAATCCCACCAAAACTAGTTTGCTATGTTTTGTGATGCAGGGATTGACAGGTTGTGGGGGAGCAAACTGAAGCGGAGCAACATAGTTTAGACATGTCAAGAGTCCTGTAATTTATGCTTTATCATTGTAATATCTTGAACATGTAATTTGTTTTGGTAGGTTAAGTTTTTGTAAGTAATTGATAAAGGGGGAGATTGTTAGTGCACTTTTTCGTGGCATACTAGTGCACCTTGTTTGTCAATCACTTACAGCTGTGAGTCTTGTGTCGGTTGAGCCCAATGAAGACGAAGACCGAAGACTCAAGACGTCCAGCCACATCAAGGAAGAAGATTCAGGTATATGAGATGCCTTGGTGCCTTAACCTCGACCAAAACCTATCCCCTTTGTATCCTTGATGACCTTGACCATATTTAGAACCCTTTAGGCATCATTGATAGGCCCTAGGTGTCCCATTTGAACACCCCAACCTTGGCCTAAATCACCAAGCTGAATCATGAGGAGTTCAGTTTTATGGAGGGGAGAACCAGGCTGGTCCGACCGGTCATGACCGGTCGGCCAGCAGCCTTGCTGCAAATGCTCAAATAGGCAGCCGACCGGTCATGACCGGTCGGCCTTCACAATGGCTGAAAGAACAGCATGTCCAGCCGACCGGTCATGACCGGTCGGCCTTCACTAGCCTTGAAGACCAGCAAGGGGGTCCGACCGGTCATGACCGGTCGGCCTGTAGTGTTTGGGCAGTCCAGTAAGGGGGTCCGACCGGTCATGACCGGTCGGCCCATATATTGTGCCTATACACTTGATGTTCCCCAGCAGGGGGGTCCGACCGGTCATGACCGGTCGGGACAGGTCGGCATAGAGCCGTTTTTTGACCGTTGGGGCTTCATTTGCCTATATATGGGGCTCCGTTTTTTGTCATTGGTGAGGGATTTTTGAGGAAGGAAAGCCACCATTGAAGGAGTTCTTTTGAGGCTTATTCCTTGACCTATGCAAGGCATCTTCCTTGTGCTTTAACACAAGATTAAGAGCATTCCAAGCTCATGAAGAAGATGACCTTCATCCCCTCTTGATCTCTAGAGTTAGGAAGCTTCTTGATTGGCAAAACCTTGTCCTAAACTCGAAGATGAGATCGTTGTAGGTAAGAGACTCTAGGAAACCCATTCCCACCAAGTTGTAGAGTTCTCAAACCCATTCTCCTAGCACCTTGGGCATTTCAAGGCATCGCATGCAAGGTGTTTGATCGAATGTGGCTGAGGCATTGGCAACGCAACGGCGGCACGATCGAGGGAGCAAAGGGAAGCTGATTGAAGCACGGGAGAGCGGAGATCAAGCAACCCAATCCGGCGCTAAACAAGGGGCTCATCCGACAAGTAAGTTGTCTCATTTGAGAGTCCATAATAGAGTTTGTTTGTCAACTCGCCTTAGGGACGTTAGCCGTTCCTTGACCCGTCAGCCGGGCCTAAAACTAAGTCTCCAAGTGGGAGCCTCCGACACGGGAGTAAACGTGCGATAAGGTTGAGAGTTAGCCTTTGTCTAAAACTCCGGATACGGTTGAGAGGTGAACCGATAAAACCTCCGTGTAAAGGTTGAGAGGTGAACCTCATTTAAAACCTCCGATAGTGAATGCCGGTGTGCTCAAAGGGGTTGAGTACTTGAACCGGGAGTGGAGTAGACAAGTAGTCGAACCACTATACATCCTTGTGTTTGTGATTGTTCTTGAGCACATTCTATCTTTGCATTGTTTGTTTAATGGCTTAATTATGAATGATTGATAGGAATGCATGCTAGGCATTTTATAGGCATCCCCACACAAGATGTACCTTCACTACTTGTGTAGACTTGAGCTCATTGATCCACTCTCATAAGTCTACACAAGGTGCATAGGTTAGTAGCTTAATTAGTTGAATCATTTTCTTACCTATGCATGCTTAGACTAGGGTTGGTTATTGCTTAACTCTTGCTAGTCTTGTGATTGGACCCACCAAGGCTTGAAAGCCAAGGTGTTCTTGCTTACCTAGCCTAAACTTGTTGAATTGCATAAGTAGGCGAAAAGAATTTTAAAAAGGTCCTATTCACCCCCCCTCTAGGTCCATAGACATATCTCCGAGTATCTCTACAAGCGGTAAAACCGCACTTTCAAAGTGGGGTCCACTTGTGATGATTTCAAGAGAATCATATCCGTCCACATAGTTTGGTGGGTTGAGATAAGACGTTAGTGAAAAAGTGAGATAGATCAAGAATTCAAGTGGGTCGTATACTAAGGAACATCGAGGGTTCTAGAGTCTGAGTTGTTTGGATCTAAAAGGTGAGTCTCTAATAATGGACGGTTGAGACAGAAGGGTTGACAAATGGCTGGACTTGGTAAATGGATGGCAGTGAATAAATCGCTTGCCCTAAAGAAGGACGACTAAGATTGACATATAGTGCATGCATAGCAAAGAATGAACAACAGTATGAGAAAGCCTGTCACCACACGTCTCTTGTTTCAAAAGGGAAGTTACCATTCCTATTTAGAGAAGATTTTGGATTTGGCTAAGTCTCACATGTTGATACCGCACATACATAAGATTTCTTTTTATTAATATTATATATATATATATATATATATATATATATATATATATATATATATAGAGAGAGAGAGAGAGAGAGAGAGAGAGAGAGATGATAATCCTACAATAATGTGGACCAAAATCTATTCCACTCAATAGTTTTGTTAGATTATATTAGGCTATTAGCATGAGTATGAGGCAGATCTAAATCTTATCCGAGCCGGACCAAAGGTAGATACTAACAACCATTAAAACTTTCCTTAGAGAAGTTGAAATGGAAGCACTATCTCATGTATATGGCATTTGTTATTTACAAGTTTGCCCTTCTCTGCTATCTCGACTTTAATTGTCCATAAATCCTAATTTTTATCGTCCAAATGAGCTATAATTTGGCCCAAATACTTTATTTGTCATGCTCTATCAATCGACTAAGTTTAAGCCCTGATCTCTTACAAGTGACCAAGATACCTTTTTAGTGATCTATGTCTAACCTTAATTCACAACACTGTTTATTTGCATCCTATGTGAAAACTAACCAATATTTCAAATATATACTCTACAATTTTTTAAATGGACGGTTTACTTCGACAATTGGGTGGCCCGTTTGACATATACAATTGTGATGGACGGTCATATGGTGGCCTAAAATTAAAGTAAGCATATGGTTAGAATCCTAATGATGTTTATAGGTTATTGTACGACCGTTTTTGCAGACAGAATCGTACAAAGTGATTTTTAGATGTGGTCCATGTTAAGAATGTACATTATTAGCTTTTCGTGACATGTTCAGTATATAAACCTATCTAGATTGAGGTATTGACGGTAGGTTAAGCTTATTTTCAAGTAATGAACCAGATGAAAGAATTCGATTCTAACCCTGATATATGTATGAATGGATACGAAGATTGAGTAGTTCGTTTGTTACGATTAGGTGGTCTGAATTCAAAACGGACGATCAAATGTCTCCATTTGATGGTGATAGGGTATTTCTGTGGTTGATTTTGATGAACAGGGAGAACATTAAGGTATTTGATGACATGTCTTAAGAAGCAACAGTTGGATAGCTTGATTTATGGATGAAGAATAATTCCTGTGGTTTAGATTCAAGCTAAACTAGCGATGGATGGTAAAAATCGATCAATCTACATACGTACGATTGAATAAGGACTACTGTACATACTTACGTACGTATAACCATGCACTTAAAATTTCGGGTTGTTACATTCGTCCTCTACATATAACTCCTTGAGGCAATTAAAGCCAATCAGCTCGCTGGATAATGTGACAAGGAGAGCGGCTCGGTGACTCAAAGCATCTACTACCTTGTTCTATTGCCCAGACTTGTATTTCAACACAAAAGTGAACTCCTGCAAAAATGCAACCCACCTAACATGCACACGACTGGTATTTATCTAACTATTTATAAATTTTAAAGCTTGGTGGTTGGTATTTAGAATGAACTCCCTCTGAATGAGGTAGTGCCGCCAATGCCGGAGAGCTTGTATCACGGCGTACAACTCTATCTCGTATGTGGACCACTTCTTTCTAACGTCGCGGAGCTTTCTACTGTAAGAGGCCACCGGCTTGCCTTACTGAGATAATACAACTCCAATTCCTACATAGGACGCATCACACTCCACCTCAAAGACTTTGTCGAAGTTAGGCAACACAAGGATCGGAGTAGAGAACAGCTTGTGCTTGATTTCAATGAAACTACGATCAGCTTCCTCAGTCCACTACAAGGGACCTTTCTTCATGCAATCCGTGAGTGGTGCGACCGTGATGAAGTTCTTGACGAAACGGCGGTAGAAGGTGGCCAACCCATGAAAGTTATGCACCTCATGTATGTTGGTTGGGGTAGGCTAACTCACGTATGGCCTTCACCTTATTGTCGTCCACTCAGATACCCATGGATGATACAACGAAACCCAGAAATAATAAGTGATCAGTCAGAGAATCACACTTCTTCAAATTCAGGTAAAGCTTGTTGTTGTGGAGCACTTGAAGTATTTCTCTGAGGTTTGCCACATGAGATGCCTCGTCTTGGCTGTAATCAGAATATCATCGAAGTAACCACCACAAACCGGCCAATGAACGACTTCAACACTTGATTCATAAATCACATGAAAGTACTCGGTGCATTTGATAACCCAAATGGTTGACAAGCCATTCATATAAACCCTCCTTGGTTTTAAAGGTTGTTTTCCATTCATCACCCGAGCGGATCTGAATTTGATGATACTCGCTTCTCAAGTCTAGTTTGGAAAATATCTTAGAACCCTTTAACATGTCCAACATGTCATCTAGCCGAGGAATCGAAAATTTGTATTTTACAGTGATTTCATTGATCGCTCGGCTATCCACACACATCCGCTAACTCCCATCCTTCTTGGGAGTCAATAGTGTCGAAACGGCGCAAGGACTCATGCTCTCCCTTAACATCCCCTTCCTTAGTAAATCATCTACTTGGCCTTGGTGTATTTCACTCTCCTTGGGGCTTAACCGATAGTGCAGTCGGTTAGGCAAACTTGCCTCTGGAATAAAATCAATGTGATGTTGTATGTCCTTCATTGGGAGTAATCCTTGGGGAAGTTCTTCGAGCCACGTATTGCTGAATTCATTAAGTAAAGGATGGAGGCTTGAGGGTATAACATGTTCTCCAAGGCCTTCTCCCTTTACCACCATGGCGTAGATTTCGCCAATCTCCTTGGCCTCTTCCTCGAACTCCCTCATGGGAAGGAGAGAGCTCCCCTCTACTACGGAAGTCTTGAGGCCGCTCTCATGTGACATAGGGGTGAGGAAACGCTTCCTCCCATCTTTTACAAACATATAGACATTGTCACCCTTACGATGAGTAGCATCTTGGTCCGATTGCCATGGACGACCAAGTAGAATATGACATGCTTCCATGTCGATAACATCACATAATACATCATCCTTGTAGCCTCTACCAATGAAAAATGAGATTAAGCATTGTTCTATTACCTTAGTGTCACTAAGTTTCTTGATCTAGCCGATAGAGTATGGAGTATGATGCTTTGTCGTTGGCAACTTAAGCCTGTCCACCATCACCTTGGACACTGTATTCTCGTTTCTCCCACTATCAATGATAACATTACAAACTTTCTCGTTCACAGTGCATTGGTTGTTGAAGATGTTATGGTGTTGTGGATGGAATTCTACTCTTAGAGTGTAACACAAATGTCTCACAACCAAAGACTCCCCATGGTCTTGCTTTATCACATAAGCTTTCTCATCGCAATCTTCATCGACTTGGTGATACTCACCATCCTCAGGCTCGCCCTTAACGAATTCCACTTCACCACCCTTCAGTTGTGGCCAAATTAGTCGTTGGGCGACTCGGGTACGCATTGAACAAGTGACCTAGTTGGCCACATCGCCAATAATGATTTGGTCAGGGTCGTGCATAAGGGTTTGGAGCTTAGTTCGGGCCAGCTACAGGTTGATCGCTGCGTTGAGGCCTAGAAGGACCAATTCTCACTACCTGAGTCGTGATCATGGGAGGAGGTTGTACTCGCCCCCCAACAAGCTCCTTAGCCTTGGCCGAAGGAACATCTGTTGTAGGAGTCGATGTTGACGTACGAGAAGCCGTAAAAGGGCGTGTAGGTACTTGCGTGAGAACAGTTTCCGTGCGAGTGGCATAATGTATCGCATCCTCAACTCTCCATATCGGCAACATCTAGACACAATCCTGGATTTTGTTCTTAGCCCCCCAATGAATCTTGCAGTTTTCTGGGCAACCTTTTCTAATAGATTGTTGCAGGTGGCTAAATGGTTGAACTCTGTTGTGTATTCATCAACAGACCGGCTGCCTTGACGACAATTTTGGAATTGTTGGAACAAAACATGTTCGTAGTCGCGAGTAGGAATCGTTCGCAAAGAAGTCTCCTCATTCATGGCCATGATCGAATGAGAAGTTTGTTTTGATGGGCCCGAAATCTTGTAATTACTCCCACTATGCGGAGGCGCTTGATTTCAACTTGTAAGCTACAAGTTTAACCTTCTTCTCCTTAGGGACCTCCGTATAGTCAAAGAAATTCTTGACTTTAGTAAGTCATTCTAAGAATTCTTCAATGCACAAAAGCCCACTAAAAGCTGGAAGTTTAGCCTTACCTCTATAGCCATACTCTGCGCGATCACCACAATTGTTTCCGCCTGCGGCGTGCTGTATGGGGGCTCCTTCAACTCCTCCATCGCTATCATCCGATTCTCCTGCATTGGCCCGACGATTACCCACTGGAAGGGCTTGTTGGAAGATCGGATTGTTTTGGACTGCAACTGCTGGCAGTCGTGTTTCTTTTTTATTCTGTTACAGGGCCAAAGATGCTGTGAGGAGTTCGAAAGACGCTTGCAGCCCTTGCATAGACGTCTAAAACGAATGCTAGAGAGAATCCATATTCTCTGCTAGATAGAGAATCCCTCGATCACTGTCAGCAGGATTGTTGCCTTGTCCCTCGCTAGAAGCCATCACCCGAGGGAAAGCCTCTCTCTAATACCAACTTGGCACAGTCGTTGGCGGGACAAGATTGAGCATCGTCTCTCTCGTAGGATAACCGATCCGAATCCATGGACCTATCGAACAAAGCAGTCTGATCTTCCTTGATTTCTTAAAGGGCAACTCGAAGAACACAAGCCAAAACAGAGAAAACTCTGAGAAATTATATTAAAATCATTCAATAATGTCTAATAACGAAAAATAAAACAATATTTATACTAATTAAACCCTAAGCTTCGTAGCCTAGGTGTCCTACTTGCAAAAGGAAAGAGAAATCGCGCAAAACAAAAGCAAAACGGAAGAGAAATTCGAAAAATAGCAAGTTTTGCGAGCATGCTGTTCAATGGTCGGTCGGCCGGACAGGAGGCTCAGCACTCTCTCTGAAGAAGGTTCGACCGGCCGGCCGATCAGGGTGCCCGATCGATTAGACAACCAGCCGATTTTGACTAAAAACAGCCCAATGAGTTTGTACTATTTTTCCATATGGGTCCTTCCAGTCGGACGACCGATCAGCTAGGGCATTTTCTAAGAGATCTTCAAGGACTTGAACTCTTGCTTGGTGGTCTTCCGATGATCCTTCTTTTGGTCCATCTTCATGAAGTAGAGGTCAGCCACACCCTCTACATCATCTTTGTAACAATCGGAACTTCCAAGCCGAACGGATACGTAATGGTAACGTTCCCGCACGGGTCTCGACAGCCCGGCGGCATCTGAGATGTTGCTGTTGCTGTTAGCCGTAGGGCATGCAGCAACACATGCAATATCATCTCTCTCTCTTCCTGAAGTTTTGGCTGATGGATGGCTGTACGGAGAGATGGTCTATTTTTATAGAGGGTGTGGGAAGCAGGGTTGGAATTTAATTTCTGAAGGTTCCGAAGGAATGACATTTTGGGTCGGCCTGATGGACCCACGCGCCAACACTGGCCCACAAAATGATACATGTAATCCGCAGGTATACCAAAGTGAATTCGCAGTCTGCTAGTTGAGTCATATATATGGATGATCCAAACCGTTCAAAACGGAGGGCCTACAAGTAATATGATATGGGCAAAGCATGAGTTGCTGCAAAGTATCCTTCACGTGCGATCCATGGATGGATATAATCATAGAATGGTCAATGGTTCACATTCAAGTTCAATTTTTTAATGGTTAGGATCATCTTTCTGTACATGCGGGCCCATGGACTGATGATCCAAACTGTTGATCTGATAGTCTTTACTATGTGTGGGCATGCCCCAAACTCCACATAAGAACATCATAACTCTTGGTTCTTTGGCCTACTGTCAGTTGCTTGTGGACCATTTTTGTATCTTTTCTGACTGTCTATTTCTAGGCCGTTAACGGAACAACGGTTAGCTTTTTCTACTCCAACAGATGAGCGGTCTGGATCACGAAACCAGGACCCCATCTATGTTTCTGCAACTCAACTTTTGCAGCATGTTATGGTACAACTAACATACTCGGACATGCAGACAGTATGGTATCGATCTGCAACTTAACCATCAATTTGTAAACGGTCAAGATCAACTATAGCAGAAAAGTCCAATCATCAATCTCAACCATCCATCTGTCCTCATATACGTGTGAATGTGACACGATCGTTCCAAGACAAAATTACCAGAGAATGGGCTGAGGCCTGAGCCTTAAAAGCCCACAGTGCATTGTCATTAGTGGGCCCCACAACTATATTCTCGAAGAAAGTGGTCTCAGACGCCCACTTGTACCAACCACACGCAACTCTACATGAGGCCACATGTGTTGACCTGGCACATGTGTAGAACATCCATACCGTCTATCAGGTTAGATGACGTGGCCAACGAAACAGGTTGGTCAAGTATATGAAGTTAGGCCAGCTGACGAATGCGGATTGCTTACGACAGCCAGTAGCTGAAGTTCCTGCACTCAGAAGCTGGGTGGGGCCTACCGTGATGTTTGTGAGAAAACTATTCCATCCATCCGTCCGTGATGTTTATCTGCCATCCAAACCCTTCATAAGGTTATTCCAAAATGTTGTCGCCCCGAAAATGTTTCAACGGTGGACGTTCAATCTTCACTGTTTCCTGTCATGCGGCCCACTTGGAGATTTTGATCTGCCTCATTTTTGAGCTCATGCTCTAACATGATCAAACAAAACAGATGGACAGCGTAGATGCCCCACGAGCATCATGGTAGGGCCCACATAGCTTGTGAGCAATCCACGTCCAGGCCGGACATACATTCGGAAAATTGCAGTTTTTCTCTAGACCGTCCATTGTTTGCTTCTGAGGGCCAACCCTCATTCCTGACCGGCCGGCTTGATTTTTTTTTTTTTTATCAAGGTGTAAAGGTACGTGTGGAGGGGCACATGCCAAGCTGGCAAGTTTCTCTAGATGAGAGAGCTTGATGATTTGAAACAAAAAAACCTTTACCGTGCATCCACTTAATCCGTTAATGATGGCCCACAAAGCTGCATGTTTGGCTCGATGTTACCTAAATCGTCCACCCCCTACATCTTATTGCTGTGAACCCTGCAATTTGGATTTTGGGAACACTTTTGATATGTGATCTTTGCTTCTTCACTTCCTAATGTAGATGATTAACTTCTAATGTATTGTCCAAGTATATAAATATATACTTAGATGTATGCAACAACGTGCATCCATTTGTTCCCAATTTATAATAATATTTTTTTATCATTTGATGTATAAATTATTTAATTTTCATATAAAATTATATTATATATGCCTTGTACGTACCTCGTGCCTGTGCTGTTGTGACCCACGTGACCGGGAGCAGATTAGGTGCGGCCCAGCCTCACCCAGCACGAGGTGGCCCTGAGCGTGACGCCCACCTTGATGTATGTATTGTATATCCACGCCATCCATCTGTTTTTCCAGCTCATGATCCTAAAAATGAAGCAGATCTAATTCTCAGGTGGACCACACCATAGGAAACAGTGGTGAGCTGAAAAAGTGGATGGACGGTGTGGATATACAATACATACTTCAAGGTGGCTCCACTGCCAAGGCTGCACCTAGTCTGCTCCCCACGTGGCCCTGACCGTCGTGGGTATAGCTCATACTGTAGAGCTATAATGAATCCGTATCCTCACTTAGCAGTCATTTGATATCTTATGGTCCACGTTTTAGACCGGAATGAGAATATGGTCAAAAGTGGATGCCAATAAATAGCTAAGGTGCCCTTTCGTAAATTGAAAAATAAGGTTTGAAAATTAATTGAAGTATTAAAAACTTAAAAGTTTCAAATTTTTGTACATATATATAACTACTGGAAAATCTGGTAACTTGTTTGAAAAAAGGTACTGCTATCTGAAAATAAGTACTTCTTAAAAATAAAAATAAAACTTGTTTAATAAATGTTGTAAAAAAAGGGTCAAAAGATGAGATGACAAGACCTCCAACTGGTCGACAGACGAGGTAGGCAGAACAACCACCTAAGGATGGTGTGTGTCATTGATCTTTTACCGGTGAGCCAGTTGGATCTAGAAGATAGACCCTGCATAGCACAAAGAAGTCTAGAAGGGTGGCCAGTCCTCGACCGTTAGTCCTCTGATGCCTAAGTCAGATGAGTCTGACAACCAGAAGTAGGTGATAGCTCTTTTGGGTAGATAGGATTGCGTACCTTACAATGGAGGCGGATGCCTCTATTTATAGCTATCGGAGAGTAATCGTGAGCTACCATCATAGTCATGATCATGGGAGTGAGACTTGCTAGGGTGGCGTGATTCCCAAAGATGTGGGTCACATTGGTAATGGCGGGAGACGTGCCCGTCTCCCCCGGACACGTCCCTGGACCTTCGCTCACAGTTATGGCAGAGACAGTCCAGGTTGGTCCGTTGGTAGTTACGGCTGAGGCCAAGCTCTGGACAACTCGGTTGTGTCAATAGACAACCTAGGCTAGGTCTGTCTTTGATGTATCCAAAATGCCCTTCGTCAAGGTCGATCTGTTGTTGGCTCGGCTTTTGTCCTTGGCTCTCTTCCTGCCTACAGCCCGTCATGCGGGCAATCACAGTGACTAAGTCAGAAGACCTAGGCCTAAGCCTATAGGCCCTCCTTATGCCCTGAGGTCAGCTCGGGTTTTACCCATAACAGAAGCTCCCTACTCTCGAGTCTGGCTCGTCCAGCTCGGGAGTAGATCAGAGTAGAAGAGTTGTCCTTGGCGTTCTCATACTTTCGTTGTAGCCACCATCAACAAAAGAGGACGGGAAAGTCGCATTTAATAGGACAGTTCGAATTTCGAAGCGTCATCATGCCGAGAGTACAGTGCGGTAGCTTTTCCTTGCTTTAGACGAATGGAACGATGATGCATGGCGGTGACATATCAGAGAGGACATTTCCTATCGATTACTTGGTGGGGCAGATCGAATGCCATGTCGATTCGCCTTTTGGGGCCATCTCTTGCTGACACGTGGTGCAAGCACGGGCTTGGTGCTTGCGCACAACGACTATAAAAGCCAGACTTAGTGTTTTCGAGCCGATTTCCTCCTTTCTCCACTTATTATTCTTTCTTTCCGGTTTCCCTTGATCGTTGCTGCTGCACTTGAATCATTCATCAAGCTTCCAACCTTCCCCATCAATCACGTTCCGGAGCGCAATCCGGTACGTTCATTCCTCCTTGGGCCCACCTGTGGTAGGACCAGCGTTGTAATGACCCAGGTTTTTGGAATAAATTAAATAATAATTTAAATATTTATTTAATATATTTTATAACTTATTGTATTAATAAATTAATAATAAATAATCCGTAAGAAATTAGTGTAGGATCCATTTATTAAAGTTGCTCAAAATAAATCCTAGAATAGCATAGAAGTATCAGATTTCATAAAACTCTCAAATTTATAATAATTACGAAAATGTCATTAGTTAAACTTAAGTTAAATTGACGGATTTAAGTATACTAGTTTCTGACAATCAGTTTCATGCAAAATTTATATAATAGTTTAGAGGCATATTTTAACCGTACACGTCAAATTTCAACCCTCCGATCATCCTACAAATATCCTAATCAGAGATTGGACCATAAGTAGGCCATTAAACCTCAGATCTGCTTAATTTTTGGTGTCATGCCCTAAAATATTATGACCGATCTGATGAATGGACTGGATGTGTCCCATGCATCTCGGTGGGATCCACATGCATAGCGTGCACAAGATGCGCTCGGTCAAATGTGTTTCACCGCGCATGTGTTGTAGCAGGAGACGGATCGGATCGTCTTCCTCTTTCCGCGCTGCAACAGTGCTGGACGCTATCCGTTCCAGCTATCCACGCCGTCCATCTGTGGGCCCCACATCTGAAATCCAAGCTGTCCATTCGATTCCCCTATCCCACGCAGCTAGTCCCCTTAAGTTTCTTTTAAAAAAACTGAGCATCCATCTCTCTTCAAAATACTGTCTGAAATAAAAGGATCCAAGATCCACGCATCTACGCTGCATGGACGAACCATATTTCTCCCGGACCTTCATGTGGACCTCACCTAGGTCTCCAACGGTCCATATTGTCCGAGAATGCCTGGAAGGAAGTTTCCTTCTTCAGCTCGGATACGAGTCCGTGAAATCCGTCGTGAATGCTGACCGTCCAAACCTCTGGTTCATTGCTATATAGCATCAATCCAGACCTTCCATTCCTTTCCAGATGGAGTTTCGATCCTAGCCAAGGTCAGGACCAGGCCTTGAAACATCAGCACATACAAACCATCCGTATACACAGCTTGCGTATAACACGCTGCGCTGTTTGCGCAAGACACCAAACTGGGTCTTTTAGCTTAATCCCCACGTTAAGCTCTTTAGAAAAACCTTCCTTAGACAGAAGGATAGCTCGTGTATCAGTTAGAGAGAGAGAGAGAGAGAGAGAGAGAGAGAGAGAGAGAGAGAGAGCTTGCTGAGTCCAACAGTTTGCTGGACGTGGAAAGAAGAAGAAGAAGAAAAAGATGGAAAAAAGGAAGAGAATGTTTATTCTCGTATACTTTTCCACATGATAAATTCAATTTTATTTTGATTTATTTAGAAATTATAATTCGTAGTTTAGATTTATATAACTCGGCTATTTGTGTTGTTTTATTTGGAAAATATTGGATGTCGTATCTCGGGTTTGAATTCTTTCTTTTGCGATTACGTTTACTTTATGTGGAGTTTTCAACTAAATTGCGTTGTACATGTGTATTAATTGAAATTGGATTTGCTTAAGAAAGGTTGGAAGGATGTATGAATTGTCTGGATTATTTAAAAAAGGGAGTGGCATAAATCATGCATTCTATGAGATTGAGGACTCTAGTATGTGGTTGTTCACTTGAGTTGATTTGGGTTGAGCACACGTGAGTGTTGCAATACAGTTGCTCCATTAATCGAGGCCGGTTGGGTGAGCACCCAAGTGTGTACAACAAACCAGCTACGCAGGCCAGGCGGAGGTGTGAGACAGTTCGTGATCCGAGTTGGCTATGCCGCTAGGGACCGATGTTCCAGCATGATAGTGTTAACTAATTGGACGTTCGACTGATAACTGTATTGAGATCGTTGAGATATATTTGCATATCATGCATCACGTGTATGTTTAAAAGATTTTGGTTTGACGAAATTATCATCGGATTTGCAATAGTTTGTATTTTAATGGTCAAGTGATTTTCTATATTGAATTACATGTGCTAAACTGTATGAGATTACTCACCGGCTTTTATAACTGACACAGTGTTATGCAATTAACCGTACTGACAGGTGATGATTTAAAAGACTTTGAGTAAGCGATTCTAGATGAGGAAATACTCTAGAAGATTTTTGAAAATTGATTTATTTTGATTTTTAGTTTGAAAGTATTGATGTAATAAGGTCCATTAGATAGTCATTAGTTTAGACAGTTGGAACAAGTTAGTAAACTCATTGATTAGTGGTTTAATTTTCAAAGTTTGATTTAGTTTGATTCTATATATTTGGTACCATGTGAATGAAAAAAGAAGAAGAAAAATATCACTTGAGATTGTGAGGTATTCATTCATTATTTACATAACACCCTTGATTTCGGAATTTAAGTTTATATACTCAAGTGTCGAATTTTGGGGGCGTTACAAGCATTGTCCTCCCTTTCTTCCTCTTTTTCCTTCGTTTTCTCCTAATTCTTTCCAAACTGACTGTCGGGCCGGGAGAATCCAGCAATACTTCCCGAACGGTGTCTATCTAGCGGGAATCGATCGAAGAATCCCTCCAAAGGGAAGTCCAGTCTGTCCCCCGAGAAGCCCTGGATGAGATATTGGACTATAAGAACCTGTCCTTTTTCGTGTCGGGCTAAATACCCTTCGTTGTGGTGTAAGAATACTGGTCTGTGAACCTGACCTCCACCTTTGGTCCCTCTAGGGTATCTAGCTTCGCGGTCGATTCTATTAGGTCTAGGACAACTAAATCTAACTTGAGCCTGCTTAGGAAGGAATATTGTATCCTAGATCCTATTGGGCTCCATCTTCCTGGTGATGATGAGGTTCCGAGCCAACCTTGGGGAGACAAGGTCACTTTATACTCCACATTCTTTAAGTGTGGATTTTGACTCCCTCTCCACCCTGTAGTGAGGGAGTAACTATCGGTGGTCAACTTGGCCCCGGGTCAACTCACACCTAATGTTTGGAGGACACTCTTCAGTTGCATTGTCCTCTGGCAACAAATTAATGGGGCAGACCCTACCAGTTCAGAGTTAATGCACCTGTATCAACTGAAGAGTCACCCCGGCTCTAAGGGTTGGTACTATATGTCGCCTAGGTCGGGTAGGGGTACACCTCTGATAATCAATCTCCCCTCCTCTGTTCATGGCTGGAAGGATGAATGGTTTTTGGCAACCAAAGGGTGGGAGGCCTCGCGAGTTAAGGCCGGATCCCTGCAGTTCAAGGTCCCTAACAAGTTCTCCTTACCAGGTCGGAGGGTAGCACCGATGAACAACTTTTGAAGTCGAGGAACTAATGGGAAAGGACGCAGTATCTTCACAAGAATTTTTCGACCAGTTGTCGATAAGGAAGTTTCATCTCATCTGAATTATGACCAATTTCCTTCCATTTGGAGGTACCGCATTTCTTGCATAACTAGTCATTTGTTGTCTCCTTCCAATATAACATGCAGTCATTAGTGCATTCATCAATCTTATTATAATCTAGTTCAAGGTCCTCTATGATCTTCTTCATGTCGTAGAAGGACTTCGGCAACGTCTCCCCATCCGATAGTGCCTTAAGAAGCATAAGCAACAAGTTGAAGGACTTGTTGCTCCACCCGGATAAACAATTTATGTGATACACCTGGACAATAAAAAATAACTTCGTGAATTTTCTACAACCTGGGTACAGGTTCTGATCTGCATCCTCAAGCAACCTGAAGAAGCTATCTGTGTCTTCATTGCGCCCTTGTATAGGCTCACGTGAAGCATCGGGTGCCTCATTGTCCTCCCTCGATATACCAAAAGCATCGTGTATCATACCATGCATATCAACTCCTCCAGGAGCATCGTCACATACAACACTAGGTGCACAAGAAGATGACGTTTCCCCATGATCGATCCAAGTGGTGTACTTGTCCAAAATTCCATTTATGATAAGATGCTCATGGACAACGTCTTGACTAAGGAGTTTAAAGTTAATACAATTCCTACATGGACATGGTATAAGGTCGGTTGTTGTATGGGCAAATGCAAAGTTGAGGAATTTCTCAACATCATTCTTATACTCGACGCTCACCCTCGATTATTTCATCCAATTCTTGTCCATTACTATATTCTACAGCAAAATTCGTATAATATGTTGCGAAGTAAAACAATAAATGTCAAACTATCAGTATTCAACGGTCAGTGTTAAGTGTTGTTTGTTAACTCTGAATTGATGAAATTTCTCCGTGATTTTACATGAGATCGCACTTGAGACATATCCAAATCTCAAGTGGACCACAACACAAGAAAACACAAATATCAGCTTAATTCAAAACTTTTGAGGTTCCTAAGAAGCTTTTAATGGTGGCCATTCAATCACATTGTTTCATGTGTTGTGGTCCATGAGATTTTGATCTTCCTCATTTTTTAGATCAAAGCAAATAAATGGACAGCGTGGATTTATTCCACACTACTAAAAAATTTCACATTACCTAGCAATCAGGAAGGAAAGACTTAGGCAAAGGCCCAACCATAACACTAACTATGGTAACACTCTTCTTATTCCTGACTCATCCCTTGAACAACCTCAACAAAGAAGTTTCAGGCTTCAGGTTTTCTAAAAGCCTACTGGGCTAGCCTATTTAAGGGTTGGATTAAGTGTGGCCGTGACCATACTCGACATGGTGCGGCCATCACTGTATGGGTGGGATCACTGTAGGTGGGATCATTGTATGGCCTACCAGACCCGACCCGACCCGAATCATATAAGGGTTTAAGTAGACTATTATATATTGATTTTCTTATTCGATAAATAATACGTAGTTTTTATATCACAAAACCTACTGGGAACGGTCCACATGTCTGTCAATTTAATAAACATGTGCACAACAATGATCACATCTTATGACATGTAGAACTAAAATATCATGAGATTTTATTTATTTCAGGTGCTCATTAATTGGAGGTGGAAACGATCCAACCCGAACTTAACCCAACAAACCACGGTTCCCACTTTTCAAGGACCACTGCTTAAAATCCTACTCCATTACACACACACACACACACACACACACACACACACACACACACATATATAGTTATTTATTTTATATTCTCAATCACAAGTATCATCCATCTCTACATATCTAAAGTCAAGCCAAACGAGGATAGCTCCGACGCATATCCGGATACTTGTACTCAATTTTTGGCTTTTATTGTTGTCTATAGCAAATGTACAGCCTTATCATCGTCTCAACAGTGGTTCCCATCTTCCAGATACCTCCACTAAATATCCATTTGGATCCACTATGATGATGTATTATGTCCACACCATCTATTTATTTTGCCATATCATAGTAGGGGATGACCACAAAAGTTCAGCTCATACCCAAAGTCTAAGTGGGCCCAACTACATAAGAGTGGACCCCACCCCTGAAGGCTTGGATAGAACATAAATATCACACTGGGCCCAAAAAATGGATATAATGAAAGACGTATCCAACAAACCACAGTTCCCATTTTCCAGGAACCACTGCTCAAAATCCTACTCCATAACATACATATATATAATTAGTTATTTATTTTATATTCTCAATCACAAGTATCATCCATCATCCAGATATCCAAAACCAATCCAACCACGGATAGCTCCGACGCAAATTCAAGTACTCGTACTCAATTTCGGGCATTTATTGCTATCTATAGCAAATGTACAGCCTTATCATCGTCTCAACAGCGGTTCCCACCTTCTAGAGACCCCCGCTCAACATCCATTTGGATCCACTATGATGATGTACTATGTCCACACAATCTACCTATTTTACCATATCATAGTAGGGGATGACCGCAAAAGTTCAGCCCCTACCCAATGTCTAAGTGGGCCCAACTACATAGGAGTGGACCCCACCCCTGATGGCGTGGATAGAACATAAATATCACAGTGGGCCAAAAAATGGATATAATGAGAGATGTATCCAAAAAGCCACAGTTCCCACTTTCTAGGGAACACTGCTCAAAATCCTACTATATATATATATATATATATATATATATATATATATATATATATATATATATATAGTTATTTATTTTATATTCTCAATCACAAGTATCATTCACCATCCACATATCCAAAATCAATCCAACCGCGGATAGCTCCGACGCACATCTGGGTACCCATACTCAATTCTGGGCTTTTATTGATGTCTATAGCAAATGTACAGCCTTATCATCATTTCGACAGCGGTTCCCACCTTCCAGAGACTCCCGCTTAATATCCATTTGGATCCACTATGACGTATGTGTTATGTCCACACCATCTATCTATTTTGCCATATCATAGTAGGGGATGATCGCAAAAGTCCGACTCATACCCAAAGTTTAAGTGGGCCCCCCAAATAGGAGTGGACCCCACTCTTGACGGCGTGGATAGAACATAAATATCACAGTGGGACCTAAAAATGGATATAATGAGAGACGTATCCAACAAACCACCATTCCCACATTTTAGGGACCACTACTCAAAATCCTACTCCATAACATATATATATATATATATATATATATATATATATATATATATATATATAAAACAATTAGTTATTTATTTTATATTCTCAATCATAAGTATCATCCATCGTCCACATATCCAAAATCAATCCAACCACGAATAGCTCCGACGCACATCTAGGTACCCGGACTCAATTTCAAGCTTTTATTGATGTCCATAGCAAACTTATAGCCTTATCATCATCTCAATCGTGGTTCCCACTTTCCAGAGACCCTCGCTCAATATCCATTTGGATCCACCATGTTGTATGTGTTATGTCCACACCATTTATCTATTTTGCCATATCATAGTAGGGGATGACCGCAAAAAGTCCAACCTAGACCCAAAGTCTAAGTGGGCCCTACCACATAGGAGTGGACCCCACCCCTGACGGTGTGGATAGAACATAAATATCACAGTGGGCCCAAAAAATGGATATAATGAGAGAAATTTCCAACAAATCATGGTTCCCACTTTTAGGAACCACTGCTCAAAATCCTACTCCATAACATATATATATATATATATATATATATATATATAGTTATTTATTTTATATTCTCAATCACAAGTATCATCCATTATCCACATATCCAAAATCAATCCAACCACGGATAGCTCTGACGAACATCTGGGTACCTGTATTCAATTTCGTGCTTTTATTGATGTCCATAGCAAATGTACAGCCTTATCATCGTCTCAATCGCGGTTCCACTTTTCAGAGACCCCCGTTCAATATCCTTTTTGATCCGCCATGTTGTATGTGCTATTTCCACACCATCTATCTATTTTGCCATATCATAGTAGAGGATGATCGTAAAAAGTCCGGCCCAGACCCAAAGTCTAAGTGGGCCCCACCACATAAGAGTTGACCCCACCCCTGATGGTGTGGATACAATAGATGCAGCACAGTAGACCCAAAAAATGGATATAATGAGAGACGTATCCAACCAAAACATGCATATAATGAAAAATATCCAACCAACTAGTAACAGCAGTTTCCACCTATGTGTTAAGCTACTAAGTTAGTTAAGCTACTTGGCTAATCAATCTACTTGGCCAATCAAGTTACTTAGCTAGTTAAGCTACTTGGCTAATCAACCTACTTAGCTAATCAACCATTTAAAAAAATTATTTTAGGGCATGTGTTTAACATTGAACCATATCCGAATCTCAAGTGTATCCCTAACCGTGGGACCCAAAAAATGAAGAAGATGTAGATCCCAAGTGGAAGCAGTTACAAATTTCAGGTGGATCCCTAATTATGGGGCCCACTTTGATGTATGTGCTTTATATCCAAACATCATGTCCATCTGACAGCTCATTTTAAGGCATGGTCCTAAAAATGAAGCAAGTGTCATCCGTTTTGCCTCCCATCCCGGATCATGTCCATCATTCACCAGGTTATGTTGCGAGACGATGGAAACTCCTCCAGTCTTCCTTTTGGGCATCTCATATGCAAATTAGCTGATGCGATTGACATTGTCGGTTCTGACAAAGTTCACAAGCCCATCATTATCAATCACACCATTATTGCTCGTATGGAGCTTACAAAAGAAGCCATCTAGAGTCGTCTTTTGCAGGATCAGCAACAGGATCTGGCAGAGCCGTCCCAGCCTGAGGCTCCACCTACCTCCACTAGCCCCTCCCAGACTTCACCTTCAGCTCCTTCCTCTAATCCTTTCCACAATCCTCGGGCTGCTCCGAGCCGATTCAGTACGTCTCCTAGAGCTTTTTCTCGACGACGATCCCCTTCCGTGGATCCTCCTTCATACATTGCTGAGCTTCGCCAGCTTAAGGAACGTCTATTTCATCGCCTTGACGGGATCGAGCAAAGTGAGCAGCAGCTTCTGCGGGGACAGGGCACGATTCTTGTACAGCAGGAGGCCCTTGTGACTCGCCTTGCACAGTTGGAGAGGCGGATAGAGATGTGGGAGCGCGCGACGCGTGGGGACGTTCCTCCCCCCGATCTGGGAGATGGAACAGGTTACTAGTCTCATTTCTTGGTCATAGTTCCTTTTTTATATGACCAATGACATTGTCTGGATTTCATGCACTATCTTTCTATAGGTTTGTCTGTATATGTTGCACGGATTAATGCATATCTATATTGGGCTGCTTGCCCATTTTGGTATATGTATGGATGCTATTTCTGTTCTCTATAGTTATATTTTTTTTTTTGAGCTTTTGATCCTTTATTGAATATTTGTGGGGGGTTCGATGGTTTAGGCATATTCGCCCTAAGTAGCTCATGCTTTGTGTTCTTTTAGTGTTTGGATATACATCTAGAGGGGTGGTTGGTTGATTGGGCTATAAGCCCTCTATGCTTTCATGATTACTTGTATATCTAGCATGATTTGTTCTTTAAATCTCCTCAGGGTTTCAATTTCTATATCTCTTCCCTGTTTTCTGTGATTGACATATTTTCGGCGCTTGCCTTGCAGCTTTCTTAGGCATATCTTTTTGCTGGCTAACCTTTGTCAATTACTAACAAAAAGGGGGAGAATCATCCCACCTAGAAGGTCCGATTATATCTTTTTGCAGGACTTTGTAGGTGCAAGCATTGAGGGGGAGATTTTGAAGAAAATCAAGTCTGTACATGTCCTTTTGTAAAGATCATTTTGTATATCTGTATAGACATGTAATTGGGTGTATGTTTCCTTCTGTTTAAGGGTCAATCATGATAAGGAACTCATGATTTGTCTAGGTTAGATGTTTTTTCATGCAATTGACAAAGGGGGAGATTGTTAGTACACTTTATTTTGTCAATTGACGTGTTGGTTGGTCGCGTCTTGTCGTGTGAGCCCTGGTCGAAGATTTGAAGCTCAAGACTTGAAGATTATGCTTCTTCCATTGCTCAAGCTCAAGCTGAAACAAGATCTCAGGTAAGTTGCATATAGATTGACCATAGGAAACCCAAAACATCAAAGAATGGCGTAATGACTCACCTATCTTATCCCATTCTCTCTTGACCCTAGCACAAGTTGATCAGACTTGTGGTCCATGGCTGGTGTGAATCATAATTGAAAATATGTCCAAACATTGGACTCCATGCACCTAATCACTTCATGCTTCATCATTGAAGTGATCCGTTGCTGTGTTGAAGGACTGGGTCCAGCAAGCTTGTTGTGACAAGATCATTTAGACAGCCGACCGATCTTGACCGGTCGGCCAAAACTTCAAGATATATCCAGCAAACTTGCTGTAGAGAAATTGTCTAGACAGCCGACCGGTCTTGACCGGTCGGCCAGGCTCATCAACACAAGACAACAAACTTGCTTGTTAAATTTAACTGGTCAGCCGACCGGTCTTGACCTGTCGACCAGGAGTCAAGACCTGTCCAGCAGCTGTGTTGCATATGGGCTGCCAAGACAGCTACCTTGCTGTGTTCAAAAAGGCTGGACAACCGACCGGTCTTGATTGGTCGGCCTGAAGTGCAAACATCTGTCCAGCAGCCTTGTGGGATTAAAAAATCTGGACAGCCGACCGGTCTTGACCGGTTGGCCAGAAGAACTAAATCAATCCAGCAGCTATGATGCATTATCCCAAAAAGGCAGCCGACTGGTCTTGACCGATTGGCCTGCATTCTAACTCTGTCCAGCAAGGTAAACCGACCGGTCGGTCAGACCCAGATGTGGCCCAGCTTTTTGAAATGCGACCGGTCCGTCCGACCGGTTGAGACCTCTCTCTGACAGGTCAGACGTGACCGTTTTTTATCCGTTGGGGCCATCATTTGGGGCTCTATATAGCCATATTTTGTGGTCTTTCTTTGTATGCATTTAACACCCATCAAGAGCTAAGAGAGAGAGTCTTTACTCACATTCTCCTACCCTCCTTGCTCTTAACTCCCTTGAGTTCATCATTCAAACCTAGCCATTAATGGCTTGTCATTGGGTATTCAAAGCTCTGTTTGAAGTATGAACTCAAGATCTACATTCATGGCTGACCTACCTTCGAAAAATCTTTATAAGGTCGTTTATAGCCATTGAATGCTGAAGTTTGGTAGTTCCCTCATAACCATTGCATTGAATAGGCAAGTAGAACTTGACCATCTCTCTCCCAACTACCCGGCATAATCATCATCACATCATTTGCATCGGTAACTGATCTTGGAAGCACAAAGAGAAGCTGAAGCACGTGGAGCTGAACCTACTCATCAAAGGCATTGAATCGGGGTTCAATCGTCTAGGTATGTCTAGTATTTGAGAGTCCATTTATTGAATCACTATTCCCTAGATTGGGAAACTCCGGCGGGAGTGTACGTGACCGTCCTTGGATTAGGATTGGTGAGAGTTTGAGATCCAAACTCGTCAAGTCCCTGGATTGGGCCATCGGCGGATTGTAAACGCGATCCTAGATCAAAGGATGTTAAGGTTGATGGTTAACCTGATTTAAAACCACGACTATAGTGAAATCTAGTGGTCTTATAGGTTGAGATCGTGAACCGGGAGTGGAGTAGGGAAATCGAACCACTATAAATCGTTGTGCCTGGTGAGATTGAATGATTGCTATGTGTTGAATGGTTTAGTTAATCATGAATGCTAACTGTTTGATGAAATGCCTATGATAGTCTTTACTTACAAATTCATCATATAATTGCCTTGAATGTTATTGTGATTATCTTGGTTGATAAGATTAACTTGATTAGTTTTAAATTGTAATTGGAAATTCAAAAAGTCTTATTCACCCCCCCTTTAGGACATTAGGCATATCTCCGAGTATCTCTACAAACGGTAAAACTGCAATTTCAGGTCTACCCGTAACCAAAGCCGAAAATGGGAAGTAGTGTGAAAGCTGTCGGAAGGACGGTAAGACAAATTCCTGTCATAGGCTTGTTGTTGCTCTGTGCACCTTGAAATCTATAGTTTAGTTGATCTATGAAGAAGATAAGCCTAGAAACTCATAAGATGAACTTTCACTATGCACACTAGGTTGAATTTGTTCGAGTTCTTCTATTCATCAATCCATCAGCAAGAATTTCATATGGACACTTATTATGTTTTGAGAGTTTAAGGTTTCAACTTCTATTACCTAATTTTTCTGGATTTTACACTTGTATGTCTCGGAATGGATAGAAGCATAGTTTCTGAAGGAGAGTTGGTTTTTGGAGAATTGAACTTGTTTCACGCATGTTTTGCTCGGGACTAACAAAATACTGGTTGGGGGGTGTGTTGAGATCTTAATTGTGCATATTCTAACCCCAATTCATCACTCATTATGCATGGGTTTTATGTTTAAAGACTATTCTAATGCATGGTTTTGTGATTGCAGGAATGAGAGAGAGTTCACTCGATCAATAGCTAAAAGAAGCACATTTAGGAACCTTGGATGAAGACCCAAGGTGGGCCAAAGAATCATGAAGAAAGAATGAAAGAAAAGAAAGAAGGGAAGTATGAAAAGGAGCACCACAAGGTGGTCCGACCGGTCGGCCAAACAGGCCCCGACCGGTCTTGACCTGTTGGCCAGTTGCTCTCCCCTCTCTTAATTTTGCGGGAGTAAGGACACATGGGCTAGACCGGTCAAGACCGGTCGGCCATGCAATTTTAGAGTTCTAGATTTCAGACAGCAGGCTATTCCCGTTTTTGGATTTTCAGCACAGTTTTTTGGATCCATCTTGATGATATTTAGAAATCCAACACTTCCATGTCGAAGAGGACCTCGATGCCGAAATAACCCAAGTGCTTTCGTATCGATTGGAGCTACAAATTGATCGTGGTGGCCAAAACAATACGAACTGTCTAGAAAGTTTCAGATTCCGCCTACTCCACTCTGGGCCGGTCCAGGTGGCCCACCATTGATGATATGAAGAATCTACTTTAACCATCTTCTAGAATACATCCATATATGAATAACCACAAAGTTTCAGATCAAAAGGATGTGTGGTTTGATCATACCGGTTGAAGAAAGATGGACCATCCAGAAAGATTCAACTGCGCAGAGTTTATAAAAGCTCTAAGTGTTCTAATTTTCGGAGCATATTCTGGGATTGTTTTGGACAATATAATCTGTCTATCATGTAGAGGAGAAATTTTTCTACCCATATTCAAAATTTATGATTAATCCGACATCTATACACTCCGGAGCGTTAAAAGCAAGATGGCTGGTTCTGAAGGTACCCGAATTGCGTGATTTTGAAAGGCGGTCGCTGATCTAATTGGTGGGCCCATTCAGAAGATAATCTTGAAAATCTAAATCATCTATGAATAATATCACATTACAAGGAAGCTACAAATCAAATTTGAAGGCAATCCGACCATTGGTTAAGCCGTACGAAGCGAAACAAAATATGTTATGTTGTGGTACTCTTGCTGTATTATAAAAGGAGGTGCTCTCTTCTATTCCAGGGCAAGCAAGGACGTGGGGAGCAAGGAGTTCAAGTCATAGGAGGCTTCCTACCCTCCTCCAGCTAGTTTTTCTTCCTTTTCTTAGTTCTAGTTCTAGTTTTTAATATGCTTTTCATTAGCTAATCTCTTAGCTAGAGCTAAGAGGTGAACCTTATAGTTTTCTTAGATTGTTTAATTCGTTTTATTAGTTTCAAGTTAGATTTCTATTGAAGAACGATGGTTTGAAGTTTAAATAAAGTTCTAAGTAGTTTTTCTTAATCTTATGATGGCTCAAGGATGTTTGGAAGAATTGCTTGAGTTCTTAATTGTTTAAATAATCTTAAGAATTGTAATACGCTCTAGATCTATAATCTTCATGTGGGAGCTCTTACCAAAGTTCTATTTTTCTGGAAATTTTGAAGTATGTAAGATTGTGTATGTGATTTGGATCAAGTTCAAATCATGATCTAGTTTTGTCTTGTGACAGGATCTAATGATGGTTATGATTGTGATCTTAACCTATTGGAATTGGGATTGACCTATGCAATTGAGTATGCTCGTCCTAGCTTGCATTAAGTGAATCATATACATGGATCATACGTATGTCAGATTGATTGTTTTAACTGCTCTATCATCTGACTAGATAGAACTTAATTTCGATTCTAGTTGAGAAAGTGAGAAACCATAGCGAATTATGGATCTAAGGAGAGCTATAAGTGGATCCTTGATGCTTTAGTTATCTTTTCATTATCAGATTTTCTATTTCATGTTCAAAAACCGATTTCCTAAACACTTCTTAGATTTCAGTTAT
Source organism: Liriodendron chinense (assembly GCA_003013855.2). Lineage (NCBI taxonomy): Eukaryota > Viridiplantae > Streptophyta > Magnoliopsida > Magnoliales > Magnoliaceae > Liriodendron > Liriodendron chinense. The sequence continues at coordinate 250,384 of PVNU02000719.1, forward strand.
TAGGATAGTTGGAATTGTTCACTTCCTTCCCTGTGGATCGACATCGGTCTTACCGAGATTATTACTACATCGCAACCTTACACTTGGGGAAGCGAACACCCCCCCTCTAAATAGGAAAATCTGAGGATTTCAGCCTCATTTCTGTGTGTATGGGCAAATTAAAGGATTTAAGACTCATGAGCCCAAATTTGGTAGTTTAGCCTTGCTTTTAACTTGTATATTTGCTTGCTAGACTCTCACTATGCTTAGATTAGCTAATTTTGCTTAATTATATGCTTCATTGTATGTTAATCTTTGCTTAGTATTGGTCTTGATATACTACTAGGGGAGGTTGGTTGATTGGGCTATAAGCCCTTTGTGCTTTTATTGCAAATGTATATCTTTGACTAATTATGTATGATTAACTATGGTTAGATACTTACATTTTCTTGTTAATCATGTTCCTTAGCATGCTCCATGTTTTATGTTCATGCACCCTATACTCTCATTGTTAGCATGTGCTTATAGTTATAACCGCGACATACTATCTACTCTTACCTTAACCTTAATTGATATATCATTAAGGGGGAGAGAATAGTTTGTCAATTGCTGACAAAAAGGGGGAGAAAGATCAAGTCCCACCAAAACTAGTTTGCTATGTTTTGTGATGCAGGGATTGAAAGGTTATGGGGGAGCAAACTGAATAGGAGCTGCTTAGTTAAGCATGTTAAGATCTTGTATTTAATTTATTATCAATATAATCTCTTGTTCATGTATTTGTTTTGATAGGTTAGGTTTTTGTAAGTAATTGACAAAGGGGGAGATTGTTAGTGTACTTTTTCATGGCATACTAGTGTACCTTGTTTGTCAATCACTTAAGTCAGTGAGTCTAGTGTCGGTTGAGCTTAATGAAGACGAAGACCGAAGACTCAAGTGGCCCTGTTGCATCAAGGAAGAAGAAACAGGTAAAAGTGATGCCTTTGTGTGCCTTAACCTTGACCAAAGCTTAACCCTTAACCTCTTTGATGACCTTGACCATCTTAGGAATACCGTTAGTCATCATAGATTGGCCTTAGGTGTCCCAAAAGACCATCCAAACCTTGGCCATTGAGATGGGTTGTGAAATAGGTGGGTCAACAAACAAATGGGCTGAACCCAGGCCTGTTCGACCGGTCCCGACCGATCGGCTGGACTGGACCGAACGGTCAAGACCGGTCGAACAAGCTTCCAGCCTTACAGCAAGCTGCTATAGTGTGCAGGCATTAGACCAACCGGTCGTGACCGGTCGGCTGGTCTGGTCGGACCGGTCACGACCGGTCGGACAGGCCCCCCTCTAGACAGTGTACTCTCTGTCTTGCCTCGCCTGTGGCCGACCGGTCACGACCGGTCGGCACTAACCATTTTTTGCCCGTTTTAAATCCGTTGCACATCTTTTTATAAATTGGCTTGGCTCGAATTGAGGGGGAAGTAGAGGGATTTTGAGAGGTGTGAAACTACCATTGTTGGAGACCATTTGAGGCTCATTCCTAACTTATGGAAAGCATCTTCCTTGTGCTTTAACACAAGATTGGAGCATTCAAAGCTCATGAAGAAGATGACCTTTATCCCCTCTTGATCTCTAGAGTTTGGATCTTCCTTGATAGGCATATCCTTATTCAAAACTCTAAGATGAGATCATTGTAGGAGAGAAACTCTAGGCAACTCATTCCTAATAGTTGTAGATCAGTTCTCAAACCTACCCTCCTATCACCATGGGCATCTCAAAGGCATCACAAGCAAGGTGATTGAACGAGTGTAGCTGAGGCATTGGCGACACAACGACAACACGATCATGGGAGCAAGGGAAGCTAATTGAAGTACGGGAGAGCGGAGATTAAGCAACCGAACCAACGCTGAACAAGGGGCTCATCTGACAAGTAAGGTTGTCTTTATTGAGGGTCCATTCACTCAATTCCCTTTGGGAGTTGAGTGTAGAACTTGTTTGTCAAGCTCGAACTAGGAACGTTGGCCATTCCTTAGCTCGTTTGTCGACCTAAAGACTAAGGGTTGTTTGGCCCTCCTTGGCCAGTTTGCCGGGCCTAAACAAAGTCTCAAAGGGGGAGCCTCCGACACGAGAGTGAACGTGCGTAGGGTTGAGAGTTAGCCTATGTCCAAAACTCCGTTCTAGTTGAGAGTTAGCCCTTTGTCCAAAACTCCGGTTATGGTTGAGAGGTGAACCGGTAAAACCTCCTTGTAAAGGTTGAGAGGTGAACCTCATTTAAAACCTCCGATAGTGAATGCCGGTGTGCTCAAAGGAGTTGAGTACTTGAACCGGGAGTGGAGTAGACTTAAAGTCGAATCACTATACATGCTTGTATTTGTGATTGAATTGAGCACATTGTTATCTTAGCATTGAATGTTTAAATGTTAATTATGTATGCTTAATAGGAATGTATGCTAGACTCTAGATAGGCACATCCACACACAAGATGTACTTTCACTAGTAGTTTAGACTTGAGCTCATTGATCCATTCTCATAAGTCTACATAGGTTGCATAGATTAGGATCTTGATTAGGTATATCATTTTATTATTTATGCATGCTTAAGATTAGGTTGTTTATTGCTTAAACCATATGCTAGTCTTGTGATTGGACCCACTTAGGCTTGAAAGCCGAAGTGTTCTTGCTTACTTAGTTTAAAGTGTTAAATTATGTAAGTAGGCGAAAAGATTTTTAAAAGGTCCTAATCACTCCCCCCATAGGACTTAGCCATAATTCTAGTTGCCCTTTAAGCTTCCGCATATACGAAGGTGTCTTGTTAGATTACCGACGTAATTTTAGACCCCACTGTGATGTGTGATGGGCATCCACACCATCAGTCAGATGCACCATTCTGTGGTGGGCAATGGACCTAAAACTCAAGCTAATCCATGACCTGGGTGGGACACACCATTTACAACATCTGGGAGTGGATACCCTCCACTGAAACTTTTATGATCGTTTATATGATTGTCTGATTGGCGATTGAGAAATCCAACCCATCCATTATACGTGTCCTAGTTAAAGAAGAGGTCACACCAAGTTTCAACCTCATCTAAAACTCAAGTGGGCCCCAAGTTTATGATTTCTAATGTTGTAGGCATGATTTTAAACTTTTTCAGTTGGTATATATTGTTAGTGCACTTTTCTATGGCATACTAGTGCACCTTGTTTGTCAATCACTTACGTCAGTGAGTCTAGTGTCGGTTGAGCCCAATGAAGACGAAGACCGAAGACTCAGATGGCCCCGCTACATCAAGAAAGAAGATACAGGTAAAAGTGATGCCTTGATGTGCCTTAACCTTAACCAAAACCCAACCCCTTAATCTCTTTGATGACCTTGACCATATTAGGGAACTTTTAGTCATCATAGATTGGCCCTACGTGTCCCAAAACATCACCTAAAACGTGGCCTAAGTGAGAGGGTTGGAGAATGGATGGGTAAGCAAAACAGTAGGCTAAACCCAGGCCTGTCTGACCGGTCGTGGACCCCTGGCCGACCGGTCAAGACCGGTCGGACAGACAGTCCAGAGAGTCAGCAGGCTGTTGGTGTGTGCAGGCCATAGGGCCGACCGGTCGTGGACCCCTAGCCGACCTGTCTTGACCGGTCGTGCAGAGCACCATTCTTATGACAGCGTGTTTCGTTCTTTCTTTGGCCTATGGCCGATCGGTCGTGGACCCTGAACGACCGATCGTGGCCCCTGGCCGACCGGTCGGCACTAGCCATTATTTGTCCGTTTTTAATCCGTTGTGCATTGTTTTATATAAGGGCTTGTCTCGATTTGAGGGCTTAGATGAGAGGGTTTTGAGAGCCCATTACCCACACCTTTTGTACATCATTTGGGGCCTCAAAGAGGAGGATTTTCAAGTCATATCCCTTGTGTTTAAACACAAGTGGGGGCATTCAAATGCAAACTAGAGATGACTTGATTCCTCTCTCAATTCTAGAGGTGAGACACTATTCCATATAGGCATATCCCTTGTCCAAGACCTCTAGAAGACCCTCTAGGTGAATCTCCTAGTTAGAACAAACTACATATCCCATGTAGGAGATTCAACCATCCTCCTATCACCTTGGGTATCTCAAAGGCATCACATGCAAGGTGTTTGATCGAGTGTAGCTGCGGCATTGGCGACGCAACGGCGATACGATCGAGGGAGCAAGGGAAGCTGATTGAAGCACGGGAGAGCGGAGATCAAGCAACCCGAACCGGCGCTGAACAAGGGGCTCATCCGACAAGTAAGGTTGTCTTTATTGAGAGTCCATTTAGAGTTTGTTTGTTAAACTCGATCTAGGGGCGTTAGCCGTTCCTTGGCCCGTTAGCCGGGCCAAAACTAAGTCTCCAAGGGGGAGCCTCCGACACGGGAGTGAACGTGCGTCGGATTGAGAGTTAGCCTATGTCCAAAACTTCGTTTGGGTTGAGAGTTAGCCCTTTGTCCAAAACTCCGGTTATGGTTGAGAGGTAAACCGGTAAAACTTCTGTGTAAAGGTTGAGAGTGAACCTCATTTAAAACCTCCGATAGTGAATGCCGGTGTGCTCAAAGGAGTTGAGTACTTGAACCGGGAGTGGAGTAGACCCAAAGTCGAACCACTATACATGCTTGTGTTTGTGATTGAATTGAGCACATTGATATCTTAGCATTGGTAGTTAAATTGTCTAATTATGAATGCTTGATAGGAATGTATGCTAGGCACTAATTAGGCACATCCACACACAACATGTACTTTCACTAGTTGTGTAGACTTGAGCTCATTGATCCATTCTCATAAGTCTACATAGGTTGCATAATTAGGAGCTTGATTAGTTAAATCTCTTGATTACCTATGCATGCTTTAGACTAGGTTGTTTATTGCTTAACCATATGCTAGTCTTGTGATTGGACCCACTTAGGCTTGGAAGCCGAAGTGTTCTTGCTTACTTAGTTTGATTTGTTGAATTATATTAGTAGGCGAAAAGAATTTTCAAAAAGGTCCTAATCACCCCCCTCCTAGAGGTTTAGCCATAATTCTAGTTGCTCTTTAAGCTTCCGCACATACGTGGGTGTCGTGTTAGACTACCCGACGTACTTTCATATATAGCGCACTTGAGTTTCGGATATAATTGATTTTTGGGGTGTCCGGTAACCAATACGAGACCCATCAAATTAATGGATAGTGTGGATGCCCATAACAAATCACAATGAGAACTTTCCACGATGTCGAGCACATATAGTACATTTTTCGTATTTTATATATATATATATATATATATATATATATATATATATATATATATATATATATATATATATATATGTAATCCAACCGTTGGATTCCATTATTATATTAATTTGACGATTGAATTTCAGTATCGGATTAATTCAACCGTTAGATTTAATTAACAAGTTGATCCAACTGTTAGAATTCAGTATCAACTTAATCAAACTATTGGATTTTAACATGGGCTTGCTAGATATTAACATAATCTAATGTTTGAATTTCTATATCAGCTTAGACCAATCAAACAATCTAACTGTTACATTTCATTATCGGCTTAATCCAGTGGTTGAATTTTAATATCAGGTTAATCCATTATGATCGAATTTCAAACTCAAATTAATCCAACTATTATATATTTCAATAATCAGCTTAATCCAGCTGTTGGATTTCAATATGGGCTTCCTTTGATCTAATAGTTCGATTATAGTATCAACGTCATTTGATGTTTGGATTTCTATATCATATTATACTGATCTAACATTTTAAACGTTATATTTAATTATCAACTTAATCTAATGCTTGGATTTTAATATCAGGTTAATCTATAACTTTGGATTTCAAGATTAACTGATCCAACCATTAGATTTTAATATCAGATTAATCTAACCATTGGATTTGAATATGGGCTTACTTTAATCCGACTGTTATATTTCAAAATCAGCGTAATACCACAGAACCGATTTCTTTATTAATAATATTTAATCTAACAATCAACCGTTAAATTTTATTATCATCTTAGTTCGATAATTGAATTTTAATATTTGGTTAATCCGATCCCATTAGATTTCAATAGCAGCTTAATCCAATCGCATTAGATTTCAATAGCAGCTTAATCCAACGTTGGATTTCAATATGATATTTCTTTAGTCTAACTTATATCAGTTATAGCCATCCATTAGATTTCAATATCAGCTAAATTTAACCGTTGGATATTAATGTGGGCCTAATTCGACCATTTCACCTACTGTGGCGGATACAATAACCTATATTTCAATATCTGCTTAATCCAAACGCTATATTTCAATATCAACTAAATTCATCAGTTATATTTCAACATATGCTTAATTAAAATTTATTTGATTTCAAACTGGGTTTAATCCAACCGTTAGATTTCAAACTAGGTTTAATCCAATAGTTAGATTTCAATATCAGCTTTAATCCAACCGTTAGATTTTAATATCAGTTTTAATCCAACCGTTAGATTTCAATATCAGCTTAATCTAACCGTTAGATTTCAATATCTGCTTGATTATCAGCCTAATCTGACCATTAAATTTTCATATCAGATTAATCCAACCGTTAAATTTCTATATCAGCTTCATCTAGCCGTTAAATTTTCATATCAGATTAATCCAACCATTAAATTTTTATATCAGCTTCATCCAGCCGTTAAATTTTCATATCAGTTTAATGCAACTGTTAAATTCAATTTAAATATATACTAATTAATCCAACCATTAGTTTTCAATATCGATAAAATCCAACCATTTGATTTCTATATCACCTTAATCTAATCATCAAATTTTATTATTAGCGTAATCCAGTCGTTGAATATTATTATGGGACCATTTAATCCATTATGAAGTACCAATAATCCGCCACTATAGATCTGTTCAGAGTGATAGGTTGAATAAAGTTACGTGGGAATATCTATAGCGGCGGAATATAATATTTGTTGCTATAGATTAATATAGCGGCGGATATATCCGCCCTTATATATTAATTCATTTTGACGGGGCAAAAACGAATTTACTCGGATTTAAAATATATAGCGGCGGAATAAATACTCTGCCGCCATAGATAATTAGCACTATAGTAGCGGAATTACTTTGTTTATTGCAGCAGATTAATTTTTCCGTCGGTAAATGTCCACGCAAAATATGGCGGAAGCGCGAAAGTATTTTTTAGCGACGGATATTGGTATATGTCGCTGTAAATTGACATACCGCAGCAGTTTATATTAACCACCACAAAAAGTTAACTTACAGCTGTGGAAATTATTTTCCGCCACTGCTATATCGCATATTTGTTGTAGTGGGCTTACACCTCTACAACACATGGAAAGGGGAGTAGTTACCGTACCTGAGGCATTTCGCGTCCATCATCTTGTACTTGCTACATCCTACTCTACCTATCAGCTGCATAAAAATAATTTTTCCCTAAACCCTAAAAATCACCAAAACTCAGGTGGTCCTAGCCATCACGTAAACTAATGAGCCTAAGCAACATGGCTAACCCAAGTTTTGGAATAGGCTAACTTTTTGTGCTTCCATACTCGTTTCCATCTTGGTCGGCATGAGACCCTGGGCTTTTTTCTAGTATGTCGTCCAGGTTTCTCTTGTGATGTCGTAGGACCGGTGATCGACGTCCGGCTTGTTCTATCCCCTAGGGTTTGGTCAAGACGCCACATCGTCAGAAGCCGCTACAGAAGCCGCTCTTCATGACTCGTATTAGGGTCCCATTCGGACAGTTCGGTGCAAGCTCCTCCAAAGAAGGCCCCATCTCCATATCGTTGAACGCAAACAAGTTCAACGAAGGGACCCCAGTCAATCAAGGGCAGCTCCGAGCATCCTCCAGTCAATGTCAACTCTAGCCATATGAATCAGACTGCCAAAGCCATAAGACTCCAAATCTCGAATCTTATAAGCTGACAAGCTAGCAAAGCCAAGCAAGCAGTCGTGGCGAGCAGGAAGAACGAGGAAGCAGCTGACAAGTCCTCACCGGTATCCCCTCCAGCACAAAAGGCCCAGAAATCAAGGACAACTCATCAAGGATCGGAAGGTCAACAGGCGAAGGAGAAGGAAAAGCTGGAACCTCTGCCGACTCGACAACCCCTGATCGGCCCTCAGTGGCGGCTATGTCTGATATAGTCGCATCGCTGTCTGAAACTGTCACAACTCAGCCGCATGAGAAGACTCGCCCACCTCATGAACAGAGTGCGCAAAAGACCGACGACCAAGGGAAGGACAATGCTCCCCATCAAAAGAAATATCAGTGAAGATCACACCGTACATCGTGGCATCCTGGCTAATCTGACCGTCAAAGAATGCATCTGAACCATCCAAAAGGGTCCCGGCTACCCCGATCGAAGAATCAACGGCCAGATCCGGACCTGCGACCCCCTCCAATAGAAAATCATGTATCCAGTCATCATCCTGGCCGATCAAGGGGATCATCGAGGCATCTACACCGTCCATCATCAAGGGGACATCATCAATGATCACATCAAGTCCACCCAAGCAAGTATACCGCACATCTCTCGGCCCTCATCCAGAGCATCCAAACCGTCAAAGGTACCATCTGAGCCATCCATACCATCCAGACATGAGATCAGCCCATCTATGTCCCTCATAGTCCCATCATCACCGTCCATCACATCATCCATGGGACCCACACTCAAGGGATGCATAGCCTCACCTATGTCCCATCCCATCATCTCATCCATACCATCCATTCCTCCCATAATGAGGGCCCCATTCAAATCAGAAAATCCAGCCATCCCACCATTAATGGAGCTATTCAAAGCTCCACCAACTCCATTCCCTAACCCCTCATCAATGCTTCCATTCAATGCACCATCTATACCCTCCATCAAAGGAATCCCTCCATCATTAAAGCCCTCACCAAGTGCTGGAGTGTGGGACCCACCGACCTCTCCCACTATGGCCCACAAGTCACCATCCAAAGCTGCCCAAGAAAGGACAAAATGGGAAGAGGACAAGATGAAGAGAAAAGACAAAGGGAAGAGAAGATTCATGGCTGAATTGAAAAAACAGGCACAGAGAATGTGGGGGACAGGAAAAAGGGACAGCAGAGGATGTCCGAACCAGGGCCAGCCCAGGCCGCTCAAGAGGCGAGCCTTGGGCGGCCTGCCCTGGGCCGCCCGTACGGACGCAGATCCCCTCTCTCCGCGGGATTGGCTCCAGGGCTTTTGGTAGGTGAGGCTGACAGTCCACGTCAGCAGATGGCGCTCCGTGGGCCGCCCAAGGCTCCGGTTCACTCCAGATTTCGATTGAAGATGATCAAGATCATACAAAAGGTGCCCCACTGGTCCAATCATGAAGCAATGTGACCGGAATAGGGCTGATCAAGCCAAAGAGAAGGAAAGGTGATCAAGTGGGGGCCACAAGCAATCAAAGCCATTCAAAGACTAGATCATCATGATCCAAACCATTGAAGAACCTACATGAGCCATGAAACAACAAGATCAAAGGTTGATCATCACAAGAAGGGCCAGAATCCAAGATCTAATCATCAAGTGGGCCCACAAAGCCAAATCAAGAGATCAGAGACGTTCAAGCCATCATCCACACCATGAGAAGCATTCCTAACCTCACAAATCATCAAAAGAAGTGCCCCAAAGTAAAGCTAAGGTCTCAAGTGGGCCCACAGGGCCAAATCCATCAATCTGAACCATTCAAGGGCCAAATCATCAAGATCCAAACCATTGGAAAGCTTACACAAGTCATGGAGCAGCAAGATCAAAGGTTCGATCATCAAAAGAAGGGCCAAAATCCAAGATCTAAACATCAAGTGGGCCCACAAGGCCTAATCAAGCAATCTGAACCATTCAAGTCATCGCCCATGCAACTAAGCAGTCTCAAATCATGAAGGAATGAGTCAAGAGTCAAAGCATCCAGACATCACCAAGGAATTTGGGAGAAATCAAAGCCTGTATATTCATCCAAAAGGGCTTGATACAAAAGGGGACAAAAACAAAAGTACAAGGCCATATAAAGCAGAGCCAGCTACAAGTCACCAACATAATCATCATCGCCCCTCCTCGCGTCCCGCTCCCGACGATAAAGATCCATCAAAGGAGCAGTCACTGAACCTCCAGCATACCTGCGACGGCCACCTGGAACGTAAAGCGAAGGAAGCAAAGGCCCCTGGCCAAATAGCAGATACCACTCGTCATAATCACGATCCGGGATCGTGAAACGGAAGCCAGGCTGGCCCACCAGAGCCTCAACTCTCTCATCAGCTGGCATCCGAGCAGCTGGAGGAGGTGCAGAACAGGGGACCCGAGCTACCCCAGTGACTTGCCGAAGCAATCTCTCTCCCAAGTACCATTGGAAGGACTCAGCGTCAGAAAGCATAATACGGAGACATGAAGCATCATATGCCTCCACGCGCTGGGGTGTGTAGTAGAGAGGGAAACTAGCGTACGGCATCCGGGCAAACTACAGCAGAAGAGGTTACCACGATCAGTTACAAGTACAGTACAAGGACAAAGACAAGCAAGATACTTACGTCCTCGACGGTCAGCCCGTCTATATCAGCACGCCAATTGTCCCCGGGAACTCGGGAGTTCCGCTGACGATTCTGCTGATGCCAGTACATGTGGCGATACTGAGCGGGTTCAATGTCATCTCGCATCCTCGGCGCAAGATGCGGAAAATGGTCATAAAAGCAGGTCTGGATGAAAGTACATTTAATGATCAGAGAGAGAAAGGAGGTAAACGGCTCCAAAGAGGATGAAAGAAGAGGTACCTCAACAACAGGCCAGAAGCCTGTGAAGGACCGGCTATGCCGACAGGTCTTGTCCAGACCTTGAAAGAGACGGGTCAGGATGGCCCCATTCCAGTTATAGGGGTGATGAAGATCCTCGACTAAACGAAGAAATTTAGGATCAACTCTCTCATTCGCATGGCAAAAAAGAAAGGATCCAAAAGCATAAGTGATCATGGCCCGCGCCTTGTGGAGGGCCTCTCGCTCGGTGGTAGGGACGACGGAAGCAAAATTGTTGTAAAACCATCGCATCTTCACCTGATGGCCTTGGAATTCACCCTCAGGAGGGACGTCACCAACAAGCCGTAGCCAATCAGTGGAAGAGAGGGGAGCTAGAGAGCTCACTTGAGGGACAATTGCCCCATGAAAAGGGAAGCCTATCTGCATGTAAATGTCCAAGGGGGTTATTCCCCATCTCCCACAAGGGAGTTGAAAGGTGTGGGTCTCATCCCGCCACCTCTCACAAAGGGCCGCAAGCATCATACGGTTGGCGTCGTTATTATGGAAGCGTAGGGTGAGGAGGCCAGCAAAAGGAGTACCATCTAGTACTCGCTCAAGCAAGGGCTGTGGCTCCTTCATCCAATTGTCCCAGCGATCCCTGGTACCTCGACCCTTGATAGCAGGAAGAGGTTGATGCTCCATAGCTAGGGAACACATGTGGTCCCCTCGGCGGACAATGAAAGCAGGATCATCCTCGTCAACCACTTGGTGGCCCCTAGTACCATCCGCCATGGAATCCTACAAGCTTGGCAAGGTAAGTCCCTATCCTTTACCCATTAAAATCCAAATTCTCATCCAAGAAACCCATGGGATTGGACTCACATTCAAATGCAAAATCTAAAGTCCAACTCCATGTGTCACTTAGGATATGTGTTGGACCCATTGGAAAAAGTAAGGCCTGCCTTAAAGAAGGTGGCATGGCATGCCTCAGGTAAGAAAAGTCCATCATCCAAGGACACATTTTGGACAACAAATGCACTCAAGTGCCATGAAATCAACTAAGGATGAGAGTCCTACTGCACATGAGAAGTTCCTCTTCAAAGTCCACATGTGGCCAAGGATTGACTCACTTTTATGCCAAGGTCATGATTCTCACTTAGGATGTCTCCATCTTTTTACACATATGCATGGACAAGTGGGGAATAGAAAGGAAACGGGTCCCCAAGAGCAACCCAAATGCCTCATCTCAATGGATTGAAGAGAGCACATAGCCCACTTGAAGAACATGAGGACCCATTCATGGGTTAACCATGGGCAACCTTATGTGCCTCATCTTGATGAAAATTTTGACCACGAAAATGCAACAAGGAGGTCTACCCACAAACATATGAATCAAAGAAGCTAAGGGTAGAAAGTCGATGCACATAGCCCACATGAAGAATCAAAGTTGAAAATACCCATGAAAAGGCAAGTTTGGGCAACTTATGTGCACCAACTTTTTCACCAAAAGGGAGACCATTTGAGCACAAAAGAGCATGGCTTGATGAGTCACCCAACCATCATGAAAATGGATAAGAATGGTACACATAGCCCACTTGAAGATCAAAATCCAAAATGTCCCAAGGCATGGGACAAAAATGGGTAACTTATGGGTACCATTCCTTCTCACAAATGGAAGAAGAAATCACTCATATTTGAATGATGATGGGTGATCCACCAAGCCCCCATAGAAAAGTTCAAGGAGCTATGGTTGTATGGACACTCACTTGAGGATCATCCAGTTGAGGTTGATAACATTAAAGGGAAACTCTTGAGAATCACATTCCTACCACAAAGGAAGCCATTTGAACTTAGTGAGATTGTGGGAACAACTCACTCATGGGACTTGTAGATGGTCAAGTAACTCAAGTCCTCCATCCATCAAGAGAGAAAGCATGAAAAGAAAAAGCCTACATGAACAAAGTGTAGTGGGGCACACATGGTTCAAAGAAGTGCCCAAGTTTCAATGAAGGCCCAAAAGCCCATCCACATGAAAAACTCCAAGGAGCCCACCACACTTTGTGCAAAGATGTACATCATAATCAAAGAAATAGTGGAAGACTTGGGCTACTTGTCCATATAAGCCCACCTAGGAAAACTAGCCCACTTGAGATCCAAAATGAAGAATGGGCTAGCCACCTTGATCCATACACATGTAAAGAAAGATGGGGTCACCCAAAGTGAGCCCCATGAGCCCAAAACTTAAGATGGGCCCTACCATGCCCATGGGCCCAAATCTTGAAAAGAAGAGGGAAAAGAAAGGATAGTTCCAAAGGAAAAATGACAAAGGCAAGAAAGCATGAGGGAGCCCAAAATGAAGCATTGGGCCCATCAAATACACCAAGGGCCATGACTTCACTTTGAGTCCATTTGATACACATGAAAAGAGGCCCAACTCCCATGAAAAAGATAGAGTATTTTGCCATGCACACTTGATGACATGGCAAAATTACTCCTTACATGCACATGGAGGGAGTGTGAAAAAGGAAAAAATGATGAAGTGGAGAGCTTGCAATGTCCTTCTCCATGCACCACCTTTGAAAGACTTGAGATCTAAGAAAAGATCAAGAATGCTTGGGCCCACCTTCACACCCCTTTGAATAGCTACATGAAAAAGAAAAAGGATCATGAGAAGAGACAATGAAGATGGAAAAGGACAAGAAAGAGAAAGGAAGTGGTCCATACCTTTACCACTCACCAAAGAAGGACCACCTTGCTGTCCCAAGATTTCTCTAAGGCCCACCACTTGAAAAGAGCAAAGGACCACCAAAGAAGAGAGAGGAAACTTGAAGAAAGAAAGAGTATGAGAGAGAGAAGAGAGAGATTGCACGTTTGAGGGGGGGAGGGTGCCCATGTTATATAGAAAAGGGGAAGGCACCCTTTTACCCAGCCCCCTGAAGAGACCAGGAGGCAGAGACCGGGCGGGCGGCCCATGGGAGGCCGTCCTAGCCTCTACCTAGGTGAAACGACCTCCCTCTCCCTCTCCTTGGGAAGAACTCCTCCTTGGGAAGGGTGGTTGCAAGTGAATCTTGTACCTTCATGTAAGAATGAAGTGATGGAAGAGAATGGTGAGAAAAAAGAGAAAATCTCACCAAAATCTCATCTCATGAGAAATGGGTGAGAAATTGGGTGGATGATGTGGAAAAGTTCCATGGAATTTCCAAGAAAAAGAAAGAAGAATTTGACTTGGTCAAACAATGATCTCAACCATCCAAAGGCATGACCAGATGATCCAAACCATTCCAAGAAGAATCCCAAGAATCTCCGCCCTTGATTACTGTTCACATGTATGAATTGTGGTCCGAAGACCTTAAACTACGTCGGGACCAAGATCCCGAGGGATTGTCAATAAAACCGGCATCAGTCTTCTTCAAGATCTGGTGGCTCCGGACATTTTCAGAAAACCAAAAAAATATATACATCACTTGTACAGTTTCTGGTCCGAAGACCTTAAACTACGTCGGGATCAAGATCCCGAGGGATTTTTAATAAAAATGGGTATCGATCTCGACCATCAAAATCAGAATCGATGACCCAGAATTTTTTCCAAAAAAAGAAAACAAAAAAATGTCTTTCCTCTTTTAAAGTTTTGGGTCCGAAGACCTTAAACTACGTCGGGATCAACGTCCCGAGAGATTTTTAATAAAAACCAACATCGATCCCAGCCTTTCAGGCCAAGATCTGATGATCTGGATCATTTCGAAAAAAATAAAAAAATGTGTTTGCCCCCCCTTTTACTAAGTCTGGGTCCGAAGACCTTAAACTACGTCGGGATCAACATCCCGAGAGATTTTCAATAAAAGCCGGCGTCGGTCTTGTTTGCTCACATCAAGATCAATGACTCCGGACATTTTCAAAAAAATCATAAAAATATATTACCAGCCCCGCTTTTAAAGTTTTGGTCCGAAGACCTTAAACTACGTCGGGATCGACGTCCCGAGAGATTTTCAATAAAAACCAGCATCAGTCTGGATTGTCCATCCGCTGACAGCGGACATTTTTCCAAAAACAAAAAAAACATGTTTGCCCCTCTTTTGTACAGTTTCATGGTCCGAAGACCTTAAACTACACTGGGATTAATTTCTCGGGGGACCTTTCTCACTTTCAACTAAAAATCGGCATCGGCCTCGACCGTTGGGATCATGGTTCGATAACCCGGATCATCTCAAAAATACCAAAAATATTTTAAAGCTTTCCATAAAAACCAGTGTCAATCTCGATTACTCGAGTTGAAGTCTGGAACTTTTTCAAAACAAAAAAATATATACAATATAAAACAAAAAAAGTTTTCATCACCAGTTTTGATCCATCAATTTATCCCCAGTGGTCCGAAGACCTAAAACTACACTGAGATTAACTTCTCGGGGGCTTTCTTTCCTAACCTGTTCCAGACATGGCTGACACTTGATCGTACGGGTGTCTGGAATCTTTTAAACAGGTAAAGGCTGAGGCGGGCAGAACTCCGCAATCCTGTTCGTGTTGAACGCACCGTGATAGACAACCTTGAGTTGGAAGTCGCTGTTGAAGCTGACGGATGTTCCCTGTTCCTAGAACTCATGAAGGGGATTAAGGCTGTTGGGAGGTGAAGCTCACCCTCACGGAATTGTGAGCAACGTAAGACCCCAAACTGGAGTGACTAAGGGAAATGTGAGGATGTGGCTCATTTTGTGGCCGAAGGAGTCCGTCGGACGATACGTGGTCTATGTGCATTGCACATGAGGAACAGGCAACTTTGTGGGTGTGTTGACTGAAAACCCTCAAAATCCCCTCATCCGAAGATGTAAAACTACGGCACTTAACTGTGTGAGACTCGTCTTGCTCGCTGACGTAAAATGGATCGGGTGCCTTACTAGCAGTAGAAGCTGGAAGTGGATGGAAATTCCACATCTTTTCCCTGCATTTCAGAAAAATCACAAAATACAAAAACATTGCAAAATCACCTCTTCAAAAATCACAAAAATATTTCCCTTGCTTTCAATCAGAATATTGCCAAAAATCACAAAAAATATCTCTCTTGCTTTCAATCAAAATATTGTCAAAAATCACAAAAAATATTTCCCTTGCTTTCAATCAAAATATTTCGAAAATCACAAAATATTTCCTGTGTTTTCAATAAACTGATCTCTACCCTGACCGCTCAGGTAAAGATTCGGATCCACATATTTACAAAAAAATCACAAAAATTAGCATCCCCAGCACTACAATTCAGGAGTCTTGAACTCCGCTCACTTCACAGTATGGGATGACGGATCCAATCGCCCGCAAATTGGAATCTTGACCAAAACGGGCAACCAAACACCATCTCAATCACATGTATGCCCAGAAGAACATCTTGAAGTCGGATGATATCCTCGTACATTCTCATTAGCAAAGAAACAGCATCTTGGGACGATGAACCTGATCGACCACGGGTCGGGATCTTGACCAATCCGCTGTCCAAATCTCCGTATCAAAAAGAAAAATCCCCAAGGGAAGCACAACCCTACAAGCAATAAGCTCAAAGTTCTCTACACCCATAGCAAAAGCAAAATCATCAAACTGAAAGAGAATGAGCCAAAGCCATGCATTCATCATGCATCTCCATGCATCAGCATCCATCGCATCAATCATCATGTTTACCTGCTTTCAAAATAAAAGTCGGTTAGCTAAAGACCCCACAGGCATCCCTAGTGGAGGCACATGCGAACCAGATTTTCATTTCAAAAAGACAAAAAAATATTTCTATTTGCAAATAAAAACCCCACAGAATATCACTCCCCAGAGTGGGTATCTTTTCAAAAACCCAAAAATATTTTCTCAGTAGAGCGTTCTGCCTCCAACACACCAGGAGATCTTCCATATCTCTGGGTAGGAGCCAACGCAAAAATCAAATAAGATCCAATGTCTCGCGGTTTCCCCGGAGATCATCGGATCCAATGCACTCAAAGTACGGTCGAACCGAACTCCAGTGTCAGTGCGGTCGTACCACATGCCAAGATACAAAAAAGATGAAAGCCAAAAGACTCGGTCACAGAAACCATTTGAACAGGTGGAAACGATGAATTGTAACCCAAGTATCCAAATCAGCAGATTGGGTGGAAAGAATTCACCTGCACATACCTAGGCGTGGATGCCTGAAGTACCTTGACTGAGTCCAAGTCGGCGTAGTAGAATCCCGTAAGACTATCGGACGCAGGGCGTCTAACCACTTTGACAGTCAAGCGAAACAAGTACTCCTGGAGTGATCTGGGAAAACATCAAACATCACACAATCAGTCTCAGGGTCAGCATCCTCGTAAGACTAACGGACGCAGAGGCTCTGCTGTACCTTTCCGATGTTAGTACCGATCGGGAATGGAAGGGTTGCGATTGGGTACCCAGGTTGCAGCAAACTGCAGGGACAATCGCAACGTTTTCTCCAAACTCTCGCGGTATGTGCGAGTTATCAATTTCCAGACAATCAACTGACTCAGATACAAAGGACAACAAAGATTCCAGACCACAATCAAGGAAAGAATGAATTGCAAACCAAGCATCAAAACCAGCAGATCGGGTGGAAAAGCCCACCCGCACATACCTAAGCGTGGATGCCTGAAGTACCTTGACTGAGTCCAAGTCGGCGTAGTAGAATCCCGTAAGACTATCGGACGCAGGGCGTCTAACCACTTTGACAGTCAAGCGAAACAAGTACTCCTGGAGTGATCTGGGAAAACATCAAACATACAATCAATCACAGGGTCAGTAACCTCGTAAGACTGTCGACGCAGAGGCTCTGCTGTACCTTTCCGATGTTAGTACCGGTCGGGAATGGAAGGGTTGCGATTGGGTACCCAGGTTGCAGCAAACTGCAGGGACAATCGCAACGTTTTCTCCAAACTCTCGCGGTATGTGCAAGTGAGCGATCTCCAAACGATCAACTGGCACAGATGCAAAAGCAAGCAAAGATTTCAGACCATGATCCATGAATGACCGGGTCAGAAGTGGGGTGTCCACTCGCTTTGGCATTCGGTTGCATGCAACCTCTGCCAAAGAGGGGCATCTGTAGACACCCCACCTTCGGCTACACTGTTGGTAGAGATAGCTGGTTGAACGGAGGACCATACCCCCAAATCCCAAGTCCAAACTCAGCCAAACTCACCCTTGTAAGCCCTATTCCATAGCCCAGTTCAAGCCTGAACCCAGTCAACCCAGTCCTAAACACCACCCTGAAAAACCCCCCATAAAAAAGTCTAGTCAAAAAGACCCAAAAAAAAGTCAAACCCGCTGAGTCAACCCATCGAGTTAACCCGCTGAGTCAACCCGTCGAGTCAAAACACCGAGTCAACCCGTCGAGTCAACCCGTTGAGTCAAACCACCGAGTCGACCCGCTGAGTCAACTCACTGAGTCGACCAGCGAGTCCAACAGCAGCCCCGAGGGAACGGCCGTACTCGCTGGAAACCGAGGAGCGGCCGTACGGGCGGCCCATGGCAGGCCGCCCGGACAAAATTACGCAATCTGCCATTGTCCGCTGCTATAAATACCCCCCTCCCCTTCTCATTTCAACAGACCACTCAGCCAGAGAGAGCCCGTCCGTCTGAGTCACCCCCCTTCATCCTTTAGCCCATTCCTTCACCAAGGAGAGCCCGAGTGAGGAGAGTCTAGCCCTGGTCCAGCCCAGCCTGACCACTGGTCCAAGCCTCCCAAGCCATCCAAGTCCTGATCCAGCCACTCGAAGCCAACCCTTGCGACACCTCCGTCCATCCAGCTACTCTTTTTCCAGCATCATCTCATTCGCATCTAGCATAAGTGCAACATTTACTTTTCTTCCAACCCCCCTGCTTCACTACTAGCACCTTGATCCGTCAAGTACACATGCATATGTCTTTATATTAAGCACCTGTCAGTTCGAGCGTATGCTCTGGGCTTGCCCGTTGTTGGAACCTGCCCATCAGAAACTCTTACTGTTCAGACCTGCATTCATGCTTCACCATAAAACACCTTGATCATTCAAGCACACTGCATACGTCTTACATTAAGCACCTGTCAGTTCGAGCGTACGCTCTGGGCTTGCCCGTTGTTGGAACCTGCCCATCAGAAACTCTTACTGTTCAGACCCGCATTCATGCATCATATCATCCATGAGAATATACGAGGATTAAACTAGACTTTCAAGTATCCGATCGATTCTGTGAAGTAGAGACCGTACTTCGGTACGGGCAGTGTGTGGGGTGCCTAACCTCTTCCCACCCTGTAACCGTGATCCCTTACCTTGAATCTCTGGCCGCAGATCAACAGGAGTCATTTTAGAGGAAGGAATCTTCGGATTCCCTTCTCTAACGTTTCTACGGGGTCTAGCCGACTGTAGATTCGAAGTAACTGGCTAGTGGCGACTCTGGTCTTATATAAATTCATTTAAGCACATCCAGCTCAATACGACAACCAAACGAAGCCCTCGAGAACGAGGCAAGCCAGTGGCACAAGCGGCGATTTCGCACTCACGCATCCTTATCTCCTTCTTTTCCGAAAGGAAAGGGAAAGGGAGAACGACGTCGTGTGGGAGCGCGGAGAAATCGGCGAGGGTCCACACCAACAAACCACGGTTCCCACTTTTCAAGGACCACTGCTTAAAATCCTACTCCATTACACACACACACACACACACACACATACACACACACACACACACACACACACACACACACACACACACACACACACACACACACATATATATATATATAGTTATTTATTTTATATTCTCAATCACAAGTATCATCCATCTCTACATATCTAAAGTCAAGCCAAACGAGGATAGCTCCGACGCATATCCGGATACTTGTACTCAATTTTTGGCTTTTATTGTTGTCTATAGCAAATGTACAGCCTTATCATCGTCTCAACAGTGGTTCCCATCTTCCAGATACCTCCACTAAATATCCATTTGGATCCACTATGATGATGTATTATGTCCACACCATCTATTTATTTTGCCATATCATAGTAGGGGATGACCACAAAAGTTCAGCTAATACCCAAAGTCTAAGTGGGCCCAACTACATAAGAGTGGACCCCACCCCTGAAGGCTTGGATAGAACATAAATATCACACTAGGCCCAAAAAATGGATATAATGAAAGACGTATCCAACAAACCATAGTTCCCATTTTCCAGGGACCACTGCTCAAAATCCTACTCCATAACATACATATATATAATTAGTTATTTATTTTATATTCTCAATCACAAGTATCATCCATCATCCAGATATCCAAAACCAATCCAACCACGGATAGCTCCGACGCAAATTCGAGTACCCGTACTCAATTTCGGGCATTTATTGCTATCTATAGCAAATGTACAGCCTTATCATCGTCTCAACAGCGGTTCCCACCTTCTAGAGACCCCCGCTCAACATCCATTTAGATCCACTATGATGATGTACTATGTCCACACAATCTACCTATTTTGCCATATCATCGTAGGGGATGAACGCAAAAGTTCAGCCCCTACCCAATGTCTAAGTGGGCCCAACTACATAGGAGTGGACCCCACCCCTGATGGCGTGGATAGAACATAAATATCACAGTGGGCCAAAAAATGGATATAATGAGAGATGTATCCAAAAAGCCACAGTTCCCACTTTCTAGGGAACACTGCTCAAAATCCTACTACATAACATATATATATATATATATATATATATATATATATATATATATATATATATATAGTTATTTATTTTATATTCTCAATCACAAGTATCATTCATCATCCACATATCCAAAATCAATCCAACCGCGGATAGCTCCGACGCACATCTGGGTACCCATACTCAATTCTGGGCTTTTATTGCTGTCTATAGCAAATGTACAGCCTTATCATCGTTTCGACAGCGGTTCCCACCTTCTAGAGACTCCCGCTTAATATCCATTTGGATCCACTATGACGTATGTGTTATGTCCACATCATCTATCTATTTTGCCATATCATAGTAGGGGATGATCGCAAAAGTCCGACTCATACCCAAAGTTTAAGTGGGCCCCCTAAATAGGAGTGGACCCCACTCTTGACGGCGTGGATAGAACATAAATATCACAGTGGGACCTAAAAATGGATATAATGAGAGACGTATCCAACAAACCACCATTCCCACATTTTAGGGACCACTACTCAAAATCCTACTCCATAACATACATTCATAAATATATATATATATATATATATATATATATATATATATATATATAAAACAATTAGTTATTTATTTTATATTCTCAATCATAAGTATCATCCATCATCCACATATCCAAAATCAATCCAACCACGAATAGCTCCGACGCACATCTAGGTACCCGGACTCAATTTCAAGCTTTTATTGATGTCCATAGCAAACGTATAGCCTTATCATCATCTCAATCGTGGTTCCCACTTTCCAGAGACCCTCGCTCAATATCCATTTGGATCCACCATGTTGTATGTGTTATGTCCACACCATTTATCTATTTTGCCATATCATAGTAGGGGATGACTGCAAAAAGTCCAGCCTAGACCCAAAGTCTAAGTGGGCCCTACCACATAGGAGTGGACCCCACCCCTGACGGTGTGGATAGAACATAAATATCACAGTGGGCCCAAAAAATGGATATAATGAGAGAAATTTCCAACAAATCATGGTTCCCACTTTTTAGGAACCACTGCTCAAAATCCTACTCCATAACATATATATATATATATATATATATATATATATATATATATATATATATATATATATATAATTAGTTATTTATTTTATATTCTCAATCACAAGTATCATCCATTATCCACATATCCAAAATCAATCCAACCACGGATAGCTCTAACGAACATCTGGGTACCTGTATTCAATTTCGTGCTTTTATTGATGTCCATAGCAAATGTACAGCCTTATCATCGTCTCAATCGCGGTTCCACTTTTCAGAGACCCCCGTTCAATATCCTTTTTGATCCGCCATGTTGTATGTGCTATTTCCACACCATCTATCTATTTTGCCATATCATAGTAGAGGATGATCGTAAAAAGTCCAGCCCAGACCCAAAGTCTAAGTGGGCCCCACCACATAGGAGTTGACCCCACCCCTGATGGTGTGGATACAATAGATGCAGCACAGTGGACCCAAAAAATGGATATAATGAGAGACGTATCCAACCAAAACATGCATATAATGAAAAATATCCAACCAACTAGTAACAGCAGTTTCCACCTATGTGTTAGGCTACTAAGTTAGTTAAGCTACTTGGCTAATCAATCTACTTGGCCAATCAAGTTACTTAGCTAGTTAAGCTACTTGGCTAATCAACCTACTTAGCTAATCAACCATTTAAAAAAATTATTTTAGGGCATGTGTTTAACATTGAACCATATCCGAATCTCAAGTGTATCCCTAACCGTGGGACCCAAAAAATGAAGAAGATGTAGATCCCAAGTGGAAGCAGTTACAAATTTCAGGTGGATCCCTAATTATGGGGCCCACTTTGATGTATGTGCTTTATATCCAAACATCATGTCCATCTGACAGCTCATTTTAAGGCATGGTCCTAAAAATGAAGCAAGTGTCATCCGTTTTACTTCCCATCCCGGATCATGTCCATCATTCACCAGGTTATGTTGCGAGACGATGGAAACTCCTCCAGTCTTCCTTTTGGGCATCTCATATGCAAATTAGCTGATGCGATTGACATGGTCGGTTCTGACAAAGTTCACAAGCCCATCATTATAAATCACACCATTATTGCTCGTATGGAGCTTACAAAAAAAGCCATATAGAGTCGTCTTTTGCAGGATCAGCAACAGGATCCGGCAGAGCCGTCCCAACCTGAGGCTCCACCTACCTCCACTGGCCCCTCCCAAACTTCACCTTCAGCTCCTTCCTCTAATCCTTTCCACAATCCTCGGGCTGCTCCGAGCCGATTCAGTACGTCTCCTAGAGCTTTTTCTCGACGACAATCCCCTTCCGTGGATCCTCCTTCATACATTGCTGAGCTTCGCCAGCTTAAGGAACGTCTATTTCATCGCCTTGACGGGATCGAGCAGAGTGAGCAGCAGCTTCTGCAGGGACAGGGCACGATTCTTGTACAGCAGGAGGCCCTTGTGACTCGCCTTGCACAGTTGGAGAGGCGGATAGAGATGTGGGAGCGCGCGACGCGTGGGGATGTTCCTCCCCCTGATCTGGGAGATGGAACAGGTTACTAGTCTCATGTCTTGGTCATAGTTCCTTTTTTATATGACCAATGACATTGTCTGGATTTCATGCACCATCTTTCTATGGGTTTGTCTGTATATGTTGCACGGATTAATGCATATCTACATTGGGCTGCTTGCCCATTTTGGTATATGTATGGATGCTATTTCTGTTCTCTATAGTTATATATATATTTTTTTTGAGCTTTTGATCCTTTATTGAATATTTGTGGGAGGTTCGATGGTTTAGGCATATTCGCCCTAAGTAGCTCATGCTTTGTGTTCTTTTAATGTCTGGATATACATCTAGAGGGGTGGTTGGTTGATTGGGCTATAAGCCCTCTATGCTTTCATGATTACTTGTATATCTAGCATGATTTGTTCTTTAAATCTCCTTAGGGTTTCAATTTCTATATTTCTTCCCTGTTTTCTGTGATTGACATATTTTCGGTGCTTGCCTTGCAGCTTTCTTAGGCATATCTTTTTGCTGGCTAACCTTTGTCAATTACTAACAAAAAGGGGGAGAATCATCCCACCTAGAAGGTCCGATTATATCTTTTTGCAGGACTTCGTAGGTGCAAGCATTGAGGGGGAGATTTTGAAGAAAATCGAGTCTGTACATGTCCTTTTGTAAAGATCATTTTGTATATCTGTATAGACATGTAATTAGGTGTATGTTTCCTTCTGTTTAAGGGTCAATCATGATAAGGAAGTCATGATTTGTCTAGGTTAGATGTTTTGTCATGCAATTGACAAAGGGGGAGATTGTTAGTACACTTTATTTTGTCAATTGACGTGTTGGTTGGTCGCGTCTTGTCGTGTGAGCCCCGGTCGAAGATTTGAAGCTCAAGACTTGAAGATTATGCTTCTTCCATTGCTCAAGCTCAAGCTGAAACAAGATCTCAGGTAAGTTGCATATAGATCGACCATAGGAAACCCAAAACATCAAAGAATGGCGTAATGACTCACCTATCTTATCCCATTCTCTCTTGACCCTAGCACAAGTTGATCAGACTTGTGGTCCATGGCTGGTGTGAATCATAATTGAAAATATATCCAAACATTGGACTCCATGCACCTAATCACTTCGTGCTTCATCATTGAAGTGATCCATTGCTGTGTTGAAGGACTGGGTCCAGCAAGCTTGTTGTGACAAGATCATTTAGACAGCCGACCGATCTTGACCGGTCGGCCAAAACTTCAAGATATATCCAGCAAACTTGCTGTAGAGAAATTGTCTAGACAGCCGACCGGTCTTGACCGGTCGGCCAGGCTCATCAACACAAGACAACAAACTTGCTTGTTAAATTTAACTGGTCAGCCGACCGGTCTTGACCGGTCGACCAGGAGTCAAGACCCGTCCAGCAGCTGTGTTGCATATGGGCTGCCAAGACAGCCGACCGGTCTTGACCGGTCGGCCAGGCACATAATATAGAGACAGCTACCTTGCTGTGTTCAAAAAGGCTGGACAACCGACCGGTCTTGACTGGTCGGCCTGAAGTGCAAACATCTGTCCAGCAGCCTTGTGGGATTAAAAAATCTGGACAGCCAACCGGTCTTGACCGGTCGGCCAGAAGAACTAAATCAATCCAGCAGCTATGATGCATTATCCCAAAAAGGCAGCCGACTGGTCTTGACCGATTGGCCTGCATTCTAACTCTGTCCAGCAAGGTAAACCGACCGGTCGGTCAGACCCAGATGTGGCCCAGCTTTTTGAAATGCGACCGGTCCTTCCTACCGGTTGAGACCTCTCTCTGATAGGTCAGACGTGACCGTTTTTTATCCGTTGGGGCCATCATTTGGGGCTCTATATAGCCATATTTTGTAATCTTTCTTTGTATGCATTTAACACCCATCAAGAGCTAAGAGAGAGAGTCTTTACTCACATCCTCCTACCCTCCTTGCTCTTAACTCCCTTGAGTTCATCATTCAAACCTAGCCATTAATGGCTTGTCATTGAGTATTCAAAGCTCGGTTTGAAGTATGAACTCAAGATCTACATTCATGGCTGACCTACCTTTGAAAAATCTTTATAAGGTCGTTTATAGCCATTGAATGCTGAAGTTTGGTAGTTCCCTCATAACCATTGCATTGAATAGGCAAGTGGAACTTGACCATCTCTCTCCCAACTACCCGGCATAATCATCATCACATCATTTGCATCGGTAACTGATCTTGGAAGCACAAAGAGAAGCTGAAGCACGTGGAGCTGAAGCTACTCATCAAAGGCATTGAATCGGGGTTCAATCGTCTAGGTATGTCTAGTATTTGAGAGTCCATTTATTGAATCACTATTCCCTAGATTGGAAAACTCCGGCGGGAGTATACGTGACCGTCCTTGGATTAGGATTGGTGAGAGTTTGAGATCCAAACTCGTCAAGTCCCTGGATTGGGCCATCGGCGGATGGTAAACGCGATCCTAGATCAAAGGATGTTAAGGTTGATGGTTAACCTGATTTAAAACCACGACTATAGTAAAATCTAGTGGTCTTATAGGTTGAGATCGTGAACCGGGAGTGGAGTAGGGAAATCGAACCACTATAAATCGTTGTGCATTGTGAGATTGAATGATTGCTATGTGTTGAATGGTTTAGTTAATCATGAATGCTAACTGTTTGATGAAATGCCTATGATAGTCTTTACTTACAAATTCATCATATAATTGCCTTGAATGTTATTGTGATTATCTTGGTTGATAAGATTAACTTGATTAGTTTTAAATTGTAATTGGAAATTTAAAAGTCCTATTCACCCCCCCTCTAGGACATTAGGCATATCTCCGAGTATCTCTACAAACGGTAAAACTGCAATTTCAGGTCTACCCGTAACCAAAGTCGGAAATGGGAAGTAGTGTGAAAGCTGTCAGAAGGACGGTAAGACAAATTCCTGTCATAGGCTTGTTGTTGCTCTGTGCACCTTGAAATCCATAGTTTAGTTGATCTATGAAGAAGATAAGCCTAGAAACTCATAAGATGAACTTTCACTATGCACACTAGGTTGAATTTGTTCGAGTTCTTCTATTCATCAATCAATCAGCAAGAATTTCATATGGACACTTATTATGTTTTGAGAGTTTAAGGTTTCAACTTCTATTACCTAATTTTTCTGGATTTTACACTTGTATGTCTCGGAATGGATAGAAGCATAGTTTCTGAAGGAGAGTTGGTTTTTGGAGAATTGAACTTGTTTCACTCATGTTTTGCTCGGGACTAACAAAATACTGGTTGGGGGTGTGTGTTGAGATCTTGATTGTGCATATTCTAACCCCAATTCATCACTCATTATGCATGGGTTTTATGTTTAAAGACTATTCTAATGCATGGTTTTGTGATTGCAGGAATGAGAGAGAGTTCACTCGATCAATAGCTAAAAGAAGCACATTTAGGAACCTTGGATGAAGACCCAAGGTGGGCCAAAGAATCATGAAGAAAGAATGAAAGAAAAGAAAGAAGGGAAGTATGAAAAGGAGCACCACAAGGTGGTCCGACAGGTCGGCCAAACAGGCCCCGACCGGTCTTGACCTGTCAGCCAGTTGCTCTCCCCTCTCTTAATTCTGCGGGAGTAAGGACACATGGGCTAGACCGGTCAAGACCGGTCGGCCAGCCCTGTCCGACCGGTCTTGACCGGTCGGCCATGCAATTTTAGAGTTCTAGATTTCAGAAAGCAGGCTATTCCCTTTTTGGATTTTCAGCACAGTTTTTTGGATCCATCTTGATGATATTTAGAAATCCAACACTTCCATGTCGAAGAGGACCTCGATGCCGAAATAACCCAAGTGGTTTCGTGTCGATTGGAGCTACAAATTGATCGTGGTGGCCAAAACAATACGAACTGTCCAGAAAGTTTCAGATTCCGCCTACTCCACTCTGGGCCGGTCCAGGTGGCCCACCATTGATGATATGAAGAATCTACTTTAACCATCTTCTAGAACACATCCATATATGAATAACCACAAAGTTTCAGATTAAAAGGATGTGTGGTTTGATCATACTGGTTGAAGAAAGATGGACCATCCAGAAAGATTCAACTGCGCAGAGTTTATAAAAGCCCTAAGTGTTCTAATTTTCGGAGCATATTCTGGGATTGTTTTGGACAATATAATCCTTCTATCATGTAGAGGAGGAATTTTTCTACCAATATTCAAAATTTATGATTAATCCGACATCTGTACACTCCGGAGCGTTAAAAGCAAGATGACTGGTTCTGAAGGTATCCGAATTGCGCGATTTTGAAAGGTGGTTGCTGATCTAATTGGTGGGCTCATTCAGAAGATAATCTTGAAAATCTAAATCATCTATGAATAAGATCACATTACAAGGAAGCTACAAATCAAATTTGAAGGCAATCCGACCATTGGTTAAGCCGTACGAAGCGAAACAAAATATATTATGTTGTGGTACTCTTGCTGTATTATAAAAGGAGGTGCTCTCTTCTATTCCAGGGCAAGCAAGGACGTGGGGAGCAAGGAGTTCAAGTCATAGGAGGCTTCCTAGCCTCCTCCAGCTAGTTTTTCTTCCTTTTCTTAGTTCTAGTTCTAGTTTTTAATATGCTTTTCATTAGCTAATCTCTTAGCTAGAGCTAAGAGGTGAGCCTTATAGTTTTCTTAGATTGTTTAATTCGTTTTATTAGTTTCAAGTTGGATTTCTATTGAAGAACGATGGTTTGAAGTTTAAATAAAGTTCTAAGTAGTTTTTCTTAATCTTATGATGGCTCAAGGATGTTTGGAAGAATTGCTTGAGTTCTTAATTGTTTAAATAATCTTAAGAATTGGAATACGCTCTAGATGTATAATCTTCATGTGGGAGCTCTTACCAAAGTTCTATTTTTCTGGAAATTTTGAAGTATGTAAGATTGTGTATGTGATTTGGATCAAGTTCAAATCATGATCTAGTTTTGTCTTGTGACAGGATCTAATGATGGTTATGATTGTGATCTTAACCTATTGTAATTGGGATTGACCTATGCAATTGAGTATGCTCGTCCTAGCTTGCATTGAGTGAATCATATACATGGATCATACGTATGTCAGATTGATTGTTTTAACTGCTCTATCATCTGACTAGATAGAACTTAATTTCGATTCTAGTTGAGAAAGTGAGAAACCATAGCGAATTATGGATCTAAGGAGAGCTATAAGTGGATCCTTGATGCTTTAGTTATCTTTTCATTATCAGATTTTCTATTTCATGTTCAAAAACCGATTTCCTAAACACTTCTTAGATTTCAGTTATTAGGATAGTTGGAATTGTTCACTTCCTTCCCTGTGGATCGACATCGGTCTTACCGAGATTATTACTACATCGCAACCCTACACTTGGGGAAGCGAACACCCCCCCTCTAAACAGTGTACTCTCTGTCTTGCCTGGCCTTTAGCTGATCGGTCAAGACCGGTCGGGGACGCCTAGCCGACCGGTCACGACCGGTCGGCACTAGCCGTTTTTTGCCTGTTTTAAATTCGTTGCACATCTTTTTGTAAATGGGCTTGGTTCGAATTGAGGGGGAAGTAGAGGGATTTTGAGAGGTGTGAAGCCACCATTATTGGAGACCATTTGGGGCTCATTCCCAACCTATGGAAGGCATCTTTCTTGTACTTTAACACAAGATTAGAGCATTCCAAGCTCATGAAGAAGATGACCTTTATCCCCTCTTAATCTCTAGAGTTTGGATCTTCCTTGATAGGCATATCCTTGTCCAAAACTCTAAGATGAGATCATCGTAGGAGAGAAACTCTAGGCAACCCATTCCTAATAGTTGTAGAGTTCTCAAACCTACCCTCCTATTACCTTGGGAATCTCAATGGCGACGCAATGGCAACATGATCGTGGGAGCAAGGGAAGCTGATTGAAGCATGGGAGAGCGGAGATCAAGCAACCCGAACCGGCGTTGAACAAGGGGCTCATCCGATAAGTAAGGTTGTCTTTATTAGAGTCCATCCACTCAATGCCCTTTGGGAGTTGAGTGTAGAGTTTGTTTGTCAAGCTTGAACTAGGGAAGTTGGCCGTTCCTTGGCCCATTTGTCAGCCTAAAGACTAGGGTTGCTTGGCACTCCTTGGCCCTTTTGTCGGGCCTAAACAACGTCTCCAAGGGGGAGCCTCTGACACGGGAGTGAACGTGCGTAGGGTTGAGAGTTACCCTATGTCCACAACTCCGTTCGGGTTGAGAGTTAACCTTTTGTCCAAAACTCCGGTTATGGTTAAGAGGTGAACTAGTAAAACCTCTGTGTAAAGGTTGAGAGGTGAACCTCATTTAAAACCTCCAATAGTGAATGCGGGTGTGCTCAAAGGACTTGAGTACTTGAATCGGGAGTGGAGTAGACCCAAAGTCGAACCACTATACATGCTTGTGTTTGTGAATGAATTGAGCACATTGTTATCTTAGCATTGAATG
The DNA here is from genome assembly GCA_003013855.2 of Liriodendron chinense. NCBI lineage: Eukaryota > Viridiplantae > Streptophyta > Magnoliopsida > Magnoliales > Magnoliaceae > Liriodendron > Liriodendron chinense. Next base: position 279,696 of record PVNU02000719.1, read on the forward strand.
TTTAATTATTAATTATGTATGCTTGATAGAAATGTATGCTAAACTCTAGATAGGCACATCCACACACAAGATGTACTTTCACTAGTAGTGTAGACTTGAGCTCATTGATCCATTCTCATAAGTCTACATAGGTTGCATAGATTAGGAGCTTGATTAGTTATATCATTTTATTATCTATGCATGCTTAAGACTAGGTTGTTTATTGCTTAAACCATATGATAGTCTTGTGATTGGACCCACTTAGGCTTGGAAGCCGAAGTGTTCTTGCTTACTTAGTTTAAAGTGTTAAATTGTATAAGTAGGCGAAAAGATTTTCAATAGGTCCTAATCACTCCCCCCATAGGACTTAGCCATAATTTTAGTTGCTCTTTAAGCTTCCGCATATACGAAGGTGTCGTGTTAGACTACCGACGTAATTTCAATTGGTATCAGAGCAGGTTGCTCTTCAAGGACTTAACCGTCTAGAGTAAGATCCGGTACCGGAGCACTAACATAATGTCTAACCAAGATGGAAGTACCACCAACCGTCCATTCTTTGATGGGTCCAACTACGCCTATTGGAAGGCTAGAATGAGAATTTTTCTCCAATCCGTGGACTGTCCGGTGTGGCTAAGCACGCAAAATGGATATACCTTGCCCACCGAGCAAGTGGAGGTTGATGGGAAATACATTGTCATTCCCAATGATGATGCAAAATGGGATGACAGAGAGAGAGCTCAATACATGGCAAATGCCAAAGCTCTCAATGCGATTTGCTGTGCGGTTTCTCCTAATGAATTTTAGTGCATTCTCACATGCGCAACTGCAAATGAAGCGTGGGATATACTTGAGGTTACTCACGAGGGAACTAGCACAGTAAGACGCTCGAAGCTTCAGCTCTAAACCACCAAATTTGAAAACATTAAGATGGAAGAGACTGAAACCTTCATGGAGTTTTATACTAAATTGTTTGATATTTGCAACTCCATGTTTGTCTTGGGTGATCGGGTTCCACAAGGAAGGATTTGTAGAAAAATACTTAGGTCCCTCCCGGAAAGATTTAACACCAAGGTAAGCCTTAGAAAAGTGTAGAGACATAGATAACATGAAAGTAGAAGAACTCATAGGTTCCCTACAAACTCATGAACTACACCTTAAGGCCCCCTTTAGAAAGAAAAGTATCGCTCTAAAGTCCTCTCACAAACATAAGAAAATTAAGAGTGAGTCGAAGGAAGATAGTGATGATGAGGATGATGAAGAAGAAAAGTTGAACAAAAAATTCAAAAGATTCCTCAAATTCGATAGAGAGAGTAGCCGTGACAAGAAGGACAAGAAGGGTGAAAAATATAAACGGAAATCATCTAAACCTTCATCCGTCCGTTGCTGCGGTTGTGGTCATCGTGGCTATATTGCCCCGGAATGTCTGAATGGGCTTAAACCGAAAGGTAAGAAGGCAATGGCTGCCACTTGGGATGATACGGAGGAGTCTGAATCCAAATCTGATGACTCCATTAGTGATGGAGCTAAAATATTGATCTAGCTCTCACGGCTTTCACCACTACCTCTCTTCCCCCTAATCTAAGAGAGGATCCCGACCGTCATCCCTTCTAGGAGTAGAAGGAGTTCCCAACCCCTCACCTCATGCTACATTTTATGAGTGTTATAAAAATTAGTTACCCTTAGGCTAATTGAACTAAACATAGTTAGTGAGGGTAGCTAGAAATGCTTAAATAGAAAAATCTGAGGATTTCAGCCTCATTTCTGTGTGTATGGGCAAATTAAAGGATTTAAGACTCATGAGCCCAAATTTGGTAGTTTAACCTTGCTTTTAACTTGTATATTTGCTTGCTAGACTATCGTTATGCTTAGATTAGCTAATTTTGCTTAATTATATGCTTCGTTGTATGTTAATCCTTGCTTAGTATTGGTCTTGATATACTACTAGGGGAGGTTGGTTGATTGGGCTATAAGCCCTTTGTGCTTTTATTGCAAATGTATATCTTTGACTAATTATGTATGATTAACTATGGTTAGATACTTACATTTTCTTGTTAATCATGTTCCTTAGCATGCTCCATGTTTTATGTTCATGCACCCTATACTCTCATTGTTAGCATGTGCTTATAGTTATAACCGCGACATACTATCTACTCTTACCTTAACCTTAATTGATATATCATTAAGGGGGAGAGAATAGTTTGTCAATTGCTGACAAAAAGGGGGAGAAAGATCAAGTCCCACCAAAACTAGTTTGCTATGTTTTGTGATGCAGGGATTGAAAGGTTATGGGGGAGCAAACTGAAGAGGAGCTGCTTAGTTAAGCATGTTAAGATCCTGTATTTAATTTATTATCAATATAATCTCTTGTTCATGTATTTGTTTTGATAGGTTAGGTTTTTGTAAGTAATTGACAAAGGGGGAGATTGTTAGTGTACTTTTTCATGGCATACTAGTGCACCTTGTTTGTCAATCACTTAAGTCAGTGAGTCTAGTGTCGGTTGAGCTTAATGAAGACGAAGACCGAAGACTCAAGTGGCCTTGTTGCATCAAGGAAGAAGAAACAGGTAAAAGTGATGCCTTTGTGTGCCTTAACCTTGACCAAAGCCTAACCCTTAACCTCTTTGATGACCTTGACCATCTTAGGAATACCGTTAGTCATCATAGATTGGCCTTAAGTTTCCCAAAAGACCATCCAAACCTTGGCCATTGAGATGGGTTGTGAAATAGGTGGGTCAACAAACAAATGGGCTGAACCCAGGCCTGTCCGACCGGTCCCGACCGATCGGCTGGACTGGACCAAACGGTCAAGACCGGTCGGACAAGCTTCCAGCCTTACAGCAAGCTGCTATAGTGTGCAGGCATTGGACCAACCGGTCGTGACCGGTCGGCTAGTCTGGTCTGACCGGTCACGACCGGTCGGACAGGCCCCCCTCTAGACAGTGTACTCTCTGTCTTGCCTCGCCTTTGGCCGACCGGTCAAGACCGGTCGGGGACCCCTGGCCGACCGGTCACGACCGGTCGGCACTAACCATTTTTTTGCCCGTTTTAAATCCGTTGCACATCTTTTTATAAATTGGCTTGGCTCGAATTGAGGGGGAAGTAGAGGGATTTTGAGAGGTGTGAAACCACCATTGTTGGAGACCATTTGAGGCTCATTCCTAACTTATGGAAAGCATCTTCCTTCTGCTTTAACACAAGATTGGAGCATTCAAAGCTCATGAAGAAGATGACCTTTATCCCCTCTTGATCTCTAGAGTTTGGATCTTCCTTGATAGGCATATCCTTATTCAAAACTCTAAGATGAGATCGTTGTAGGAGAGAAACTCTAGGCAACTCATTCCTAATAGTTGTAGATCAGTTCTCAAACCTACCCTCCTATCACCATGGGCATCTCAAAGGCATCACAAGCAAGGTGATTGAACGAGTGTAGCTGAGGCATTGGCGACGCAACGATAACACGATCATGGGAGCAAGGGAAGCTAATTGAAGTACGGGAGAGCGGAGATTAAGCAACCGAACCAACCCTGAACAAGGGGTTCATCTGACAAGTAAGGTTGTCTTTATTGAGGGTCCATCCACTCAATTCCCTTTGGGAGTTGAGTGTAGAGCTTGTTTGTCAAGCTCGAACTAGGAACGTTGGCCATTCTTTAGCTCGTTTGTCGACCTAAAGACTAAGGGTTGTTTGGCCCTCCTTGGCCAGTTTGCCGGGCCTAAACAAAGTCTCCAAGGGGGAGCCTCCGACACGGGAGTGAACGTGCGTAAGGTTGAGAGTTAGCCTATGTCCAAAACTCCGTTCTAGTTGAGAGTTAGCCCTTTGTCCAAAACTCCGGTTATGGTTGAGAGGTGAACCGGTAAAACCTTCTTGTAAAGGTTGAGAGGTGAACCTCATTTAAAACCTCCGATAGTGAATGCCGGTGTGCTCAAAGGAGTTGAGTACTTGAACCGGGAGTGGAGTAGACGTAAAGTTGAACTACTATACATGCTTGTATTTGTGATTGAATTGAGCACATTGTTATCTTAGCATTGAATGTTTAAATGTTAATTATGTATGCTTAATAGGAATGTATGCTAGACTCTAGATAGGCACATCCACACACAAGATGTACTTTCACTAGTAGTTTAGACTTGAGCTCATTGATCCATTCTCATAAGTCTACATAGGTTGCATAGATTAGGATCTTGATTAGGTATATCATTTTATTATTTATGCATGCTTAAGATTAGGTTGTTTATTGCTTAAACCATATGCTAGTCTTGTGATTGGACCCACTTAGGCTTGAAAGCCGAAGTGTTCTTGCTTACTTAGTTTAAAGTGTTAAATTGTGTAAGTAGGGGAAAAGATTTTTAAAAGGTCCTAATCACTCCCCCCATAGGACTTAGCCATAATTCTAGTTGCCCTTTAAGCTTCCGCATATACGAAGGTGTCTTGTTAGATTACCGACGTAATTTTAGACCCCACTGTGATGTGTGATGGGCATCCACACCATCAGTCAGATGCACCATTCTGTGGTGGGCAATGGACCTAAAACTCAAGCTAATCCATGACCTGGGTGGGACACACAATTTACAACATCTGGGAGTGCATATCCTCCACTGAAACTTTTATGATCGTTTATATGATTGTCTGATTGGCGATTGAGAAATCCAACCCATCCATTATACGTGTCCCACGTAAAGAAGAGGTCACACCAAGTTTCAACCTCATTAAAACTCAAGTGGGCCCCAAGTTTATGATTTCTGATGTTGTAGGCATGATTTTAAACTTTTTCAGTTGGTATATATTGTTAGTGTACTTTTCTGTGGCATACTAGTGCACCTTGTTTGTCAATCACTTACGTCAGTGAGTCTAGTGTCGGTTGAGCCCAATGAAGACGAAGACCGAAGACTCAGATGGCCCCGCTGCATCAAGAAAGAAGATACAGGTAAAAGTGATGCCTTGATGTGCCTTAACCTTGACCAAAACCCAACCCCTTAATCTCTTTGATGACCTTGACCATATTAGGAAACTTTTAGTCATCATAGATTGGCCCTACGTGTCCCAAAACATCACCTAAAACGTGGCCTAAGTGAGAGGGTTGGAGAATGGATGGGTAAGCAAAACAGTAGGCTGAACCCAGGCCTGTCCGACCGGTCGTGGACCCCTGGCCGACCGGTCAAGACCGGTCGGACAGACAGTCCAGAGAGTCAGCAGGCTGTTGGTGTGTGCAGGCCATAGGGCCGACCGGTCGTGGACCCTGGACGACCGGTCGTGGACCCCTAGCCGACCTGTCTTGACCGGTCGTGCAGAGCACCATTCTTATGACAGCGTGTTTCGTTCTTTCTCTGGCCTATGGCCGATCGGTCGTGGACCCTGAACGACCGGTCGTGGCCCCTGGCCGACCGGTCGGCACTAGCCATTATTTGCCCGTTTTTAATCCATTGTGTATTGTTTTATATAAGGGCTTGTCTCGATTTGAGGGCTTAGATGAGAGGGTTTTGAGAGCCCAGTACCCACACCTTTTGTACATCATTTGGGGCCTCAAAGAGGAGGATTTTCAAGTCATATCCCTTGTGTTTAAACACAAGTTGGGGCATTCAAATGCAAACTAGAGATGACTTGATTCCTCTCTCAATTCTGGAGGTGAGACACTATTCCATATAGGCATATCCCTTGTCCAAGACCTCTAGAAGACCCTCTAGGTGAATCTCCTAGTTAGAACAAACTACATATCCCATGTAGGCGATTCAACCATCCTCCTATCACCTTGGGCATCTCAAAGGCATCACATGCAAGGTGTTTGATCGAGTGTAGCTGCAGCATTGGCGACGCAACGGCGATACGATCGAGGGAGCAAGGGAAGCTGATTGAAGCACGAGAGAGCGGAGATCAAGCAACCCGAACCAGCGCTGAACAAGGGGCTCATCCGACAAGTAAGGTTGTCTTTATTGAGAGTCCATTTAGAGTTTGTTTGTCAAACTCGATCTAGGGACGTTAGCCGTTCCTTGGCCCGTTAGTCGGGCCTAAACTAAGTCTCCAATGGGAGCCTCCGACACGGGAGCGAACGTGCGTCGGGTTGAGAGTTAGCCTATGTCCAAAACTCCGTTTGGGTTGAGAGTTAGCCCTTTGTCCAAAACTCCGGTTATGGTTGAGAGGTGAACCGATAAAACCTCTGTGTAAAGGTTGGGAGTGAACCTCATTTAAAACCTCTGATAGTGAATGCCGGTGTGCTCAAAGGAGTTGAGTACTTGAACTGGGAGTGGAGTAGACCCAAAGTCGAACCACTATACATGCTTGTGTTTGTGATTGAATTGAGCACATTGATATCTTAGCATTGGTAGTTAAATTGTCTAATTATGACTGCTTGATAGGAATGTATGCTAGGCACTAATTAGGCACATCCACACACAACATGTACTTTCACTAGTTGTGTAGACTTAAGCTCATTGATCCATTCTCATAAGTCTACATAGGTTGCATAATTAAGAGCTTGATTAGTTAAATCTCTTGATTACCTATGCATGCTTTAGACTAGGTTGTTTATTGCTTAACCATATGCTAGTCTTGTGATTGGACCCACTTAGGCTTGGAAGCCGAAGTGTTCTTGCTTAGTTTGATTTGTTGAATTATATTAGTAGGCGAAAAGAATTTTCAAAAAGGTCCTAATCACCCCCCTCCTATAGGTTTAGCCATAATTCTAGTTGCTCTTTAAGCTTCCGCACATACGTGGGTGTCGTGTTAGACTACCCGACGTACTTTCATATATAGCGCACTTGAGTTTCGGATATAATTGATTTTTGGGGTGTCCAGTAACCAATACGGGATCCATCAAATTAATGGATAGTGTGGATGCCCATAACAAATCACAATGAGAACTTTCCATGATGTCGAGCACATATAGTACATTTTTCGTATTATATATATATATATATATATATATATATATATATATATATATATATATATATATAATCCAACCGTTGGATTCCATTATTATATTAATTCGACGATTGAATTTCAGTATCGGATTAATTCAACCGTTAGATTTAATTAACAAGTTGATCCAACTGTTAGAATTCAGTATCAACTTAATCAAACTATTGGATTTTAACATGGGCTTGCTAGATATCAACATAATCTAATGTTTGAATTTCTATATCAGCTTAGACCAATCAAACAATCTAACTGTTACATTTCATTATCGGCTTAATCCAGTGGTTGAATTTTAATATCAAGTTAATCCATTATGATCGAATTTCAAACTCAAATTAATCCAACTATTATATATTTCAATAATCAGCTTAATCCAGCTGTTGGATTTCAATATGGGCTTCCTTTGATCTAATAGTTCGATTATAGTATCAACGTCATTTGATGTTTGGATTTCTATATCATATTATACTGATCTAACATTTTAAACGTTATATTTAATTATCAACTTAATCTAATGCTTGGATTTTAATATCAGGTTAATCTATAACTTTGGATTTCAAGATTAACTGATCCAACCATTAGATTTTAATATCAAATTAATCTAACCATTGGATTTGAATATGGGCTTACTTTAATCCGACTGTTATATTTCAATATCAGCGTAATACCACAGAACCGATTTCTTTATTAACAATATTTAATCTAACAATCAACCGTTAAATTTTATTATCATCTTAATTCGATAATTGAATTTTAATATCTGGTTAATCCGATCCCATTAGATTTCAATAGCAGCTTAATCCAATCCCATTAAAAATTAAAATAGCAGCTTAATCCAACCGTTGGATTTCAATATGATATTTCTTTAGTCTAACTTATATCAGTTATAGCCATCCATTAGATTTCAATATCAGCTAAATTTAACCGTTGGATATTAATGTGGGCCTAATTCGACCATTTCACCTACTGTGGCGGATACAATAACCGTATATTTCAATATCTGCTTAATCCAAACGCTATATTTCAATATCAACTAAATTCATCAGTTATATTTCAACATATGCTTAATTAAAATTTATTTGATTTCAAACTGGGTTTAATCCAACCGTTAGATTTCAAACTAGGTTTAATCCAACAGTTAGATTTCAATATCAGCTTTAATCCAACCGTTAGATTTTAATATCAGTTTTAATCCAACCGTTAGATTTCAATATCAGCTTAATCTAACCGTTAGATTTCAATATCTGCTTGATTATCAGCTTAATCTGACCATTAAATTTTCATATCAGATTAATCCAACCGTTAAATTTCTATATCAGCTTCATCCAGCCGTTAAATTTTCATATTAGATTAATCCAACCATTAAATTTTTATATCAGCTTCATCCAGCCGTTAAATTTTCATATCAGTTTAATGCAACTGTTAAATTCAATTTAAATATATACTAATTAATCCAACCATTAGTTTTCAATATCGATAAAATCCAACCATTTGATTTCTATATCACCTTAATCTAATCATCAAAATTTTATTATTAGCTTAATCCAGTCGTTGAATATTATTATGGGACCATTTAATCCATTATGAAGTACCAATAATCCGCCACTATAGATCTGTTCAGAGTGATAGGTTGAATAAAGTTACGTGGGAATATCTATAGCGGCGGAATATAATATTTGCTGCTATAGATTAATATAGCGGCGGATATATCCGCCCTTATATATTAATTCATTTTGACGGGGCAAAAACGAATTTACTCGGATTTTAAAATATATAGCGGCGGAATAAATACTCTGCCGCCATAGATAATTAGCACTATAGTAGCGGAATTACTTTGTTTATTGCAGCAGATTAATTTTTCCGTCGGTAAATGTCCACGCAAAATATGGCGGAAGCGCGAAAGTATTTTTTAGCGACGGATATTGGTATATGTCGCTGTAAATTGACATACCGCGGCGGTTTATATTAACCGCCACAAAAAGTTAACTTACAGCTGTGGAAATTATTTTCCGCCGCTATAAACCGCTGCTATATCGCATATTTGTTGTAGTGGGCTTACACCTCTACAACACATGGAAAGGGGAGTAGTTACCGTACCTGAGGCATTTCGCGTCCATCATCTTGTACTTGCTACATCTACTCTACCTATCAGCTGCATAAAATAATTTTTTCCCTAAAACCTAAAAATCACCAAAACTCAGGTGGTCCTAGCCATCACGTAAAACTAATGAGCCTAAGCAACATGGCTAACCCAAGTTTTGGAATAGGCTAACTTTTTGTGCTTCCATTCCTTGTCGGGGTTTACACTTTTACACTTATGTTCATGTTAGATAGAACATAAACATCATACTGGTCGCCACACACGAACCTATGGTCAGAAACCATTACCCATTGTTCCCTGTGACGTGGCTAACCAGAGATGTTGATTAGTCGGAGTTTTCGCCACATGGTCTAATAGTGAGAAGCATATCTGATAGTCAAAGTGGATGTTAAATAAAATACCGCTGGCCCATTAGGACTCAATGACATTAGCACGGCACGTTAAAAATACCACTGGTGCATTAGGACTCAATGACATTAGCACGGCACGTTAAAAAATGTAACCTAATAGTGAGGTTACCCATATCCAACACGCACGACTCATGTTATGGATTTGGATTGTGTGGTATGTATAGCACACAACATCCATCATGATGAGGCAGATCCCATGTGAGTGTCGTTTGCTACTCGAAAAGCTCTGTGAGTCCCACCACGATGTATGTGGTTTATCCACGCGGTCCATCCACTTTGCTAGCTTATTTAGGGCACTACGGTGGGTACTATGTGTTGAGCTAGAATTTAGCCACATGCTAGAATTGATTCTGGTCCGGTTCAAATTGAATGACTGTCACCCTAGCAGTGGTGGAAATATATGATGGTAGACCAACCGTAAAGCAATTTGTGGAGAATAGGGCTTTTCCTGCAATAGGCTCTTACGATTTGTGGCGAATAGTGTCATCTTTTGAAAGTGTTGCAAGTACTATTCGAATGGAAACTAAAAATGAAGCTTGAGATCGGAAATAATAAGACTAACAATTGTTAAGGATCACCATCTCCGGTGAGAGAAGCGAGGTGCTTAAGCGAACAACACGCTGATGAGAAAAGGATAGGTAATGTTAGTTTTACAAACTGTTGTCAACAAAATGTATAAGCATAGGAAGGTTCCTAAGACTAAGGCTCTCTTAAGCGAGGACGGACAAAACTATGCTTAAATACTACGGGGTCCATGCTGATGAGCGATAGAAAAGATAAGCTTACCAGGGGACTAGATAAACAACATTGTGGTTAAGTTAATTGGTGTGATTGGTGTGTTTGAGAGTTTCTGATGCTTGGCCTATTTAATATGTTCATTCGCTATGCATAGATTTTCCAACGGCATTGTGAGAATAACCGCCATTACGTGGTGTCGTCATACACTATCAATTATAAAGTGGTGGTTATCTTTAGTCGTTTGTGTTTTGCCTTCGTTGAATGCAACCTTATTGAAGTAATTGTTTTTTGTTTTTTTTTTTTTTTTTTTTTTCAGTCATGTAACCCACCCACCCAGTCAGTCATGCAACGCACCCACTGGTGCTATCAGCAGTGTGGATAACCTTATTGTTGATTATACATTGATGTTGACGTAGCCCTAACAGTTCTTTGTTGTTATCCATGAGTTACTCAAGCGATCGATATGACTCAGGCCTGGTAATTGATGAGCTAGCCTTTGTATATCTACCGCATGACGCGAAGATCTCGCACATACCACATGGTTACATCGTTGGATCCGGCATTGCCAGATCTTGCCCAAACATTGGGTGCTACTAGAAAAGCTCTATGAGCCCCACTATGATGTGTGTTTTTTTCCATGCCGTCCATCCATTTTACTAGCTCATTCTAAGGCACCCACGGAGGTACTATGTGCTATTGGAAATGCTATGTTGGCCCCACCATGTTGTATGTACATGTTTTATCCTTGTTGGCCATCCAATTTTTTAGCTCATTTTAGGGCATGAGCCAAAATGTGAGGCCAATCCAAATCTCAAGTAGACCACACTATTGAAAACATTGGTGATGAATGCCTACCATTAAAAACTTCTTGGTAGCTACAAGAGTTTTGGATCAAGTTGATATGTGTGTTTTCCCTTCATCTAGGTTTACATTGGGCTCAAGGAAGTTTTTAATGGTTAGTGTTCAATTGCCATTAATGTTTCTTGAGATGTGGTCCACCTGATATTTGGATCTGTCTCAATTTTGGCTTATGCTCTAAAATAAACTGGAAAAATGAATGAAATGCATGGATAAAATTAACACACACAATATGGTGGGCCCACCGAGTGACAGTGAGTGATACGTGCTAAACTATGCAATCCGAGTTCCTTATCCTTATCGTGAAGTTTAGAAGAATAAAAAGAAAAAATGAAAATGAAAGAGAATCAGATAGAATAGTGCAAATTAAAAAATAGAAAAATCAAGAAAAAAAAAAGAGAGGACATCAGCAGCCTAGCGTATCCGAAATATCTGTTTGCGTTATCGCTGAAAATTCCACACATGCGCTTGGTGTCGTGGTCTGTTACGTCTGTAGAAAAATATGAGTCGCAGAAGAATTTTATGGTCTTCGCACTTCAGACACGCTGGACCCACCTTTGGTGAGGGGAAATATCCAAGGCAGAAAATTATAATCTTTCAATCAGCCACCTATAAGTAAACGGCTCTAAAATGTTTCCTCCGTCAGCCAAAGTGATGCCTACGTGTGAGGATGCGGATTGCCTACAAAGACTTTTGCACAAACTTCCTGCCACGATAAGCTAGGGTGGGGTCAGAGTGATGTTTGTGGGAAATCCACACCGTCCATCCGTTTTTACAAACCATGTTAGGTTTAGACCAAAAACTGATGCAAATCAAAACTCAAGTGGGCCACAGGACAGAGGATTGAACTTCCACTTTTGAAACATTCGTGGAGCCACAGTTTTGAATTAGGCTAATGTTTGTGTTTTCAGTTCATCCAAGTAGGAATGACCTCATGAACGGTATGGATGGAATATAAACATCATGGTTGATCCTAGGGAAGTTTCATCGGTAGGCATTTACCTACCTTAGTTTTCTTGCCGTGCAGCCCACTTGAGCTTTGGATTTGCATAATTTTTGGGCCCATGTCCTATCGGGATTGGACAAAACCGATGGACAGGGTCCACCTTCAGTGCCGGAAAATATCTAAGACAAAAATTCTACTTCAATCAGCCGCTTTCAAGTAGTTCCATACACGGCGTTCTTAGTGAGTGAAAGTGATGCTTACGTGGAAGTTGGGTTGGTAGAAAAGTATGAGTTGCAGACTAATTTTATGGTCCTCACACTTTAGACGTCTGTGGGCCCACCTTCGGTGATGGGAAATTTCCAGGACAGAAAATTCTAACCCTTCAATCAATGGCCCATAAATAGATGCTTAAAAAGTAGTGATGATAGGCTCACAGTAAGACATTAAGATTTGGTGTATTTGTGGTTCAGGATTCAGCCAAAGAAAAAGAGAATGGATGCCCGGCTTCACAAAGCAGCTCTAAATGGGGACGTTCCTTCCTTGCTTTCATTGCTTGACGAAGATGCTCTCATTCTCGATACAGCAACTGCTGTTGCCGAGACCCCTTTGCACGTAGCAGCTCTATTTGGGCATTCCAAGTTTGCAGAGGAAATCTTAAGTAGAAAGCCGGAACTTGTCCGGAAATTAGACTCTAAACAGTCGTCGGCTTTGCACTTGGCGTCAGCAAAAGGGCATACAGAAATGGTAAAAGTGATATTGGAGTATGACACTGACATGCGCCTTGTTCGTGACCAAGATGGAAGGACTCCTCCCCATGTGGCAGCAATGAAAGGCCGTGTGGAGGTGGTGAAGGTGCTAATTGGTAAAAAATGGAACAGCTGCTTGGGTCTTGTCGCACCAGAGGGAGCCAATTTTGCACTTTTGTGTCAATCATGGCCAGTTCGTAATTGTGAGGGAGCTCTTACAGTCTGCAGAGAATGATGAAGAAGGTGAGTTTATGAACATGAAGGATGATGATGACAACACTATCCTCCATCTTGCGGTTGCTAAGAAGCATATCCCGGTATGGACCTTCTTCGCCTCTTCTCCTCTTCTTCTTCTTCTTCTTTTTCAACATCGACAAACATGCAGATACATATGTATATATGAATGCTCACATGCGAACCATCTCTCACCAGAAATCGTGAGAACTTTTCAAGGACTCATCACACATAATGTGTCCCCGAAATCTGAGCCGTCCACGTGATGCAGCACCCTGAAAAACCTCTAAGGCCCAACTTTCAACCTGCTCCAGAAGGATGGTAGCCCAACTTTCCATATATATATATATATATATATATATATATATATATATATATATATGGAAAAAGGTACTATGCGGTTCCACCTCCTAGGGTCGAGCTGTGTGGGCCCCACTGTGATGTGTGATGGGCATCCACACCCATCAGTCAAATGCACCATTCAGTGGTAGGCCATATGCCTAAAACTCAGGCCAATCCATGACTTGGGTAGGCCACACCATAGATAATAGCTGAGAGTGGATATCTACCCATTAAAACTTTTATAATAGTTTATAGGATCAACTGAGATGTGTTTGAGAAATCAAGCCCATCCATTGTGCGTGTCCCAATTAAATAAGAGGGCACACCAATTTGAACCGTATCCAAAACTCAAGTGGGCCCAACAAGTGCTTTTAGATGTTGTAGGCATGATTTTACACTGTTTCAGTGGGTATGGCCTACTTGAGTTCCGTATACAGCTGATTTTTTGGATATCCCATAACCAATAGGGGACCCACCAAATGCATGGTGTGGATGTCTAATACACATCACAGTGGGCCCACACAGCTCGACCTCATGAGAACTTCCCATGAGGTCGAGCACATAGTACCTTTTCCCATATATACACGATTGATGGGCTGATTTCTCAACCACATCTCATCAATCCTATAAACGATCATATAGGTATCCATGGGTGGATATTCACTGTCAACTATTGTCAATGATGTGGCCCACCCAAGTCCTGAATTGGCCTGAGTTTTAGGTTCATGGCCCACTACGGAATGGTGCATCTGACTGATGGGCTGGATGTGTGTGTCTATAAATATATAGAGAGAGAGTCGTGGTCTCGGGCGCATGGTCCTTAATTAGGAGACCTTATATGAAATCTACTCCAATCACGAGGTGAGTTAGCATCTTTTAACCATAGGGCCCAAAACTCAGCCTAATCCCTGATTCGGGTGGGCCATTGAAGTGGTCCTCACCATAATCCTCTAAGCGTGTCCGTTAAAAGAGGTTAACGTTGTGGGTATTTACGTAACCGAAAATATGTTGATCCATGCGGAGTTGAAACACTCTATCGTGGCCCTCCTTGATGTATGTGTTATATATCCAGTTCGTCGATCTATTTTGCCAGTTCATTTTATGGCATGGAACAAAAAATAAGCCAGATCCAAATCTCAGGTGGACCATACTACAGGATAAGGTGGTGATTGAACATCGACAATTAAAAACTTCTTAGGGCCACCATAATGTTTACTTGCCATCTACTAAAACTATTAGATGCCACATTAAAACTTAAGCATGGGGCTCAAAATCCAGGCCCATCCATGGTACAGGTGGGCCATACCAAGAGGAAAAGGTTTGGAGGGTTAATATTGCCCTTACACTGTTTTCAATCTTGGGTTTTACCTGAATCACTTTTGGGGCTTAGTTTTTCAATGATAGACCTAAAATTAAGTCACTCACCTTATGGTTGGAGTGGGTCACTCACCTTATGGTTGGAGTGGATTGTTGAAATAAATGATGGTGGTTCCACCAATGCTAAACCACCTCTTAAGTAAATAGTTTTTACACACAGGAGGTTTGATGGTGCTGTAAGGCGCTCACCATCCTCTACATAGTGGTGAAGACTCCACCGGACCCACCTTAAGGTATGTGTTTTATCCATGCCATGCATCTGTTGTTTCAGTTTGTTTTAGGGCAAAAGTCCAAAATTGAAGTATTTCCAAAGCTCAAGTTGACCACACACATAAAAAAGTGAGGATAATGACATTCACCATTGAAACCTTCCTAGAGCCCTAAAATGATTTTGATTTTGGTCTCATGCCCTAAAATAATTGGACAAAATAGATGGACGACGTGGATTAAACACGTACATAATGGTAGGTCCATAGAGTCTTCACACCACCGAAAAAAGGTGGTGAGCACCTCACTACACAATAGGAAAACCAGGACTACCAATTCATTTTGGAATACATCATGATGAGCCCACTTGAATCATAGAATGGGCTGCATGCCAGAAAAATGACTTTTCCCGACGGTCCCGCCTTTCCATCGCCGACGGCTATGGACCGTCGGTAATTCCGACGGCTATAAGCCTTCGGAAATTCACCTAAAGCCGTCGGACAAAAGAGGTATTGCTACACCAAACCTGTTAATTTAACGCTCATTATTCAATGAATACTATTTTCTCGTGGTGTGGTCCACTTGAGATTTAGATCTGCTTCATTTTTGTTAACAAGCCTAAAATAAATTTGAGGTTTTTAATAGACGGCATGGATGAAATAGATACATCATGGTGGGGTCCATAGACATGTGGCAACGTGGGTAGCCAAAACACTTTTGGCTGGTGCAAAACGCACACCTTGTGTGCGGACTTCAAAAAAAAATTAGAATGGGAAATATCCTCTCACGTTGCCTCTCATCTCCCTCTCGGCTCTCCGTCTCTCACGCTCCCTCTCCTCTCCCTCTCTCGGCCTCTCCTCTCCCTTTATCGGCTCTCTCCCTCTTTCTCGTGCTCCCTCTCTCTCACCTAGCCAGACAATATCCTCCACTTGCCATAATCCTCTCCCTCCCTCTCTCCCTCTGGCTCTCAATCTCGATCTCTCTCTCTACATAACCTAAAGTCGAGATCTGCCAGATTCATGTGGGGATGTTGTTTTCCTTCCAGAAGGCAAGAAGAAGAAAAGGAGGAAGGTTAGGGTTTTGTGAGCGAACAGCCGGTGGTTGGAGGATTAGATGTGTGTTGGCCTCTTAGGGTTTGTTATCTTTGGGGAGAAGGAAGTTGCGATTCTGGAAAGGGTGATGCATTTCCTTTGGTTTTCAATTCGTCCAGGTTTGCTTTGCAAGAGATCCACGAGATTTGGTCCATCGAGGAAGAAATTCGAGGAAGAAATGCCTTTCGATTGTGGATCTAAGGTTTTGAAAGCCATCTCTGTGGTTTTGGAGTGTTGTTTTTACAGGGCAGGCTTCCTTCCTAGCAGTCTTGGGAAAAAGTCAGTGAAGAATGCCGCAGATCCTGGATCTAGGTTTTCAGATCAGGGTGCTCTGTTGCTGGATTTTCAGATCTTGATTCTCCTTTTGTGCTACATCTTAATCTTCTTTTTAGGGCTCTCTTTGTTTCAGATGATGTTTTGCAAGAAAAATCTGACGTTTTTGACTTATGAATGCCTTTGATTCCAATGGTTGGCTTCTGTTTTGCAGCTTTGTATGCAGGAAAAGAAGAATGCGGTTATCCTGTATCTAGGGCTTTGTTGGGCTGGATTTTCAGATCCCGATCCCTTTCTGATGCTGCATCACCATCTATTCTTTATGTCTATCTTTGTTCCACATGATGCTTTACAAGTAATCTCCATGGTTCAGCTCCCGGGCTCCATTGATTCCAAGAGCTGGCTTCCCTTCTAGAAGCTTTCTGCACAATCAAAGAGATGAACTGGATGGGGTTTTGGAGCTACTCTGCTTTGGAGTTTTGGGGCTGCCGGAGTTGGCTTGTGGGCTAGGCTGCATTTTTTTTTTCTGCTTGATTTGGGTCTTGCAGCTGATGGCTGGATGGGGTGAGGCTGTTTCCACTTCTGTTCGGAGTGGGATTAGTTGCTCTAAAAGATGTGCTAATTTGCTTTGGATCATCCAGATGGTGAAGGAGCATCTATTCCAGCAGGATGCGCAAGAAAATGGTTGGCTCTAGGATGGATACCCCAGGACCTTATCCCAATCCATAGCTCTTGAAAATCTTTCAATACATCATGGCGTTTTTCTTTTACTTGATGTAAGTAGCTTTTAGCATTTAAAAATTATCCAGGTACATTGACCAGATTTTCTGGTATGTTTGTCTGTATATTCCTGTTGTAGCTACTACTATTATTACTCTCTTTCTCCCTCTATCAATATCGATTGTTCTTTCTCAAGATATGACTGCTATTATTTGCTAGTGGCTTGAAAAATAAAATCCAACTTGTTCCAGTTCCCGAGGTAACATGGCATCAAACATTGAGTCATCACATGCCACTTTAGCGTGCGTAAAGGATTGTATATCCGATGCCTATTGCCAAATTCACTCATTGATCTAGTGTTGAAGTTACCATTTGAATAGTAGTGGTAATAGTATTAATAATGTTGTGATGGTAGTAGTAAATAAATAAATAGTGTTAAGGCTATTGTGCTACTCAACAAGTATCAAACATCAAGTCATGAGGGTCACATGCCTAAAGCAACGTACATCTGGTGTCTATTGCCAAATTCACTCATTGGTCTATTGGAAAGATGTTGTGCCTTGTTCCTGAACTCTCCATTTGTGGATCCTGTAGCTTTAGCTGATCTATCAGAGAAGAATAAGAAACTCTAGAACTAAAATCTAGAGTCACCCATAAAGTTTCTGTGCATCTCACATGTTACATGGTTGGGATGACCTATAAACGTGCCATATTTTCAGCCACATCATCTGGTTGTCAAGGTGCTTTCCATCTCCGACCAAACGCCATTGTTTCCTCATTCAATTCCCATATGGGGCTGGTTCTTCAGAATCATTCAAAAGGAGACCATCCGGTCGAAAGATTTGGCCTTGGTCATGGTCCAGCTCCATTATCATGCTTGGATGAGTATTGGTGCAATTATCTTTGATGTGACTGATTTTGCTGCAAGAAAAGCAAATGTCTGGGAGAGATTTGTCACTCAATGCAAGGTTTCTTCTAAGAAATACAACAGCCACAACAACAATAACAATAGTTTGGAAAGTGACTGATCTTTTTTGTAATGCCTCTTGCATTTTATGTTTTTTTTTTTCTTTTCTTATTTAGGTCTTTCTAGTTGTTGGGTTTTGTTGGATGGTTCTACAGTTCCTTTTTTTTCCTTAGGTGTTGGATTGTGGTAAATGGGAAGTGGGGTTTGATGGAGACTATTGAAAAGGCTATGATCTTTTCTCGTTTCATGTCCCCACCTTCTTCTTACTTGATTTGAGGTATGATTTGTTCTCTACTTTTTATTTGTGATGAACATATAACTTGTGGTTGGTATGTATGAAACTATGAATGTATGATGAAATTTGTAGATTTTTTTTTCTTTTTTTCTTTTTGTTTTGAATTGCAGGGAACTCGAACAATACCCACAAAAGAAAAGTTCTTACGTTTGTGGTTGGTGTATTAGATATTTTGGTTGCTTCTGCTTGTTATTGTTAAGATTTTGTGCTTTTTCTATTATAACAGATCATTTTGCACATATGCTTCTGGTTTTTTATGGTATGATTTACTTATTTGAAGTGATTACTGTATACGATAAATCTCGTATATTTGAATTTGCCATTTTCTTGTTCAGTGTTCTTTCATTGTCAATGAAAGAATGGGTCATTTGGATCTCTATTCTCTTATTGAAGAAACATGTTCCATTGTCTAAATCTATTCACAGTGCATGCCCACTTCATGACACATTATTTTATTTTAAAGTAATTTCTAAGTGCCTACATGTCATCCATCACACAGCCAGAGGATCAAATTTCTGGTTTGCATATTTGCTAATTAACACAAAAATTCGAACAAAAAAAAAAATTTTGGAGTCTTACTGAACCCCCCATGCACCTGTGCACGTTTCCATGCTTTCGAATATGCACATGTGAGGGACATCCAACCTGTTCATCAGTTGGGCCCTGCTGTATCGATGACCTAGCTGAAAAATGAGACCCGTCCACTCATCAGTCTAGCCAAATTGACATTGAATGCGGACTGTTGGAAATTATTTATGGTTGTTTTGCTAAATTAAAACATGGGCCGGTAATCTTCAAAACAGATTTTTTTAATTTGAATTTTCTGCTGAATTAGGGCCAATTTTGTTGTACAATGAATTGCAATTGCTTTGATAAAATTGCACTCTCTCTCTCTCTCTCTCTCTCTCTCTCTCTCTCTCTCTCTCTCTCTCTCTCTCTCTCTCTCTCTCTCTCTCTCTCACAACCCACCTATTCTTCACCGAGATTTAAAATGTGACAATGTTTTTGTTAATGGAAATCATAGGGAAGTCAAAATAGGAGATCTTAGGTTGGCCATTGTTATGCAGCAACCTACTACTCGTAGTGTCATTGGTAAGTATGGAACTTGTCTTGTAGTTTGAGTGCACTAGTTTGTGACACATACCCATTTTAGTCTTACACTTGTTTTCACAGGTACACCTGAATTCATTGCTCCAGAGCTTTATAAAGAGGAATACAATGAACTTGTTGATCTATACTTGTGTTTTGTTCTTTACCAGTAAAGGAAATGCAGGAACCAGAAATTCAGAACATTCTATCTGACCCCATCATGAGACAGGTGTGCTCTTGTTCCTCTTGATACACGTCCTATAATTCTTGTTAAACATTCCCATGATCCTATCAGATTTTCCTTTAAAGGTCAATTGGCATGCCTTTGAAATTCTACATGCATTGAATGATGTTATTGATTTTTGACTTAATGTCCAGTTAACTAAGTTTTAGATTCTCCAACATTTGAAATTTATTGGTCATGCTCTCCCATGGTATTTTTGGAAATTCAGCAACTGTTTCTCTATGAGTAGTTGAAAGGAAAGGAGCTAAGCTTATGCATTAGAGATGTTTTGGTGTGTGATTCATGGACCTTAAGTAGTGAATGTTGATAGGATTCATCAAATCAAGTTCCCAAGTGATTCATTGGGCATGAACTCATACACTAGAGCGTGTTTGGACCCACCAGATTATTGGATCAGCGTGACCTTGGCATGTCTAATAATCATGATGGAAGCACCTGTTGGACAGGTAGGATGCCTCACACACGCCTTATGGGTTCCGTTCTAGGTCGTTTACCTGGTGAGTGTAAGCATCAATCGCTCATGGCCTGGAAATTGCTTGAATGGAAAAATCCTAACTCTCTAATTAATGGATTTTTTATGTTTAAAATTGGTTTTGCTAGTATTTTTTTACGTATCTATTTTGATGTGGAGAAATGTCTGAAAGAAATAACTTCTTATGAGAAGATTTTCAAGATCCGATGAAATCTAACCTCAATTAATATTTCGGTCCCGACATGAATTGAATGTGTCATTAATTTGTAACTCCTTGACCAGTGGTAAATATGAAGAAGACATTGCAAGCAACAATGGCCCTATCAACAACTAATAGATGGAAAACATGCTCTAAAACTGTGGAAAAGAACAAGCTTGAGATTGAACAACTTCTTCATCCACAATTTTAGCTGCTTCTTCTTTAGTTTATATTAGATCATGATCTAGCCTGAAACTACAACTGATTTAAAGTTCAAACCACAGCAGATCTGGAATCTCCAACTTAGCTCAAAGGTCAGATCTGCACCTCAACTTGAAGCACTGATCACAGCTCCATTGAAGCTCCGATCACAGCTCCATTAGAGCTCCGATTTTAGCCCCATTGAAGTTCTGATTTCCGCTCTGTTAAAGGTAGATCTGAACTCCAATTCATATTGAATTCGAGACAGTTTTATCAGATCTTAAACTTATAGTACTTTATAGCTGTTCTTGAACTTCATTTCACAACCAGATTACAGCCCAGTTAATGACCAGATCCGCACCCAATTCATAGCTGATTTCTTTGCTCATTCATGAGCTGATTTCTGCACTCAATTCATGGACAATTTCTAGCTGCTTACATGAGCCGATTTGAGCTTCTTTCATAGCCGATGTCCAGCTGTGTTTACAGTAGATCTTAAGCTCTAGAGCACATCCAGATCATGGCCCATTCCTTGGCCCATATCACGTGCAGATCATGGCCCATTCCTTGGCTGAGATCATGATCAGATCGCTGCCCATTTTAGGATCAGTTTACGTGGCCCATCTGCAGTCCATTGCATGGCCTGTTTCATGTCCATTTCATTTTGTTCCATGTACATTTCACGTCCATTTCATGGCCTGTTTTATGCACATTGCATGAAACAAGCTACCTTGCTGGCCATTTGTTGTCTCTGCTATTTCATGTCCATATCATAGCAAGTTGTTGTCCCTTTAAGATCAGATTAATAACATGTTGATACAGCTACCTTGCTGGCCATTTGTTGTCTCTGCTATGCATTTAACATCACGGCTGTCCAGGCCTTCTTGCTGCTCAGATTGTGGCTCATCTTTTGTCCCAGATTGTAGGCCATCTTGCTGTCCAGATTGTGCCCTGTTTTCTGTCCAAATCCTGGCCCAGGTGCCATCCAAACCAAACTGCTATCCACACATATATACTAGTTGTCCATTACATATTGGTGCTGTCCATTACAGATAGGTGTTTCCCATTTCACATAAATGCTGTTCCAACACAGCTAGTAGTTATCCAAGCAGTGCACTTCATACACATGCTACCCATAGGCCACCAAGCTGTCCAGATTTCTAGCTAACTAGATCACTAACTTGCAGTCCATTTTCCTTGATAACAGTCCATTCAACCTTATAATTGTACAAATTAATAGCTAACAGTCCATCACCATCACTCTCCCCCTTTATGTAATAAACTGCGTTTTTTATCGACAGATGATGATGGCCCATCTCGTCCTTGAGATCTTTCACCACACAATGAAGATGATGGCCCGCTCTCATTTGACACAATAGAGAACACTATCTCTGGTTTACAACCATCTTCTTCTGCCTGATTGCAATTTGTTGCTGCCTTAGTGTCTTTCTCAGTGTCAGATACTAACTGAGAATATTATCTTGAAGAACTTTGTTTTTACTTAATTATTTTTTTCCTCATTCAGTCATCTGCTAGTTTCTTTTTTTCTTACTCATTTTTTTCTTTTGTAATGCAGAAATTTCTCATTCAATCAAATCTGCCATAACATCCCATTTTTAGAATTGTTATGACCTATTTTTTTCTTTTTTATGAGATTATCTGAGGGACCCATTTTTTGTTTTTTGTCACCAACTTCTAGATTGAAATCTTATATTGATTTTATAATACATTACCCTATATAGGTTGCTGCAGAACAATGCCATTTCAGGCCCTATGATCCTACCAACATTGGAAGGATGGAGAAGCTCGAAATGCTCGATCTCTCAACTAATAATTCAATGGTGGGATACCCAGTTCAATAGGGAAGAAATTGAAGTGTGTCTTGTGCTTTGTCGCCATATATCCTTGACAGCCTGAGGACTCTTGAGACATGTCTCTATAGGATCATATTCACACTTGAGGATTCTACTGCCAGAATCCTACTTATATGGTGAAGATGAGGTAAGATTTTATTATTACTATCTCATCATTTAAGTATCATCTTACTGTTTATATGTGCGCTTCATGGGATTTATACATTTTATAATGGTGAGATATCTTGCTATGGAATGGACAAGTGAATGCATTAAATATCATGGTTTATGTGAGATTCTTTTGGTGATTTTGTGATGCTTATGTGATTAATGAACATAGGGAATAAAAAATTTTGGGTGGTGGCAGAGCCGTTTGCAAATAGTAATTTTTTTTTTTCTGCTACCACCCAATCTTTTATTCCATGTGTTCATTAGTCATGTAAGCATCACAAAATTACCAAAATAATCTCACATGAACCATGATATTTAATGCATTTACTAAACAAGTTAATGATTTTACAATGGGCCAGCACTATTGTTAATACTTTCTTTTGCAATGAGCCAAGGGGTGGAACCCAATGTATGTTACGAGCATTTACAACTAGCAACACCTGTTTTTTACAACGGTCATAAACTGTTGTAAAAGGCATGCTCAAACGTAGTTCTTTTTTATTTGCTAAAGCAACGCCGACGGTCATAAACCGTCGGAATTTGCGAGGGCTCATCGCCATTGGAATTTCCGACGGCTGACCGACGGCTTGTAGCCGTCGGAATTTCCGACGGCCCATAACCGTCGGAAAGTAATTGTGACGCCCCTTTCCCGACGGCCCATCCGACAGCCAGAAGCCGTCGGGAAAAGTCATTTTTTCTGGTAGGATCATGGTGGGCAACGGGCCTAAAAATCAAGCCAAAATATACATGACTTAGGGTGCGTGGATATCCACCCACAGAAATCTTCATGATTGTTTATAGGAGCAGTGATTTATGGTTTAGAAATCTAGCCCATTCATTGTGTGAGTCCCACTTGGATGAGGGGTCACACCAAGTTTCAGCCGTATCAAAACTCAGGTGGGCTGGAACAAGTGCTTTGGATGTTTTAAAGCTTTAAACTTCACTTCACTCTTGGATTTTCCTCAATGGTTGTAATGGTAGAGATAGACTGGGGATCAAGACTCTTGCATAAAAGAGTGAGATTCCTAAACCCCCACCACTAAAAATATTTCATAGCCACATGCCCAAAATGAAAGCTCGATAATGCTGTTTTCTACATGAGACCAACTCTTATCTCAATCAGGAAAGAGAAGATTGCTATTCATGGAGAGAGAATGTGGTGGTTGGAAGGTGTTCTGACATGTTATTACCTACGAATCTGGCCCTTCATTACATTCATTGTCTATATAATGGATCAAACACGTGACATAACACGATTTATGGATGTCACCACATACAGAGATGAATACTCCCTGGATCTCCCACATGCATCATACCATGCTTAATGTTATCTGTAGTCGACATAACCAGCTTGTTTCCATCATATGGCTGAATACACCAAAAGCAATGATCCAAAATGTTCATCTTTATTTTTGCCCAATCACACCTTTCATCTTTGATGTCGTTCCAATCATTTAGTTGATTTTCAATATGAACCCAATCAAACTATTAATCTTCAGTATCTAACTAATTGCATCATTCATTTCCAATTTTTGCCGAATTAAGCCATTCGCCAATGATATTGGCCTAATCATATGAGTTGATCTTCAACGCTAGCCCAATCAACTGTTGATATTTAATATCCAACTAATCATACCATTCATCTTCAATTACGGCCACACTAGATCGTTCATCTTTGATATTGGCCTAACCAGACTGTTTATTTCTAATATCATTCTATGTAGGCCATTAGTCTTTAACGTCAATCCAATTAGAGTGTTGATCTTCAATATAGGCCTGATGCAACCATTAATCTCTAACCAGATCATTGATCTTTGATATTAGTCCATTGGATAGTTAATCTTTAATTTTAATCTAATCAAACTGTTCATTTTTTTTTATATCATTGTAATTGGACCATTCAACTTGGGCATTGATTCGATTACATTGTTGATCTCTAATATCCACCTGATGGAACCGTTGATCTTCAATATCGGCTTAATTGGACCATTCATTTATAATTTCATCTTAGTTAAATTGTTCATCATTGATATCAATTCAATCAGACCATTAATTTTCAATATTTGCCCAACCATGCACTCTAATATCAATTCAATTGGACCATTCATCTCCAATTTTGGCCTAATCATGTCATTTATCTTTTCCATCGCCCTAATATGACTGTTCATCTTTACTAAAATTGGAACAAGACCATTTGGATTCAACATTAGTCCAATCATTCCATTGATCTTTTATATTGACCCAACCAAACCATTTATCATTAATTTCAGCATAATTACATTATTGATCTTCCATGTTGGCATGATTTGGGCTCAGTTTCTCTTAAAAGTCATTATATTTTACTATACTAATTCTCCAACCTTCGATTTGAAAATTAACTGTGCAGATAATCAATATAGAGGTATAGTCATTGATTGGAGTATACCTGATGTGAGGTCCACTTATAATTGCCAATTTTGAGTTGAAGGACCGAGAGAGATGAGGGGAGAGGTTGAGAGAGAGACGTCGAAGTTTGGAGAGTCATTAGTTGAAAGACTTAATAGGAGAAATATAATTAGGTTCTCTCAATATAAGAATTATATGGAAATTATAATAATAATGGGTATTTGAATCAACTTTCATTAGCATAATATATTACGCTAAACTCTAAACACTATTTTCATAGTCTATAAGTAGGTCCATAATAAGCTATCTAAATGACCCTAAGGGCCCGTTTGGATACCACCAAATAAGTTGCTTTTCTTACTATGGCAGCAGCTAAGTAACTTGTTTGAGATAAGTTAGTTTGGTTAATAACTAATGATCATTACTTATTTGTTGAAAATCAGTCAAGTATTTCAGCATTTTTATTTTGCTTTTCTACTTTTTCACCACCAACTAAAACAAGAGGTGCTCGTCCATACCTGTAAAAGTGTTGATTTCTTGGCACCGCTCAGCCCACGTTGACCATCCAGCTTGCTGGGCCCACTACAATATATTTGATCTATGCCGTCCATCTGGTTTTGATGTGAGTGGGGCTGGGCTAGCATGTGAGGCAGATCTAAACCTTAGGTGGACCCCACATCAGGAAGCAACAGTGATAATGATGACATTATTGAAACCTCCCTGGGCCCAGCGTGATGTGTTTTACACATGCCATTCATATGTTTTTCCAACTAGTTTTGAGTGGCCCACTGGATAGTGGGGCCACATGCTGTGCACATGAAATCCACACCATCCAACCTTGTTGGTCTATCCCAAAAATGAAACAGAATCCAATCTCAAATAGATGGCACCTCAGGAAACAGTGGTCATTGATGCCCACCATTAGTCGGCCCTAATGATGAGTAGCCCATATCTAAGGCGGGCCTTGAATGATGGACGACCCACATTAGAGGTGGGTCCCACATTTGGGATGATCCACATTAAAGGTGTCTCCACATGATGGGTAGTGGATATTGATGGTGGGCCCACTTGATGGATGACCAACATCAAAGGTGGGCCCTATGTAAAGAATGGTGCAAATGATCCACATCCAAGGTGGGCCTCGCATGATGTACTGCCCACATCAAAGGCGGGGCCCACACAATGAACAATCCACACCAAAGGTTGGCCCCAAATGATGGACGATGGATGTGCAGGGACCAAACAAACTTGAGGAATGATATTGGAAAGAAACATGCTTTTCTACCATTTGGTTGATAAGGATGTTGTTTACCAAGCATACTTATTTGCTAATTAAGTAGAAACCAAAATAAGTTACTTATCTGATAAGTAGCTTATCTTAAGTAACTTACAATCCAAACAGGCTTTAAATGACGCTCCCCATAAAGTGGCCCATCGTTTTTAGATTGGTTTATATGCATGACTATCCTTAGGGCTCTCAATGGAGTGGGTCAGATCCGAGATCCGATTCACTTCGAATCCATATAATGCAGATTTGTATCTTAAAATATGTCCAATTATTTAAATGGACTGGATTTGGATCTTAAAATAGGTCCGATTACTTAAATGGACCGGATTTGGATTCACGGAAACATATTCGAGTTTGATCTGAATCCAATTAAGATCCGACTCATTGTCATCTTATTGTATATGTTATATTCATGCTGGCCATCCGTTTTCCATATTATTTTAGGCCATGCCTCAAAATGTCACTCTTAGGTTGACCATACTACAATAAATGGTGGGTTTTGCATCTTTTTTCTACTAAATTAAATATATTACATTATATATTTTTTTAGATTTGTAATGGGGTTGGATTCGGACCTAGATCCTACCCGAATCCGATGGTTATATGGATTTATCGGAAATGGATCTAACAATTTATAAATGGATCGGATATGGATATCACCTTTTGGATCTAACAATTGTACATGTCAGACACACACAAACCATAAAGAATTATGTGCATGTTCTTGTACTACTTTGGAATACCAACAGATTTCTCTTCCTATTTCCACGGGGCCCGGGTCTAAACAACTGAAGCCCATGTTAGCTAATGGCCCTACATTGGATGGACCGTGCGCTGAAGACCTTATCAAGTTGCACGGTTCCAACCCTTCAATCAATTGCCCGCAATAAACAGTGAAAAATATGCCAAATGTCCAATATTGGAGAAAAATGGGATGGCTAGCTAGAATCTTTCAATCTCCTGAGTTTCAGGGCATGATCCATCCATGGTGGGGCTATCAAATCAATGGACTGGATCTTCCTCCTTCACATTTGTTACTGCTAATCTAACAATTGTGATAAATGCTGCCTCCTCAGCATTTTCTTTAATGCTCCAGTGCTCTCAAAGTACTCTTATAGTGCTCCCAGTCGCATCTGTCAGTAAGATAGTCTGATCGATCGATCTGAACAGTAGTAACTCCAGAACACATTTTATAGGCTACTATGTAGAAATCACACTGATAGCATGATCTAATCAATTCCTGATTTGTCCTTATTTTTGTAGCCACCCTTCTTCCGAGAGCACTGGGTCATTTCACTCTCTTTATTTTTTTATTTTTTTATTTATCGAAGAAATAATGACAAGAAGTGTGCAGCTCACGGAGTTTTTGCTCCAAAAAAAGAAGATGAGGGAGGAGGTGAATGCCTTGAACGTCAATGGTTTCACAGCCTTCGATGTTTTACTGCAAAACCATAGCAAATCCAAGTATATGAAACTTGAAGGGATCCTCCGAGGTGCTGGAGCTAAAGGAGCTAAAGTCATGCATCGCACGAGAGACAATTGGACAATTCAACCATTGTCTCATGGAAAGGGTAAGTGGAAGAAGCACATTGATTGGTTGAACGAGACACGGAGCATACTAATGGTGGTGGCCATATTGATCTCTACAGTCACATTCCAAGCTGGAATGAACCCTCCTGGTGGGGTCTGGGAGGAGGATAATCGTCGAGAGGGCATAACTGCAGGGGAGTCGATCATGGCCCACTACTATCCAGAAGAGTACATACTCTTCACAATTTTCAATGTGATAGCATTCATTGCATCTTTGAGCATAATCTTGTTGCTGACAAGTGGATTCCATATCAAGCAAAGGATTTTTATGCGGGCCTTAATGATCATCACATGGTTGAGCGTGTCTTCAGTGATCGTTACTTATGGGATAGGCTATTATACTGTCAGCACTGCAGATGCCTTGTTTGAACGCTACAACGTTAGTCTCATTTCAGTCCTTGGATGGCTCTTATTGAATGGTTTACTCTTTGCAGCACATTTCTTTCGCTATCACACTTCTTTGTAAGGTTGGCCAGGAAAGTTAGAACCTTTATATATACATGTACATATAGAAACAAGCCACCTTCAATGGATCCAACCAATGTTAATGTTGGGTACATTGATGTTGAGTCCCCCATTGAACTCAACTAATATATGTGTATTTCTATTCATGCATGTTGCTTTTCTTTGCTGTACCTTAGGTTTCAGTAGTACATGTACCATTGAGTTGCTAATAAAGTCCTCTTTTCAACTAAAGCTATACTTCAAAAGGTTGCAGCATGTAGCCTTCTAGTATATATATATATATATATATATATATATATATATATATATATATATATATATATATATATATATATATATATATATATATATATAAATGGTACTATGAGGTCGACCTCATGGGAACTTCCCATGAGGTCGAGCTTTGTGGGCCCCGCCGTGACGTGGATTGGACATCAACACCGTGCATTTGATGGGTCCCCTTTAGGTTATGGGATATCCCAAAAATCAGTTATATACGGAACTCAGGTGGGCCATACCATCTAAAACCATGTTAAGACATGCCTAAAACATCTAAAAGCACTGGGTGGGGCCCACCTGAGTTTTGGATGCGGCTGAAACTTGGTCTGACCCCTCATCCAAGTGGGACACACACAATAGATGGGCTAGATCTGTGAAAAACATCTCGGTGGGCTCAATAATGATCATGAAGGTTGTAATGGGCAGATCACCCCTCTCAACTGATGTATGTGGTGTGGACCGCCTAAGTCATGGATTGACCTGAATTTTAAGCCCGTGGAACACCATGGAATGGTGCATCTGACTGAGGGGGTAGATGTCCAATCCACATCACGGTGGGATCCACACAGCTCTGGGAAGTGTCTATGACGTCCACCTCTTAGTACCAATATTTCCCATATGTATGAGAGGAATGCTCCCCTACGAACCGTAGCGTAGGGGAGCTGTATGCGCGCACACCGCTGCCCTTTTGTGTGTTGACGTCACCAAGTTATGTGGGCTCCACCATAATGAATGTGTTATGTTCAAACCGTCCATCCAATTGTAGAAATCGTTTTAAGATGTGAACTAAAAAAATGAGAGAAGTTGATTGATCCAGTGGACCACACCACAATTTTGAAAAATCATTTTAGGATGTGAACTGGACCACACCACAGGAACTGTGGTGACTGAATGCCTACCACTGAAAACTTCCTGGAGGCAACAGAAGTTCTGGATAAAGCTGATATTTATGTTTTCGTTTCATCCAGGTCCATTGACCTTGTGAACAGATTGGATGTCAAAGAAACATCAGGGTGGGCCCTGCTAAGGTTTTAATGGTGGGGTTATTGTCACCACTGCTTCCTATAGTGGACCCCATAATGCCCCTGACAGGATCGTCCGTTTCTAGCTAGGGGTATCCATTCCGCGCCCCACACTATCCACTTCCATCTGGACGAGGATTTCCTGCCAAAGGCTTTCGTGGGGAGAGATGATGGGTGGGGCTCACCGTGACATTTGTGATAAATTCATTCCGTCCACCCGTTTTTTGAGCTCATTTTAGTACACGCTACAAAACATGATGTGAATACAAAACTCAAGAGGGCCACACAATAGGAAATGACCAGATTGAATGACCGCTGTTGAAACATTCATATGGCCACAAAAGTTCTGCATCAGGTTTATTTTTTTTGTGTTTTCAATCAATACATGATGGAATGACCTTATAAACGGTTTGGCTGGCATATAAACATTAAGGTGGAGCCAAAAAAGGTCTCAATGGTATACATTTCTTTCTCTACTCTTTCCTCACTTGTGGCCCATTTAAGTTTTGGATCCTTCTCATTTTTGGTCGCATGTCCTAAATTGAGCTAAAAGGACAAGGTGGATTTCTCATACACATCATGGTGAGCCTCACCTAGCTTACTAATGCACTAAATCCTTGGAAGGAAATCCACGTCAAGAAAGTGAATTGCTACCGTGCGCATATAGCTTCCCTACGCTACTGTTCGTTAGGGAGCATTCCTCTATATATATATACCCCTTGGCATGGCATGTTGGATTGTAACCGGTCATTGGGTAATACATCTGTACAAGTATGATGCTCACTTCTAGAAATAATGTAGTGTTCAGTGAGTAGATGCCTTATATCTGTTTTCCTAAAAGCCAGTACGAACATCTTATCTATAGTTGTTATTATTATTTTTTTATCTTAATAAATGTTTAGGCAATTGTGCATGGAGGCACCCTTTCTTATTCATACACCAAGGAATATGGAGTAGCTGTAGTTTCTCACATTGTTGTTTTGTATCCCCATAGTGCCTTACGCAATTAGAGGCCGGTTCTATTACAAAGGAGGGTAGGCTAACCTTATCTTACAACGAAGGGGTATTTGTGTCTTTTTCCCAAGAAGACAACGTACTCATACTAAAATATATCCTACTCATAGTTGAAATTGCCCTTCATCGTTACGATTAGTACAACTCTACCCTCAAATTCTGAAAACGCATATACAAGTGTAAAATGGGGCCACCATCATAAATTTCACTTATCAACACCATCCATGATTTTTCTTGTATCATTATTCTTATCTCCGAAATATCTATGCCTTCGTGAATCACATGCTCAAAATATCATAGATGAAAACACATCAAGTTATATTTTCGAGGCATATATATGCCAACCCATAATACTAAAAGAAAATTCATCGAAACATGATTTCTGTAAAAACATTAGACATCCAGACAGATATCATTTTTAAGCATGACGATATTATGTCAATGACTCAATCAATATATTCATAATGTGACAACCACATGCAATTCTACCGGCATGCTGAAGGTCAACGAGATGTTTCAAGTACACTGGTCGCATAACTGTACTAGTATCTAGGCAAAGGATTACTGCTAGTGCATACAAGATGAATGCTCTCTTGAGCTCTCTTGAAGTCATCACCGGAGTCATTGCCGCTGAGGTGCTTCTCCAACACCTTTAGGGGAATGATATCTCCCTTACAGGTGAAGTTTCTCCTTAAGTCTTCACAAGAATAATCAACCTCATCCAATTCTATCATTTCTCCCTCGGTGGATAATCCCATTATCATTGGACATATCTGTTTTTGTTATCGTTAATTTCTTACCTCTGATATGGAAAGATTGGGTTTTAGTGTCAAATTGGTTTATCAACCAGTGAAGCATCCTTTGATGTATTTTACTACATCGTAAATACAAAAGTCCACCAAACCCCATGTCCTTCACAACCTCTCGCTAGTGTAGTTTCAATTGTTATACAATCCTCTAAAATTTATTCGGTGAGAGGTTTGATATCAACGTCTCTTTCATCCTCACCACTTCTTTCAGTGTTCTTTAAAAAGGGGACACTATAATTACTTTTATAATATTATAAATAATTAATTTTATAACAATTGATAGATTTGTTACATAGAAATGATAAATAGACTTAAAACACAATAAATCTCATTGAAAGCCTGAAACAGGAAAATAATTTAAGATATCTCAATTCCACCATTGAAACATACAAGTGACATGCCATTCAAAATAATAGGAAATTTATTCAATCTAAAACCAAAATACAAAAATTTAATAACAATGACTAAGATCATTAGAACATAGAATAAACATCTACAACTAGGGCTCTCAATGGGTCAAATCTGGATCGGATCTAGTTGGATCCGGCTCCAAGTCTGTATATGTAGACGAATTCGGATCGGATTCGGATCCAACTCGGATCCAAAAGGTGACATCCATATCCAATCCATTTATAAATTGTTAAATCCATTTTCGATCCAAAATCCATATAACCATCGGATTCGGGTTGGATCTAGGTCCAAATCTACCCCCATTACAAATTTAAAAAAATATATGATATAAAATATATAATATAATATATTTAATTTAGTAGAAAAATGATGCAAATCCCACTATTTACTATGGTATGGTCGACATTGCCTAAAATAACTTGTAAAACGGATGGTCAACATGAAGATAACATATACAGTAAGGTGATAATGAGTTGGATCTTAATCAGATTCGGATCGAACTCGGTATGTTCCTGTGAATCCATATCCAGTCCATTTAAGTAATCAGACCTATTTTAAGATCCAAATTTGGTCTATTTAACTAATCGAACCTATTTTAAGATCCAAATCCGCATTATATAGATTCGGAGTGAATCGGATCTCGAATCTGACCCGCTCCATTGAGAGCCCTATCTATAACTGAGATTTGTTTCTCATTCAAAATCTGAATAACTCTCGAGCTGTTCATTTGACATATTCGAATCCGATACACATAGTGGATTATTCACCCCTTCATCAACCCAGAATCTCGCCAAACGCTTCAACATTCTTGTAATCTCCTTATTTAGGCGCGACAATGCCAAGTCCAACTGTGGAATTATATCACGCTTCATATTTAGCGAGTGTCATTTGGGTATTGGAATGTTCTTATTTAAACATTTCGATGTCAATTCTTCAACATTACGAACAAGGACATCCTACTCATCCTTTTTTATACACATAATGTATGACCCTTTGTCATTTCGGATGCGCAGACCTGCATGGACGATTAATCTACTATTCACATTCGCCAACTCCAGAGAGTAGGGTCTACCATGGTTATGCCCCTGTGATTCACGCCGCCTGGCAGGTGTTGGGGCATGAAATCTCACCCATGATAAATCAATGCATGACGGTTCAATAATGATGATTTGGATTAATTCCAGGATCGGGAAATACCTGGAAAACGCGATCGGATGCCAGCGCAACCTTAACCCTAGGTGCCCTACGCAATAATAATCGAAACCTATGAATGTTATTTCAGAGTAGATCTGGACATGCGTATTACCACCAAGTGATCCAGAATACTGAAAAACCCTTAACTAGCATGTTTGAATGTCACGCGACACATATCTTTACCTACGCACCTCGAAATGTATTTTGCCCCTGTTTGGAGCTGACTGAAAAGATTCGAAAGCCTACAAATATTATTTTGGAAGGGAACTGGACATGCGTATTGCTGCCAAATGATCCAGAATGCCCAAAAACCCTTAACTAGGAAGTTCGAAAGTCGTGCGGTGCATATTTTTATGTGCGCGCTTCCTGGATCGATGTTCATATACGAAGAGCTGACCCAGAGGTTCCAAATTGGGAAGCAACTACAAAATTTACAACATCTGGTCCTCCATGCCCCATCCCGTTCATTTGATAGGTCGATAAGATCTTAAAAGTGGCTTGGCGTCATTGACTTCGGTCCCCAAAAGGGTACCTGTCCTTGGAAGAGTTGCCCGTCGGAGCTTGAAATCCTGAAATATTCTAAGTTTGGGAGCCATTTCTTTCTTGCAGAGTACAGAATCCTGAAATATTCTTAGTGGAGAAATTGCATCTTTTAAGAGAGACATGCGGGAGCTCTAAAACCACATGCGCCAGCTACATGCATTTGGAACAATCCTTTTCGGATAATCTCCCAAAAATCGTTCAAAAAAAGTTCGATTTGGAGACATACATCCGACCTGAAACGACATGCACCCAGCCTGAAATCACATGCACCAGGCAACATGCGCTAACCACATTTGCCCGGCACATTTGCCTGGAAATCCTTCCAAAATCACATGCGCTCGCAGTATCAGTTTGCTCGGACCCGAACCCGATTAAATTAGTATAAATAACAAGCCAACCTGATGACCATAAGCAACATCATCTTTGGACGACCTCAAAGCGATGCAAGAGGTAACATGTGTACACTTCGTCTTCCCTCGCCGGATCCCCTAGCCAGAAAGGGATTTCCGCACCGGAACCCCTCGACGAAAAGGGATTTTTCCGCCGGAGTCCGATGTAGAGGGAGAGAGAGGGAGGAAATTCTGAAAAATGGTTAAGTAGTAGAAAATTCACACTTTATGGAGGGACATGCTCTCACCTCCTCTTGGCTGAAAAACTCAGAAAATATGCTAAGTGTTGGAAATTCCACCCTTTTCCAGAGGCATATGCGCCCACTTTTTGTGGACAGAAAGAAACTAAAAATTGGCTAAGTACCATAGCAACATGCGCTCACTCCCCCATAGCCGAAAAAATCTAAAACTTTGCTAAGACCCAGAAGGACATGTGCCCACCATGCTAGGTTGGGCGCATGTGCTATGCTATATGTTATGGGTTAATTTGGGATACCTCGTACTTACTTGGTCAAAGCTACACACGGTGTGAACTGACATTCTCTACTTCCGTGCCTGAATGCTCAAACGCTCAGATTGGCTGCGTTCGTACTTTGCTAATGTTCGCTTTCTTATTCTATATAAGCGGTCGCCATTCCTTGGTACACGACTTACCTCTCCGGGCTAGAGCGGTCGGTATCTCTCACCCTATCACACTTGAATACTCACCTACTTCTTTCACCCGCGACCGACCCCTAACGAGCGAACTTGCTAATTGATCATAACCGACCGAGCGCCACCCCCCGAAAGACCAAAACTCAATCGCATGTAACGCAAGTCACGGGATTCACCTTTCCACTAATATGAGAGATATCTGCAATGCATAGATAATCTCACCAATCTCTCCAAGACAATCATGTATCTACCCATGATCATGACCCATCCTAAGTAGGAGATAAATCTTGATAGCAAGTAAGATCCTACTCGAATACGGTAACAATATACGTTATAAATATCCCTCCGTGCTACAATCAAGGTATGCATACAAAATTACTGAGACTCATTCCTCTTCAGTGATTATCCTACATCCACTAACTTAGGCATCGGAGGGCCATCAGCCGGAACCACCAGCGGCCGTCCTAACCCTTTGTGGTATTTGCAGGTTCCAGCTCGCACGTCTTCCTGATCATCCATCAATCCAACGGCAAAGATTCAGGTTGGTCCCTGATCAACTAGTTGATCTACAATCAACATCTGGTGACAAGATTTAACATCAATAGATTGACACCCACTGTAGGGTCGACTTGAGACATCTTTTGTTGTTCTTCGAAATCACTTCACAATGCCACCAAAGAGGAACGTGTAGTATGAATCGAAAGTTATCGCTCAAGCAGAATCTGTTCAAAGGAATGGAGATCATAGTATGGCTCAATCCCAAGCTTCTGCAGCACATAATCGATCACGAACGACACTAAGGGAGGCTGCCGCCCTTCCTCCACCTCCACCACGTCCAGTGACGGACGATCCCATGTGGAGGAATGTTATAGAAGCTGACATCCAAAATGTGCGATCGGAGATGATGCGCCTTGCGAACATTGCGGATTGGATAGAATGCCGCCTACCACCCCTGCCTACCCAACAACATGAAGACGCATCTTATCAAAACCCATCAAATAGCCGTGCTCCGTCCGTCCAACAAGCTCAACCATCCATGGAACCCATCTCATCTCCGACGGCTCAAGCTCATCAGCCAACTAACAATGCGGGAGGAAGGCTCAACGTCGGCGACCTACGTCATTCACTGGACGCTCGACATCGACATCACAGACAAAACAACGTACCGGAGGGTGTGACCATGAACTTCTGGAACCAACAGAGGTGTCTAGCACTAGTCGCACTCCAGAATGGACGAAGGAACTAGAAGATCTAAAGAATAAGTTCGTCGTAATGGAGCAGCCGCACACTTTAGGTATACCAACAACGTTATAGGCTATGATCGACCAAACCAAATCACCCTTCACGGACGAAATTATGTAGGATCCCCGACCCTAAAAATTCCAGGTGCCTAGTAATATCCCATCCTACACCGGATCCGGGGATCCAATCGAGCACCTCGAGGTCTTCAAAGCCTATATGCATCTAGAAAGGGTCGGTCAGGCAATCATGTGCCAAGCATTCTCCCTCACTTTAAAGGGTGCGGCCCTCACCTGGTTCCGTAACCTAAAGTCGAAGTCGATCAGTTCCTTTGCACAACTGTGTACTATGTTCGGATCACAGTTCATCGAGAGCCGTACAATGAAGAAAACCACCGCTCATCTAGTTACCATGAAACAAAAGAGCAGCAAATCCCTCAAGGATTTCCTCATCAGGTTCACGTCCGAGGCAGTCCAGGTTGAGGGATACACCAACGAAGCAAGCCTCCCAGCACTCCTTAATGGAGTCCGCAACAAGGAGTTCAGGTGGGCCCTCGACAAAAACAGTCCAAAAACTATGGCTGAATTTCAGGCCAAAGCCCATAAATATATCAACGCAAAAGAACTAGTAAAGGCTAGAAAAGAATCTGAAGTTGGACCAAGTGAGAAAAAGAAAAGGCTTGAAGAAAGAAGGAGAAGGGATGATCGGAGAGATTGCTCCCCCAGGAAATTAGGTCCTCCTGAGGGACGCTATTCAGAATACATGCCCCTCAACACCACGACTGAAAAAAGTCCTCATGCACATCAAGGACCAGAAGTACACTATGTGGCCACCCAAGTTAAAAGCAGATCCCAACACGCGAGACAAGTGAAAGTTCTGTGAATTCCATCAAGATCACAGTCATAATACCAGGGACTGCATCTCCTTAAAGGATGAGATCGAGTCCCTTATCCGTCGAGGACACCTCAAATCCTATGTAGAGCGCAACGATCAGAAGCACGATCGGTCACCTCGGCAAACAAATCGTCGGTGACAAGAATCTACACGTCAAAGGTAAGGCCAGCAGGAAGGAAGGACGTAACCAAAGCCCTCCGAA
Organism: Liriodendron chinense; assembly: GCA_003013855.2. Classification (NCBI taxonomy): domain Eukaryota; kingdom Viridiplantae; phylum Streptophyta; class Magnoliopsida; order Magnoliales; family Magnoliaceae; genus Liriodendron; species Liriodendron chinense. The sequence continues at coordinate 316,497 of PVNU02000719.1, forward strand.
CCCGCAGGAGAAATCCACACGATCTTCAGCGGACCAGGAGGAGGAGGTGACTCAAAGAACGCAAGAAAAGCCCACACTAAAAGGGCACATGAGGCCTACAACACTGAAAGAATGATGAAGCAGCTTGACTGGAAGCGACAGCCGATCACCTTCTCCGAAGAGGACAGAAAGGGAATCCAATTCCCCCACGACTCTAAGAATTGCCAACTACAAGACTCACAGGATCATGCTCGACACAATGTAATTACCCAGGTTTTTGAAATAATTAAAATAATAATTTAATTAATTATTTAGTAAATTACGTGATTTATTATATTGATAAATTAATAATAAATAATCCATAAGGAATTAGTGTAGGATCTTTTTATTTAAGTTGCTCAAAATAAATCCTAGAACAACATAGAAGTGTCTGATTTCACAACACTCGTAAATTTACAATAATTATGAAATTGCCATTAGTTAACTTATGTTAAACAAATGATTTTAAGTATGCTAGTTTTTTATGATCAGTTTCACACAAAACTTCATATATTAGCCTAGGGGAACATTGCAACCGTACATGTCGAATTTCGGCGATTCGATCATCCTACAAATGACCTAATCATAAATCGGGCCATAAGTGGGCCATCTAACGTCAGAACTGCCTCCTTTTTGGTCTCCTGCCCTAAAATTTTGTGGCCTACCTAATGAATGGACTGGATTTGTCCCATGCATCATGGTGGAACCCAAGTACATGGCGAGTGAGTGTCACGCTCGGTCAAACCACGTTTGACCGCTGACCGGACGGGCGAAGTGAGAAGAGCTTCTTCTTCTTTTACGCTGTGACAGCAACGTCCGCTATCGATCGGACGACCTTGCCGTCCATCAATGTGGACTCCATTTTGTTAATCCAAGCCATCCATCCATTTTAGTTGCCCCACGAAGGCACTCCTCTTAAGTATCTCCTCCATCAGTCGAACACCTGGTCCTCTTCAAATCACCGTCCAGATTAAAGAATCCCAAGATCCACGCATCTACGCTTCATGAATGGACCATATTTCTACTGGACCTTCGTGTGGACCTCACCTAGGTCTCCAACGGTCCATATTGTCCGAGAATGCCTGGAAGGAAGTTTCCTTCTTAAGCTCGGATACGCGTCCGTGAGTTTTCCCATAAACGCCGACCGTCCAACCAACGTTGGGTCCTATATAAACCCACCGTAGACGTCTCTGCCCTCTCCAGAAAAACATAGAGAGAGAAAGAGAAACAGAGAGAAAGAGAGAGAGTTTGGGTAGAGAGAGAGCTAGTTGAGAGAGAGAAAGAGAGAGACGGGTGGAAAGGAATCTCTCCACCCCGCTGTTGCTGCTACTAGACCCATCTCCAGGGAAAGAGAAGAAGAAGAAAGAAAGAAGGAAAGAAAGAAGAAGGAAAGAAGAAAGAAAAGAAGAAGAAGAAAAGAAAATGTGAGTTATTTCTCATATGGTTTTTCTACTATGTAATCTTGGTTTATTTCGATTAGTTTTTTTATTATTTTTACATATTCAAGTTAAGTTGTCTTACTACTGTGAGATTTAATTATGTGATTTAGAATTGGTTTTATCTGAATGACGATTGAGAACTCCAGTTGGAGTTAATTTTCAGATTGTTCCTTTGAAGATTTAAGTTTGCCATGTTTGAAAGTTTCAGGTTACATATTGTGAAATCCCGATATTTTCGGATTGTGAACATGGCTTCAATTATAGTTTATTGTTGGAATATAAGTGTTTATGTTCAGTTTCGTATTTGATCCTTAATGAATATGTTTGTGATGGTTTTGATAAATCATGGGAATTTTGTTATATATTGTGGGAATTATATGAATACTTGTAGTTATGATTGTGATTTGGTGCCTTTGGGAAAGGCTGGAAAGCTCGTGCTTTGTTTGAATTACTTGGGAAAGAAATCATATGAATCATTCATTCCATGTGATTGAGAATTCCAGTATGTGGTTGATCACTTGGGTTGATTTTTGGTTGATCACACATGAGTGTTGCGATAGACCGTTGCTCCATTGATCGAGGCCGGTTAGGTGAGCACCCAAGTGTATGCAACAGATCAGCTACGCAGGCCAGGTGGAGGCTACGTTGATCGAGGTCGGTTGGGTGCGCACCCAAGTGTGTGCAACAGACAAGCTACACAGGCCAGGCGAAGGTGTGGGACAGTTCGTGATCCGAGCTAGCTATGCCGCTAGGGACCGATGTTCCAGATGATAGTGATGGCCAATTGGAGGTTCTACTAATAACCATACCGAGATCGTTGAGGCATACTTGCATATCTTGCATCATGTGCATGTTTAAGAGATTTTGGTTTTGTGAAATTATCATTGGATTTGTAATGATTATTTTTTGTTATGTGATCTTCTATATCGAATTACATGTGCTAAACCATACGAGATTACTCACCGGCTTTTATAGCTGACGCGGTGTTATGCGATTAACCATAGTGACAGGTGATGATTTAGAAGACTTCAAGGAAGCGATTCCAGATGAGGAAATACTCTAAAAGATTTTGAGAATTGATTTATTTTTATTTTAGTTTGAAAGTATTGATGTAATAAGGCCCATAAGATGGCCATTAGTTTAGACAGTTTGGAAAAATTTAGTGAACTCATTGATTTATAGTTTAATTTTCAAAGTTTAGTTTATTTTGATTCTATATATTTGGTACCTTGTGAATGGAAAGGAAAAATATCAGTTGTGATTGTGAAGGATTCATTCATTATTTACATAACACCCTTAATTTCGGGATTTGAGTTTATAGACTTGAGTGTCGAATTTTGGGGGCGTTACAGTTGGTATTAGAGCATAGGAATGAGATAAACTGTGCCTTGGGAAAAAGTCCACCTAAGTTTTAGGATCTATAATAGTTCTTGAATATAGAGACTCTAAACATAGGCTCCCGAATTCTTCTAGGATAGCCATTGAATTTAGACACTTATATATAGGTATCGTGAGAGGTGAATTCCCACCTTAGTGAACCTTGTACATAATCGAAAGTCATGAAAATTAAAATTTTAACCTCTGTGATCTTTCTCAAGGTTATAAAGACCTTCCCACGAAATCACAACAAATGGATTGACCAAAAATTGATATTTTTGAATTTTTCCTTAATTTTCAGTTATAGGACTGAGATTACGGACCATATTCATCCCTATGATCACACATGACATAATACAAGTCTAAAAATTTTCAAAATTTTTCTGAAGGTCAGTAACATGTCTATTGATTTCCCTACAAAATTTTAGAACAAACAGAAATGTAGGAATTTTTTAGATATTCTTGTAGTAGACTGAGAAACATGAAATCTGCTACTGGACAGCAACATATTACTACCTTTATCAGGTAGAAAACCTAAGAATTATTAGATATTTTGAGCTGAAAATTTTTCTGCTGATACATCATGAAGTCAATAACATCTTTTCCAAATTTCAAATCGATTGGAGGTATGGGTTGGAAGAAATAAATTATAGAGTAACTGCCTATCCAGCCACCCGATTTTCTTGCAAAAACCTCCATCAAACAAACATATGGAGTGGCATAACCTATTTGGATTTAAAGGATGAATAATTTAGTTGTTATTACTAGAATATTGAATTCATGCTTCGATAATAGGGCAATCTAATATTTTAAGGAGTACTAAATTAAGTTTTCTACTAAATGTAGATCATGCCACCTAAAAGGAAGAGTCAAGCTACTCCATCTACACCCGATGTGACGGATAACGAACAATCAATCGAAGGAATATACAACATTTTGGGTGACATAGCATCTCTCCTTCGCCAACAAGTACAGACTTCAAATAATATAATAAATTAACGCCCAATACCGGCTCCACAAGGTGGTGGAGGGGGAGATATATTAGAACGATTCAGGAGGCTTCGACCACCCATCTTTAAAGGACAAACTGACCAGCTAGAGGCTGACAATTGGAAGAATCAAATGGAAATTCTTTTTGATGGAATGAGATGTATGGATGAAGATAGATTGGTCTTAGCCGTATACATGTTGGAAGGAGAAGCTGATCACTGGTGGAAGGCAACCAAAAGAGCAGCCGCTGCAAACACAATCTGGACGTGGGAAAAGTTCTGTGAGAAATTTGATCAAAAATATTTTTTCGAGAGTGTCAAGGATAGAAAGGCAATCGAATTTATGAATTTAGAACAAGGGGACCTTACTGTCAGTGAACATGAAGCTAAGTTCACAGAACTGTCACGCTTTGCCCCTCATCTCATCCCCAATGATAAGCAAAAAGCTAAAAAGTTCGTGCAAGGGTTGAAGACTTCCCTTCGCACTAAAGTGGTTCCTTTTAAACTTCAAAAATATGCCAAGGTAGTGAACAAAGCCTTAGTCGTCAAACAAGACCTAGAAGACTTATGAAAAAATCGAGAAGAAAGGAGGGTGGTGGGTAATAAATATACAGCTACTCCAGAAGTACCACAGGGACAAGATAAGAAACTCAGGACCACACCTTTGACTCCCTCCACACCCTCTCAGCAACATTCAAATTTCGCCGGAAGGTGTTACAATTGTCGCTCGGAAGGGCATATGTCGAGAACTTGCCCCCTACCTCGTCGCCAATTACCAAATCAGAGGCAATCGTAGGTTTACTCGAGACCACCTCAACCGGAATCAAGTCAAGGCAGGCGACTTCCACGTCAGGCACCCCAAGGACGGGTTTTTGCCTTAGTACCACCTGAGGAAGTGGAAAAGAGAAACATGGATGCAGAGGACGACGTGAACCAAAACATCGAAGGTACATGGATTATTTAGATCTCAACCGAACTTTTACTTAAATGATAATACTATACATTTTACTTACCATGATGCTAGAACTATCCCCTAAACACAAGGTAAATTTTGAGGACAAAATTTTTCTAAGGAGGGTAGATTGTAACAACTCAAATTAGTGTTATGCACATTGTTTATATATATATATATATATATATATATATATATATATATATATATATATATATATATATATATATATATATATATATATATATATATATTATTTTTATATACACCTATGCACATCGTGATACATCATAAAAGTGTCTTTAAATTTCGGGACAAAATTCCCTTAAGGAGGGAAGAATGTAATGACCCAGGTTTTTGAAATAATTAAAATAACAATTTAATTAATTATTTAGTAAATTACGTGATTTAGTATATTGATAAATTAATAATAAATAATTCATAAGGAATTATTGTAGGATCTTTTTATTTAAGTTGCTCAAAATAAACCCTAGAACAACGTGGAAGTGTCGGATTTCACAACACTCGCAAATTTACAATAATTACGAAATTGCCAGTTTCTGACTTACGAAGTTAACTTATGTTAAATGGATGATTTTAAGTATGCTAGTTTCTGACGATCAGTTTCACACAAAACTTCATATATTAGCTTACGAGAACATTGTAACCATACATGTCGAATTTCAGCCATTCGATCATCTTACAAATGACCTAATCAGAAATCGAGCCATAAGTGAGCCATCTAACGTCATAACTGCCTCCTTTTTGGTGTCCTGCACTAAAATTTTGTGGCCTACCTGATGAATGGACTGGATTTATCCCATGCATCATGGTGGAACCCACGTACATGGCGAGGGCGTGTCACGCTCGGTCAAACCACGTTTGACAGCGGACCGGATGGGCGAAGTGAGAAGAGCTTCTTCTTCTTCTTTTACGCTGTGACAGCAGCGTCCGCTGTCGACCGGACGGCCTTACCGTCCATCAATGTGGACTCCATTTTGTTAATCCAAGCCATCCATCCGTTTTATTTGCCCCCACGAAGGCACTCCTCTTAAGTATCTCCTCCATCAGCCGAACACACGGTCCTTTTCAAATCACCGTCCATATTAAAGAATCCTAAGATCCACGCATCTACGCTTCATGGACGGACCATATTTCTACTGGACCTTCGTGTGGACCTCACCTAGGTCTCCAACGGTCCATATTGTCCGAGAATGCCTGGAAGGAAGTTTCCTTCTTAAGCTTGGATACGCGTCCGTGAGTTCTCCCATAAACGCCGACCGTCCAACCGACGTTGGGTCCTATATAAACCCACCATAGACGTCTCTGCCCTCTCTAGAAAAACATAGAGAGAGAGAGAGAGCTAGTTATGAGAGAGAGAGAGAGAGAGAGAGAGAGAGAGAGAGACGGGTAGAAAGGAATCTCTCCACCCTGCTGTTGCTGCTACTGGACCCATCTCTAGGGAAAAAGAAGAAGAAGAAAGAAAGAAAGAAGGAAAGAAAGAAGAAGGAAAGAAGAAAGAAAAGAAGAAGAAGAAAAGAAAATGTGAGTTATTTCTCATATGGTTTTTCTACCATGTAATCTTAGTTTATTTCGATTAGTCTCTAATTATTTTTACATATTCAAGTTAAGTTTTCTTACTACTGTGAGATTTAATTATGTGATTTAGAATTGGTTTTATCTGAATGACGATTGAGAACTCCAGTTGGAGTTAATTTTGAGAATGTTCCTTTGAAGATTTAAGTCTGCCACATTTGAAAGTTTCGGGTTGCATATTGTGAAATCCCGATATTTTTAGATTGTGAACATGGCTTCAATTATGGTTAATTGTTGGAATTTAAGTGTTTATATTCAGTTTCGTATTTGATCCTTAATGAATGTTGTTGAACCTCCAATTTATACATTGCATTGCCCATTACACGACAAGGTTTCCATGATTTTCATGGTTTAAAGGCCCACCTAACACGTGTTTTGTAATTATAGGGATGAGAGCGGACTTCATTCAATTACGAGCCAAAAGAATACATTTGGAGCTTTTGGATGAAGGATGAAAGAAGACCAAAGAAAGAAGAAAGCAAAGAGAAGAGAGAGAAGAAGAAAAAGGAGAAAAAAAGAAGAGAAAAAAAAGAAAATGGAAGAAGGCCGACCGGTCATGACCGATCGGCCATGAAGGCTGATCAAAGAGAAGACAGGCCGACCGGTCTTGACCGGTCGGCCATGCACACTGGAGGATGGATAGAGGAGCCGACCGGTCACGACCGGTCGGCTATAAATGCTGGAACACACTTAAATTGATCCGACCGGTCATGACCGGTCGGCCACACACACTGGACTGTTGGACAGGTCTGTCCGACCGGTCTTGACCGGTCGGCAGCACTCCCTGGGATGTTTAAAGGCTAGTCCGACCGGTCACGACCGGTCGGCCCTGCGTAAGAGGATTCCTTTCTAAAGCTGGACTCCGAAAATTGCTGTGCAACGCGTAGTCTTTCGCAGAATCCGACACAGGGGAGGTTGCTTGCTATAAAAGGACACCTAGGGGTTCTCCCTAGGGTATCAGAGAGGCTAAGGAATGGGGGTTTGGAGAGTGAAAGCGATTGTGGAGCGGCTGCAACTCTCCTATTCGGTTTTTTTCTATTTTTATGCTTTATTTCAGAGTTTTTAGTTGTAGCATGACTATGCTCGGCTAAAACCTCTCAGCTAAGGCTGAGAGGTGAAGCTTGTAGCTAATTCTATGTTGGTTTCAGTTTAATTCAAGTAATTTACATTCAAGTTTGGATTTTTACATGATTTAATTCCAAAAAGTGGTAGTTTGAGACGTCTTATCTGAGTTTATGTGCTCCGGACATGAATTCCTTTTAATTCTCTGAGATTATCATGTTTGTTTATCTAAATTCGGATTATAGTAATCCTTGAGCAGGCCATAGTCCAGAGGCATGGCTGTTACTCCGCAGGCTATGGTTTTGAGTTTGGTATTGATTTTATTGGACTAGAACTTGGAAGTTCAACTTGAATGTGATGGAATGTGTGTGAATGCTTTATTCTCCAACTAGATGAGAGATAGGACTTCAAATCTAGTTGTGTTTTCTACTTGGATTGACTGAATTGACATAGGATTGCTACAAGTGGATCCTTGAAAGCCTTAGTACTTTATATCTCTGATTTTTCATTAAGTTCCTGTTTTAAGTAAACACTCAATTAAATCTGATTTCTATTAAAAACTGAGTTGCTGGAGTGATTTGGGAGCTGTTACTATTTCCCTGTGGATCGACCTCGGTCTTACCGAGTTTTATTACTACATCGCAGCCTTACACTTGAGGCGAGCGAACAAATGTGTTTGTGATGATTTTGATAAATCATGGGAATTTTGTTATATATTGTGGGAATTATATGAATACTTGTAGTTATGATTGTGATTTGGTGCCTTTGGGAAAGGCTGGAAAGCTCGTGCTTTGTTTGAATTACTTGGGGAAGAAATGATATGAATCATGCATTCCATGTGATTGAGAATTCCAGTATGTAGTTGATCACTTGGGTTGATTTTTGGTTGATCACACATGAGTGTTGCGATAGACCGTTGCTCCATTGATCGAGGCCGGTTAGGTGAGCACCCAAGTGTATGCAACAGATCAGCTACGCAGGCCAGGTGGAGGCTACGTTGATCGAGGTCGGTTGGGTGCGCACCCAAGTGTGTGCAACAGACCAGCTACACAGGCCAGGCGAAGGTGTGGGACAGTTCGTGATCCGAGCTGGCTATGCCGCTAGGGACCGATGTTCCAGATGATAGTGATGGCCAATTGGAGGTTCTACTAATAACCATACCGAGATTGTTGAGGCATACTTGCATATCTTGCATCATGTGCATGTTTAAGAGATTTTGGTTTTGTGAAATTATCATTGGATTTGTAATGATTATTTTTTGTTATGTGATATCGAATTACATGTGCTAAACCATACGAGATTACTCACCGGCTTTTATAGCTGACGCAGTGTTATGTGATTAACCATAATGACAGGTGATGATTTAGAAGACTTCAAGGAAGCGATTCCAGATGAGGAAATACTCTAAAAGATTTTGAGAATTGATTTATTTTTATTTTAGTTTGAAAGTATTGATGTAATAAGGCGCATAAGATGGCCATTAGTTTAGACAGTTTGGAAAAATTTAGTGAACTCATTGATTTATAGTTTAATTTTCAAAGTTTAGTTTATTTTGATTCTATATATTTGGTACCTTGTGAATGGAAAGGAAAAATATCAGTTGTGATTGTGAAGGATTCATTCATTATTTACATAACACCCTTAATTTCGGGATTTGAGTTTATAGACTAGAGTGTCGAATTTTGGGGGCGTTACATAGGGAGTTCGGCAGACGTCTTGTATACATCGGCCTTCAATGCCATGAATATTCCAAGGAATCGCTTAAAGCCCATCCAAACTGCATTGGTAGGATTCAGCGGCGAAACAATCGAACATGAGGGTTGCATCGATCTCTCAGTAATCTTCGGGGAATCCCCGAACCGAATCAACATGATGATCAACTTCTTGATCGTGGACCGACCTTCGAGTTACAACGCCATTCTTGGCCGCCCATCTATGATAGAATTCGGAGCCTTCATCTCCCCATTATACTTGTGCATAAAATTTCCTACCCCATAAGGAGTCGGGGTAGTTAGGAGAAGCCAAACGATCGCCAGAGCTTACTATGAGATGGTACTCAGGAAAGAAAAAGGCAAACCAGTCAGCCCGATTGCTACATCGGCACCACGATTCAGAAGAATCGAAGGGAAAAGAGTAATGACTCTAGACCCCAGTGAAAGTGACTCCAAGGGCGGTTCACCAGCAGAAGACTTGATCCCGGTATCATTATCAACTGAGGATCCTTCTAAGCAAGTTTGGATCGGGTCAGCTCTTAATATTAGAACCCAAGCTCGTTTCTCGCAGTTGTTGATCGAACATCAAGACATTTTTGCTTGGTCACACGAAGATATGCCCGGAATCAACCCAAAAATCGTGATCCACTGACTAAAGGTGGACCCAAAGTTCAAACCCGTCCACCAACGATGCCGCGCAGTAAATCAAGAGAGACAGGAAGCAACAAGAGAAGAAGTAATTAAACTTCTGAAAGTAAGGTTCATTGTGGAAGCAACATACCAGGAATAAGTAGCCAATGTGGTACTCGTTAAAAAATTAAACGAAAAGTGGCAAATGTGCGTCAACTACACCAACCTGAATAAAGCATGCTCGAAAGACAGCTTTTCCACTCCCAGAATCGACCAACTGGTCAACGCCACAGCAGGGCATGCACCCCTAAGCCTCATGGACGCATACTTGGGCTACAACTAAATCACCATGCACCCGCCCGACATGGAGAAGACATCCTTTATCACCGATCGAAGACTTTACTATTACAAAGTAATGCCCTTCGGCCTAAAGAATGCGGGTGCCACATACCAGCATCTCATCAATAAAATCTTCGCTGGACAAATTGGCCAAACAATGGAAGTCTATGTGGACGACATGCTAGTGTTCGCTTGCCTCAAGTGCAAGGCTTACGATGTAGTAATAACTCAGTAAGACCGAGGTCGATCCACAGGGAATTAGGGTAAACTAATTCAAACTATTTTAGCAACTTCGAATTTCGCAATTTGAAGTTTGATTTTATAAAATAAGGAAAAACAATAACTTTTGTAAAAATCTATTAATTAATGGAACTAAGGCCTTAATGATCCACTTGTAACAGTTTCATGTGAATTCATTCATCCAAGCATAAACACAGCTAGATTTGAAGTTATATCTCTCATCTAGTTGGAAGATTAAGCATTCAAACACAAACAATCCCACTTAAGTCAAAAAATAAGATTCTAGTTCTAATGAAGCACATAGAATTCAACCATGTAGCCTTCGAAGTAACAACCATGCCAAGAGACTATGGTATGCTCTAGGGTTACTACAATTTGAATCTAGTCAATCCAAATATGATAATCTCAGAGAATTGCAAGGAACCCATGTCTGAAGCACATGAACTCTCATAAAACATCCAAAAATTACCAACTTTATTCAAACTAGAACTTAAAAATCCAAACTTTAAGTAATTGTACTTGAATTAAACAAATTCAACATAAAAACTAGCTACAAGCTTCACCTCTTAGCCCTAGCTAAGAGGTTTTAGCTAAGCATTGTCATACTTGAACTAAAAACAAAAGAAAAACTAACTAAAAGCATAGAAAATTAGAAAAAACCCTAGTTGGAGGAGTTGCAATCTCTCCACGATGATCTCCCTTGCTCCCCACGAACTTAGAACTCTTCTAGGATACCTTAGCAAGGATGCGAAGGTATCCTTTTATTAAAAAAAAAACCATGCACCGCCTCGGATTGCGTAGATCTTTACGCACTTACGCCGATCGTTGGTGTTAGTGCACTTTTTTGCGGTATACTAGTGCACCTTCTTCGTCAATCACTTAGGTTAGTGAGTCTAGTGTCGGTTGAGCTTAATGAAGATGAAGACTGAAGACTCAAGTGGCCTTGCTGCACCAAGGAAGAAGAAACAGGTAAAAGTGATGCCTTGATGTGCCTTAACCTTGACCAAAACCTAACCCTTATCCTCTTTGATGACCTTGACCATATTAGGAAACTTTTAGTCATCATAGATTGGCCCTAGGTGTACCAAAAGATCACCCATACCTTGGCCAATGTGAGTGGGGGGGTGAAAGAGATGGGTCAGCAAACAGATAGGTTGAACCCAGGCCTGTCCGACCGGTCACGGCCGGTCGGCTGGACTGGACCGACCGGTCAAGATCGGTCGGACTGGGTCCAGCATTGAACAGCAACCCTGCCATGTCAACAGGCCATTGGGCGGCTGGTCTTGACCGGTCGGCTGGTCTGGTTCTACCGATTACGACCGATCGGACAGACCCCCCCTCAGACAATGACCGGTCGGACTGGGTCCAGCATTGAACAGCAACCCTTCTGTGTCAACAGGCCATTGGGCCGACCGGTCTTGACCAATCGGCTGGTTTGGTCTGACCGGTTACGACCGGTCGGACAGACCCCCCCCCCTCAGACAGTAAACACTCTGTCTTCACTGGCCGTTTGGCCGACCGGTCGGGACCGGATGGGACAGGTCGACAACTAGCCGTTTTGCCCCCTTTATGACCATTGAAGCTCATTTTCTTTAAACATGGAGCTCGGTGTTTGGGCATTTAGAGAGGTTTTTGAGAGCCTATTACCCACACTTGTTGTATATCATATGGGTCCTCAAAGAGGAGGAGTTTCAAGTCATATCCCTTGTGTTTAATCACAAGAGAGGGCATTCAAATGCAAACATAGAGATGACTTGATTCCTCTCTCAATTCTAGACGTGAGACACTATACCACATAGTCATATCTCTTGTTCAAGACCTCTAGAAGACCCTCTAGGTAAATCTCCTAGTTAGAACAAGCTACATATCCCATGTAGGAGATTCAACCATCCTCCTATCGCGTTGGGCATCTCAAAGGCATCACAAGCAAGGTGATTGATCGAGTGTAGCTGAGGCATTAACGACGCAACGGTAACAAGATCGAGGGAGCAAGGGAAGCTGATTGAAACACGGGAGAGCGGAGATCAAGCAACCCGAACAGGCGTTAAACAAGGGGCTCATCCGACAAGTAAGGTTGTCTTTATTGAGAGTCCATTCACTAAATTCCCTGTGGGAGTTGAGTGTAGAGTTTGTTTGTCAAACTCGAACTAGGGACGCTGGCTGTTCCTTGGCCTGTTTGTCGGCCTAAAGACTAGGGGTTGTTTGGCACTCTTTGGCCCGTTTGCTAGGCCTAAACAAAATCTCCAAGGGGGAGCCTCCGACAAGGGAGTGAACGTGCGTTGGGTTGAGAGTTAGCCTATGTCCAAAACTCCGTTCGAGTTAAGAGTTAGCCCTTTGTCAAAAATTTCGGTTATGGTTGAGAGGTGAATCGGTAAAACCTCCGTGTAAAGGTTGAGAGGTGAACCTCATTTAAAACCTCCGATAGTGAATGACGGTGTGCTCAAAGGAGTTGAGTACTTAAACTGGGAGTGGACTAGACCCAAAGTCGAACCACTATACAAGCTTGTGTTTGTGATTGAATTGAGCACATTGATATCTTAGCATTGTATGTTTAATTGTTTAATTATGAACGCTTGACAGGGATGTATACTAGGAATTAGATAGGCACATGCACACACAAGATGTACTTTCACTAAGTAGTGTAAACTTGAGCTCATTGATCCATTCTCATAAGTCTACGTAGGTTGCATAGATTAGGAGTTTGATTAGTAAAATCATTTGATTGTCTATGCATGTTTAGACTAGGTTGTGTATTGCTTAATCATATGCTAGTCTTGTGATTGGACCCACTTAGGCTTGGAAGCTGAAGTGTTCTTGCTTACTTAGTTTAACTTGTTAAATTGTGTAAGTAGGAGAAAAGAATTTCAAAAGGTCCTAATCACCCCCTCCTATAGGACTTAGCCATAATTCTAGTTGCTCTTTAAGCTTCCGCACATACGAAGGTGTCTTGTTAGACTACCGACGTACTTTTAGTCGGGTGCCCGGTCAGGTGTTGGTCGGGTGCCCGACCATGATGCAAATCGGTCCAGCAGTGTTTGCTCGCCTTAAGTGTAAGGCTGCGATGTAGTAATAAAACTCAGTAAGACAGAGGTCGATCCACAGGGAATTGGAAAACAAATTCCAAACTATTCCAGCAACTCAATTTTGCAATAAATAGGAGATTCAATTGAAGCAATTATACTAAAACAGTAACTTTAATGAAAACAGTAGTTTAAAGGCACTAAGGCATTCAAGGATCCACTTGTAGCAATCCCATGTCAATCCAATCAATCCAAGCAAGATACACAACTAGATGTGAAGTCCTATCTCTCATCTAGTTGGAAAATTTAGCATTAAACTCATTCAATCCCACTCAAGTTGAACTTCCAAGTTCTAGTCCCATTCAACCATGTAGAATTCGAAATCATAGCCTTTGGAGTGACAGCCATGCCTATGGACTATGGCCTGCTCAAGGATTACAATAATTCGAATCTAAACAAACAAACATGATAATCTCAGAGAATTGCAAGGAATCCATGTCCGGAGCACATGAACTCTATAAAACATAAAAAAACTATCAACTTTGGGAACTAAAAGATGCAAAAATCCAAACTTAAAGTAAAATTACTTGAACTAAACTGAATCAAACATGAAATTAGCTACAAGCTTCACCTCTCAGCCTTAGCTGAGAGATTTTAGCCGAGCATTGTCATACTACAACTAAAACTCATGAAAAACCTAGAAAACATAGAAAAATCAGAGTTTGGAGGTTTGCAGACGCTCCACGACGGCTTCCTTCCTCTCCCACGACGTCCCTTGGCTTCTATGATACCCTAGGAAGAGCCCCTAGGTGTCCTTTTATAGTGAGGACACTCGGTTGCGTCGGAATCTTCCAGAAACCGCGTAAGGTTACGCAGTGCGCAGTATTTTTCGGAGCCCAGAATAGCAACTGCCTGTTTTTTATGTGGCCGACCGGTCGGACCTGTATTTTAACAGTCCAGGGAGTACACAAAGAGGGCCGTCCGGTTGGCCGACCGGTCACCACCGGTCGGACAAAACTGGGCATTGGTCCAGCGTGTTCTGCAGAAGGCACCGACCGGTTGGCCGACCGGTCAAGACCGGTCGGACCAACTGGTCCTTCATCCAACGGTTTCCAAAGGTGTAGCCGACCGGTCGGACGACCGGTCGGACTTGCTGTTCTTCTTCTTTTTCTTCAACTTTCTTTTCTCCTTGCTTTCTTCTTTCTTTGCTCCTTTTTCAATCTTCATCCCATGCATTTAAATGTATTCTTTTGGTCCCCAATTGGGTGAAGTCTGCTCTCTTCCCTACAATCACAAAACATACATTAGATGGCCCTTTTAAACATGAAAACCATGCATATAATGTGATGTAGTGGCCTATGCAATGTATAAATTGGAGGTTCAACAAGCAGCTTTCGATTAAATCCACTTTAAATATCGGGCGCCCGACCATGTGTTAGTTGGGCGCCCGGTTAGGTCCAGAATTCTCCGACGGGTTTCAGTAGAATTTCTCCAAATTGCAGGTGCCCGACCAGGTGATGGTCGGGCGCTCGGTGGCCGTTTGATGTGTTTGTTGATTTCTTCTTTTCTTCTGGCGGATCCAGGTCTTTCTGACATGATTCTTCAAGGCTTCTTTTTAGTGTCATCAATGTGATTCCAAAGGACCCTTTTAACATCAAATTCATAACTTCTCTCTCTCATTCCTACAATCACAAACATGCATTAGATTAGTCCTTTAATCATAGAAATCATGCATGAAATGTGATGAAACAGGGTTAGACATGTATAAATTAATAGCTAAACACACCCCCAACCAGCATTTTGCTAGTCCCGAGCAAAATAAGTGTGAAACAATCCTCTTTTTGAAAACTCAACTCTCTCTTAGAAACTATGTTTCTATAGACTGTAATACATACAAGTGCAAATTTCAGAAAAACTAAATAATGAAAAATTGAAGTCCTAAACTTTCCAAACATAATAAGTGTTCACATAGAATCCCGACCGATTTATTGATAAATAAACAAATACGAACATGAATAGTCTAGTGTGCATTGTGCACGTTCATCTCATGACTTTCCAGGATGACCTTCTTTATAAATCAGCTAAACCAGATATTTAAGAGTGTACAGATCAACAAATTGCCTATGAAGGGAATTTGCCTTACCATTCCTTCGACGGTTTTCACACTACTTCCCATTTCCAACTTTGGTTACGGGTAAACCATCCCCTAGTTGGTAATAGGTAGCCCTTTTCGGAATTTTTTACAAATATTCAATACTACCCATAATTTCTTTTCGTTTCCTACAAATTAGATAGGATTTTTAAAAATCCATATCTTTCATTCTTTTCACTTATTTCACATGAACAATGATGGACAAAGTACCCCGGCTTGGTTCCTAAACACTTCAAATCTTCAGTCTCACCAATCTACAAGTCTAGTAATCATTTTGAATCATTAGAATTGTGTAATGTGGACTAGATCAAAGGTGTTCAAATATTCTATCGATCAAATAAATGGGGACATTCACATATAAAGTTATTCTGTTTAAGATAATTTGGAGATTTCAAAATCATATCTGTTCATCTTTCATCCTTTCATACTCATGACATCTCAAGTGCATAGAAACGAGGTTTTCCAAAAGAGATTTGATATTTCATAAAAATTGAAAATTTTCAACACCACTTTGCTCAAGATGTCACAAACTACTAGATAAGGACTCTCATCTCACCCCCCAACCAAATCTTGCATTGTCCTCAATGTAAAAAGATATGCAATGAGCATGAACATGAGAGCAATGGTAAAACAACAAAGTGTGAGAATGATAATACATGAGAGAGTCGAACATGGGAGTCTTCCTCCAGTATCAAAATCTACTAAAGGAATAAAATAGAAAAAAAATAACTAACCTAATCTACTCTATACCTCCGTCAGACTAGGAAATCAATCGTCCTGATATACAGGATTATTCAAAGTGATGGACATGTCCTCTGAATCAAATTTCTCAATGAATGGTTTAAGGCGTTGTCCGTTCACTTTAAAATAATTACCATTCGCCACATTTTCTATCTCAACAGCCCCAAGTGGAAAAACTTCTTTAACAATATACGGCCGGTTCATCGAGATCTCAATTTTCTTGGAAAAAGATGAAGTCGGGAATTGTACAAGAGCACTTTCTGACCTTCATGGAAGGATTTCCTGAAGATGTGTTTGTCATGGAAGGCCTTCATCCTACTCTTGTAAATCCTCGAGTTCTCGTAAGCATCGTTCTGAATCTAGTCAAGCTCATTCAATTGGAGTTTTCTAAGCGAGCTAGCTTTGTCAATATCAAAATTTAATGCCCGAATCACCCAATAGGCTTTGTGTTCAAGTTCCACAGGTAAGTGACAAGCCTTCCCATAGACAAGTCTATAGGGAGACATTCCAATGGGGGTCTTAAAAGCGGTACGGTGAGCCCAAAGAGCATCGACTAATCTTTGCGATCTGGTCTCACCGTCTTTTCCAGAATCTGTTTGATTTCCCTATTGAAAATTTCAAGTTGCCCACTTGTCTATGGGTGGTAAGGGGTACTCACTTTATGCCTAATGCCATATTTCCTCATTAAGGCTTCAAAGGGCCTATTGCAAAAGTGAGAACCACCATCACTTATGATGGCTCGAGGCATTCCAAATCTAGATAATATATTTTCTTTAAGGAACTTTAGAACTGTATGATGATCGTTAGTTCTATGTGGAATAGCCTCTATCCACTTGGACACATAGTCTATGGTAAGCAATACGTAGACATGTCCAAAAGATGAGGAAAATGGTCCCATGAAATCGATACCCCAATAGTTAAAGACTTCAAGATGTTGAATTGGGGTAAGAGGCATCATATTTCGATGGGACAATCCTTCTAGCTTTTGACAGCACTCGCATGCTTTGTAAAACTCGTGGGGTGTCCTTAAAGAGAGTGGGCCAATAAAAATCACACTGCAGAATTTTTGTAGTGGTTTTCTTGACGGAAAAATGACCACCACACGCTTGATTATGACAAAAGGAGATGAAAGAATTTTGTTCATCATCAGGGACACATCTCCTAATTATTTGACCTGGGCAATATTTAAACAATAAAGGTTCATCCCAGAAAAATCTACGTACTTCCCTTAGAAATTTCGTTTTCCCTGCGCAGTCCAATGAATTGGCATCGCATCTGTGGAAAGATAATTGGCTATGTCAGCGTACCATGGTGGATGCATAGCAACAAAGAGTCGCTCATCAAGGAATGAGTCCTCAATAGGTGACTCGTCAATGGAATTGGGTAGAACTAGGCGGGATAGATGATCCGCCACCACATTCTCTACTCTCTTCTTGTCCTTGATCTTTAAATCGAATTCTTGAAGGAGTAGGATCCATCTAAGCAAACGGGGCTTTGCATCCTTCTTAGAAAGAAGGTGTTTCAGCGCCACATGATCCGTGTTACCTTGGATCCTATTAAGTAAGGCCTGAATTTGTCCAAGGCAAAAATGACGGCTAGGAGCCCTTCTCCGTAGTTAAGTAATTGACTTGGGCGGGATTCAAGGTCCTACTCACATAGTAGATAACGTGGGACTTCTTATCCATCTTTTGGCCTAGCATCGCCCCAATAGCATAATCGCTTGCATCGCACATCAACTCAAAAGGGACAGACCAATTCGGTGGTTGCATGATAGGAGCGGTTGTCAACATGTCTTTTAGCTTTGAAAAAGCTAATTGACATTCAGCACTCTACTCAAATTGGTTCTCCTTTTGGAGAAGGTTACATAAGGGCCTAGAGATATGGTTGATACCTTTTATGAACCTTCTATAAAAGCCAGCGTGTCCAAGTAAGGACCGCACATTGCATATGCTTTTGGGTGGTGGTAGATTGGAAATGATATCGATTTTGGCCCGGTCTACCTTTATTCCATTGGACGAGATGATATGTCTAAGGACTATTCCTCTTTATACCATGAAATGACACTTTTTTCAATTTAATACAAGGTTCTTTTCCTCCCACCTTGTCAAGACTAACTTCAAGTTTAGGCAATCATCAAAAGTACAATTGAAAATAAAGAAGTTGTCCATGAATACCTCAAGAAACTCACCCACCATGTTTGAGAAAATACTCAACATACATCATTGGAATGTGGTGGGTGCATTACATAGTCCGAATGGCATCCTTTGATATGCAATGATACCAAACGGGCATGTAAAGGTAGTCTTCTCTTGGTTTTCCGGGCTATCTCAATTTGGTTGTAGCTGGAATAGCCATCGAGGAAGCAATAATAGGAGTGACCCGCTAACCTCTTCAAAATTTGATCCATGAATGGGAGAGGGAAGTGGTCCTTCCTAGTGACCGTGTTTAGCTTTCGATAATCTATGCACATTCGCCAACCGGTGGTCACTCTAGTTGGTATAAGTTCATTGTTGGCATTCTCTACTATTGTAATATC
Organism: Liriodendron chinense; assembly: GCA_003013855.2. Taxonomy (NCBI): domain Eukaryota; kingdom Viridiplantae; phylum Streptophyta; class Magnoliopsida; order Magnoliales; family Magnoliaceae; genus Liriodendron; species Liriodendron chinense. The sequence goes on from PVNU02000719.1 coordinate 335,300, forward strand.
GGACTTCTTTGGGACAACTTACGTAGGACTCACCCATTGGCTATTTGAGATAGGGTAGATGATACCCACACCTAGTAGCTTTAATACCTCGGCTTTGACAACCTCTATCATGTTTGGATTTAACCTTCTTTGAGGTTGTCTAGTCATTTTCGCATTCTCTTCAAGGTGTATACAGTGAGTACAGACTGAAGAGTCTATCCCCTTAAGGTCCGCTATTGTCTAACCTATAGCTCCCGTATGTTCTTTGAGTAGCTCAATCAACTTGAGCTCTTGGTCTTTTCCTAGGTGAGAGGCAATGACAACCGGGAATGTTTCCTCTTGACCCAAATATATATATTTAAGCTTGGATGGTAGAGGTTTAAGGTCAAGTTTTTGCGGCTTGATATTAGACGGTAGAGGTTTTGATGTGGTTGGTGACAATCTTTCAAAATGAGGCCTCCACCGGCTAGTATCGACTATCGATTTTTCACTACTCAATGCTTGCACAATATCACTCAAGATGGGATCTTTAGAATTTTGAAACTGTGCCAAGTATGTCTCCAAATTTTTTAGAGGTTCAAGTTGAAGGAGCTCCTCTTCTTCAAAGGATTCAAGCATGTTTACCTTGAAGAGCTCATCATCCTCCTCATTCCTTTACTTTTTGCACATATGGAACACGTTTACCTCTAATGTCATATTCCTAAAGGACAATTGCATCACCCCATTCCGGTAATTAATAATTGCGTTTGATGTAGCCAAGAATGGGCGGCCTAAAATTACCAGTATTTGAGTGCTGGAATCCATAGCCGGTGTGTGTCCAAGACGATAAAATCCACTGGATAATAGAATTTGTCGACTTGGACCAATACATCCTCAACCATCCCTCTCGGTATACGAATGGATATATCAGCGAGTTGCAACGTGATTTTGGTGGGCTTTAATTCACCAAGGCCCAATTGCTCATATACTGAGTATGGGATCAAATTTACGCTTGCCCCCAAATCTAGTAATGCCTGTTCAATCCGATAGTCACCAATGATACATGAGATTGTGGGACTACCGGGATCCTTGAATTCTGGGGGGGTCTTTTGTTGAGAATAACACTCACTTGCTCATTCAAAAAGGCATTTTGTTACACATTATATTTGTGTTTAGTTGTACATAGGTTTTAGAAGCTTGTCATAGGAGGGAATTTGTTTTATTGCATCAAGTAAAGAAGTGTTGATCTTGACTTGTTTGAAAACCTGTAGAATATCATGAGAGTTTGGGAGAGGTTTTGGAGTAACCAATCTCGAAGGGAATGGTGCTACAGGCTTAAAAACGCGTTCTATTTCCTGTGGGGCTAAGTTGGATCCATCTTCATTCTTAGAAATTACCGGATCATTAGGCTTGTCGGCCTTCACCGAAATAGATTTGTCAATTTTCTTACCACTTCTAAGAGTGGTGACGGATTTTGATTGCTCCACATGTTGGTTGGGGAGATTAGGGATACTTATTTCATGTGCTTGCTTTGGATTGGGCTGAGGTTGGGCCGAAAAGGTCCCTTCCCTAGCATTTAAGCGTCCCTTAATCTCATCAACTGAGACTTTAAGCTCTTGAAACATTTGTTGGTTCGTTTGATTTATTTGTGTTTGCCCTTGCATAAACGCCTTTAGAGTATCCTCCATTGAGAATTGAGGTGGGGCCATGTTTTGCATGGGTGGCCGTCCTTGAGAGTTGGGAGGATTACCCGTGGGATTATTCTTCCAATTGAAATTTGGGTGATTATTCCAAGTAGAGTTGTACGTGTTACCTGTCGGTCCATTGAAAGGTCGTTGAGAACCATATGTGGTGTTTGCTTGCTCTTGTAACAACTCTTGAAACGCAGGAATTGTAGGACAATCTTGTGTAGAGTGTACATTAGTGGCACAAATTCCACATACATTCTCAATAGCTTCCGTGGACATAGAAACTCCACTTTTGCTTAGTTCCATGGCCTCGACTTTTCTTGTGAGATTGTCTAGCCTTGCATTCACATCATCTTCCTCCTTAAGGATGTAAATCCCTGCTTTCTCTTTTCGTTAAGGAGGCTTGAGGTTACTAGATTTGTCCGAGGTATCCTATGATTGGGCATTCTCGGCCAAATGTCTAGGTGGCTCCATGCCTCATCTGGATTTTTGCTCATGAACTCACCATTGCACATCATCTCTACAAATTGGCGCATGTTAGAGTTTAATCCATCATAAAAAGAAGTTGATAATACGCCAACTTTCGTATCTATGAGTGGGCAAGTGAGTAAGAGTTCTTTAAATCGTTCCCAACTTTGAAAGAACGACTCACCCTCTTTTCTCATATATTTCATTATAGATCTTCGAAGGGTGTTCGTTTTATGAGTCGGGAAGAACTTTTTCAAGAATTCCCGAGTCATCTTAGTCCATGACCCTATCGAATGCAATCTAAGAGAGTGAAGCCAACTCTTGGTTCTTTCTTTCAATGAGAAAGGAAACAATCTAAGTTTGATGACATCCTTTGAAACATTATTGTATTGCAAGGTAGCAACAACTTCATCAAACTCCTTCAAGTGTAGATGTGGGCTATCAGAATCTAGCCCATGGAACTTTGGCAAAAGTTGAATTACCCCCCGGCTCCATATCAATGTTGCCCCCGGTGGTTGGTAAGACCGAGCAGGAGGGTGTAGTTGCACGGGCCAGTTGTAGGTAGTGCCGTAAAGCTCTCATTGGAGGAGCATTATGCACCTCATTCTCTCCTACTCCCTCATGATTTGCGTTCGAAGTTGGAGTAGGGTGGGGAGGATTCCCTAATGGAGTTTGATCTATACTTCCCGAACTTTCACAATGTTCTATGGATTTTTGGACTCGTTTATGAACAAAGGGTGGTCGAACTAAACCACCTTCAGTTTGGAGACGATTGTTGTGGTCACGTTCCCAACAGGACATAAAGCACACAATTCAAAATCTGAATTAATCCTATGTCCTAAAAACAAAATTTGAAAATAAAAACTAAAAACTGAAAGAGTTCAATTTGGAAGGATAGTACCCGATTTGCTTGAACTTGAAGAACTTCCTACAAAACAAAACAAACCTTATTAGTTCTATAGTTCAGAAAAACTAATCCTAAGAAAATAGTAAAACCTAACTATTACTTCTATAACTACTAAAAAAATTTAGAACTGTTTAACCTAGAATCCCCGGCAACGGCGCCAAAAACTGGTTCGCTCGCCTCAAGTGCAAGGCTTGCGATGTAGTAATAACTCGATAAGACCGAGGTCGATCAACAAAGAATTAGGGTAAACTAATTCAAACTATTCTAGTAACTTCAAATTTCACAATTTGAAGTTTGATTTTATAAAATAAGGGAAAACAATAACTTTTGTAAAATTCTATTAATTAGTGGAACTAAGGATCCACTTGTAGTAGTTCCATGTGAATTCATTCATCCAAGCATAAACACAACTAGATTCGAAGTTCTATCTCTCATCTAGTTGGAAGATTAAGCATTCAAACACAAACAATCCCACTTAAGTCAGAAAATAATATTTTAGTTCTAATGAAGCACATAGAATTCAACCATCTAGCCTTCGAAGTAACAACCATGCCAAGAGACTATGGTATGCTCTAAGGTTACTACAATTCGAATCTAATTAATCTAAACATGATAATCTTAGAGAATTGCAAGGAACCCATGTCCGAAGCACATGAACTCTCATAAAACATCCAAAAATTACCAACTTTATTCAAACTAGAACTTAAAAATCCAAACTTTAAGTAATGGTACTTGAATTAAGCAAATTCAACATGAAAACTAGCTACAAGCTTCACCTCTTAGCCCTAGCTAAGAGTTTTAACTAAGCATTGTCATACTTGAACTTAAAACAAAAGAAAAACTAATTAAAAGCATAAAAAACTAGAAAAATTCCTAGTTGGAGGAGTTGCGGTCGCTCCACGGTGATCTCCCTTGCTCCCCATGAACTTAGAACTTTTCTAGGATACCTTACTAAGGATGCGAAGGTGTCATTTTAAAAGAAAAACCACACACCACCTCAAATTGCGTAGATCTTTACGCACTTACCCCGGTTGTCGGGCGCCTGGTCAGGTGTTGGTCGGGCGCCCGACCATGCTGCAAATCGGTCTAGCGGCTTTCGATTAAATCCACTTTGAATATCGGGCGCCCGACCATGTGTTGGTCAAGCGCCCGGTCAGGTCCAGAATTCTCCAGCGGGTTTCAGCAGAATTTCTCCAAATTGCGGGCGCCCGACCAGGTGATGGTCGGGCGCCCGGTGGTCATCTGATGTGTTTGCTGATTTCTTCTTTTCTTCTGGTCGATCCAGGTCTTTCTAACGTGATTCTTCAGGGCTTCTTTTTAGTGTCTTCAATGTGGTTCCAAAGGACCCTTTTAACATAAAATTCATAACTCATCTCTCTCATTCCTACAATCACAAACATGCATTAGATTAGTCCTTTAATCATAAAAATCATGCATGAAATGTGATGAAACGGGGTTAGATATGTATAAATTAAGAGCTCAACAGATGGTAAAAAGCTTACAGGAAGAAGACCATTTGATCAATCTTTTGGAACCCTTCCAAATACTTCAGCAACATAAAATGAAATTAAACCCTGGAAAATGCACCTTCGAAGTTTCTTTAGGAAAATTCCTCGGCTTCATGGTCAGGAGAGGAGGGATTGAGGCCAATCCCGAAAAAGTTCAAGCAATTGTTCGCTCGCCTCAAGTGCAAGGCTGCGATGTAGTAATAATTCTCGGTAAGACCAAAGGTCGATCCACAGGGAAAGAGGTAAATAGTTCTAAACTATTCCAGCAACTTGGATTAGAATTTCAATTAAGAAAACTAAAACTAAACAGTAATGTAAAAAAGGAAATTTGAGAATAAGAGAGAGAAAATTAAGGCTTTAAGGATCCACTCATAACAATCTCATGTTAATCCATTCAATCCAAGCATAAAACACAACTAGATTCAAAGTTCTATCTCTCATCTAGTTGGAAGATAAAGTAATGAAGCACATTCAATCCCACTTAAGTTAAGAATTCAAGTTCAAGTCCTATTCAGGTGCATAGCATTCAAAATCATGGCCTTCGGAGTAACAGCCATGCCTATGTACTATGGCATGCTCAAGGGTTACCATAATTCGAATTTAATCAAGCCATACATGATAATCTTAGAGAATTGCAAGGAATCCATGTCTGAAGCACATGAACTCTCATAAAACTTCTAAAAATATCAACTTTATTCAAACTAGAACATTCAAAATCCAAACTTGAAGTAAAGGTACTTGAATCAAACTGAATTAAACATGAAATTAACTACAAGCTTCACCTCTTAGCCTTAGCTAAGAGGTTAACTAGAAGAAAGCATTAAAACTAGAAACTAGAACTAAAAGAAAAAAGAAAACTAGTTGTAGGAGGCTAGGAAGCCTCCTAGGTCTTGATCTCTTTGCTCCCCACGTTGCTAGATGCCTTAGGAAGAGAGTGGAGGTGGCCTTTTATAAGAGAAATCCCGCACCAACTTGAAAACATCAAGAAAACACGAAGTCCTTACGCAATTTAGAAACTTGGTATTGAAAATAGAAATTTCTGGAGTAGCTTTGACCTTTCTGGCGACCGGTCTGGTGACCGGTCTAAGAAGAAAAAATAGTCCAAAAAATAACTGTAGACCTATCTGGCGACCGGTCTACAGACAGGTCTAGCGACTGGTCTAAGACAATTTTTCAGATTTTCTTCTTTTTGTCTTCTCTTTCTTTTTTGCTCCTTTCCTCCATCTTTTGGTACTTGTTCTATTGATCTTCAATGCATACAAAGTGACTCTTTTAACCATGAATTGGTGAAATCTCCCTCTCATTCCTACAATCACAAAAACATGTATTAGATTAGTCTTTAAACATGAAAACCATGCATATAATATGATGTAATGGGTCAGTAAATGTATAAATTGGAGGCTCAACACACCCCCCAACCAACATTTTGCTAGTCTCGAGCAAAATATGCATGAAACAAGTTCAATTCTCTAAGATCCAACTCTTCTTAAAAAAACTATGCTTCTATCCATTCCAAGACATACAAGTGCAAAAATCAGAGAAATTAGGTGATAGAAGTTGAAACCTTAAACTTCTCATAACATAATAAGTGTTCATATAGAATTCTCGTTGATCGATTGATAAATAGAAGAACTTGAACAAATTCAACCTAGTGTGCATAGTGAATGTTCATCTCATGGGTTTCCGGGATTATCTTCTTCATAGATCAACTACACTATGGATCTCATGGTGTACAGATCAACAACAAGCCTATGACAGGAATTTGCCTTACCGTCCTTCCGACGGCTTTCACACTACGTCCCATTTCCGGCTTTGGTTATGGGTAGACCATCCCCCGGTTGGTAATAGGTAGTCCTTTCCGAAATTTTCCACCATATTCTTAATCATACCCATATTTTCTTTCCTTCTTTCCTTTTCATACACATTAGATAGGATTTTTAGAAATCCATATCTTTCGTTATTTTCCCATGGACAAGGATGGACAAAGTACCCCGGCTTGGTTCCTCAACACCTCAAATCTAAGTCTAGCCAATGCACAAAGCTACATAATCCTTTCAAACCATGAAAATCGTGTAATGTGAAGTAGGTGTAAAAGTGTTCAAATTTTCTATCAATCATATAAATAGGGGAATTCACATATAAAACCATTATATTAAAAGTAGTTCAAGACTTGCAACATCACTCACTTCGTATCTCCTTTTCTTATACTCGTATCATCCTGAATGCATAGAAACAAAGTTTTCCAAAAGAGTTTTGAATTTTAGAAAAATTGAAAATTTTCTACATAATTGCTCGAAATGTCACAAAAGCTAGTAGATTCATCTAAGGAATCTCACCCCCCAACCAAAATCTTAGATTGACCTCAATGTAAAAAATATGCAGTATGCAAGACATGAGAGCAATGAAATAAAACAAAGGAGAGTGAGAACGAGAGTACCTGAAGTAGCAAGTTGATCAATTCTAGCATCTTCCATTGTCTCAATAAGACTTATTCAATCCTAATTGCAGAAAAATAAATCCTAATCTACCTACCTACCTTTGATTAGTCTGATCGACTACATGATCAAATTTAAGCAGGATCTTCATGAATTTCAATAAATTTCTCATGAGGACCATCCAAAGTCTTGCTCGACAGTAGACATGGTTGCTTGTCTTCACTAAAGTCCAATCATAATGTGCACCACATGCATGAAAGGAAGAGATAAGAGCAGCAAAAAGATATCTCCTCAAATTCTGATTTGGGCTATGATTGATTAAAAACGGGTCCTCCCAGTCAAAATTCTCAATGGACTGAAGAACCCATGATGGTGGAGAGACATTCATCATGTATTCTTCAGTTAAAGTTGTCTCCTCCACAATTTTAGAATTATATGGTGCTTCTACAAACAATGATAAAGAGTATAAATCAGTGGAATAGTGTTCTTTAAGCACCGACACCATGTTTAACAAAATGTCCAACTCCTTAATCATCTCATCATCAAGATCATAAGAGTAGGCCAAGCATTTCTCTAGGAAATCGAGATAGTTGGATGAAGGGTCCTCGTCCTCCCTTAATGATTGAAGAAATTCTGTTTCAATGGCAAGGAATTCCTCATCTATAGAGAGGAGGTCTTCCAAGGAAAAAATTTTAAATTTAGTGGTAAGCACATCATCTAACATTGGTCGATCTTTTAAAATTTCAGATTGTGCCACCTCATCATCCAAAGGAAAAGAATTTTCAATCAAAGAGAGGTCTACCACAATAAAATTTGGCATGTGTTGTTGGTGGAAGGATTCAAAAAGATCGACGTCGACCATCTCTTTAGCATGCATATCCTCTAGAGACTCATAATCATTATACCCTTGGGAAAAAGAAATCATAGGTTCATAAGCATCCACCAAACCCTCAATGTAAGTAACCCCACTATCGCTTTTAAATTTTATGGATTCCTCGGGTTCGTCAACTGTCATTGAAATCTCTTCATCATTAAGTTCAAAGCATCCAAAAGAGAAAGTGGACTCACCATAATTGATGATGACATTGGGATCATCGAGATCAATCTCCTGTAAAAGTCTAGTCATTAAATCCGAAGAAGGTGGGATTGGATAGCCCCATCCTCCTCATTAGAGGGGATCGATTCGATGCCCCCAATTTCGGGCTCAACGTCTTCACAAGATGGCGAGTAGACTTGATTTGATTGTTCATCTACATACTCTTTCCATATTTCCTCAAGTATTTGTGTATACATGTTATCACAAGAGGAAGACGTTTTAGGGTGATTGTTAATAACCACGGTTGGTTCTTCCCTTGAACAAAGAGAATGGAGGGTTCCCCAATTAAGACCGTACACATTGTAGGATGAAAATTTATATGATGGTTGATAGGCATATCCATACAAGTGATCACACATTGTCTTAATCGGTTGGCTACTATTCACCCGTTCCTTATGTTGTTGCACACCTCCTACCATAACCGGTGGAACACTCATGTTATTTTCAATCCGGTAATCACGTAATATTTTCCCCGAATGATCATTATTCAATTTTGCTTCGTTCCGGTATTCCCCCATTGTCATATGTCGTGTCTCAACATGTGTATTGTTTTCATTAATGTACTCACGCATCGTCTTACTTGGGGGTAGTAGTGGTTGTTTGAATCTTAGAAAAACACTCATGCTTAGAGGGATCTCGATCACATTGAGTTCAGGTCCCCCAATCCGACGTCTCATCCTCCAAAAGGTACTTGTATGCACCATTCGTCTAATCATACGTGATGAAATTTTAAGGAATTGAAAACTACCCTTATCTAGGAAAAATAAAAATAAAAAGGGAGATGGGGAGATGTTACCTGTGAAGGTGAGAACTATGTTAGCAACAATGCCATACAAAAATAAAAAAATTGTTAGTAATCTAGAAAAAAAAAATTCTACTGCTAGAAAAATTGGAAATCCGACCTAACTAAGACTACTCTATAACTACTAGAACAATTAGAACCGTTTAACCTTTTCCCCGGCAACGGCGCCAAAAACTTATTTGCTCGCCTCAAGAGCAAGGCTGCGATGTAGTAATAATTCTCGGTAAGACCGAGGTCGATCCAGAGGGAAAGAGGTAAATAGTTCTAAACTATTCCAGTAACTTGGATTGGAATTTCAATTAAGAAAACTATAACTAAACAGTAATGTAAAAAGGGAAATTTGAGAATAAGAGAGAGAATGTTAGTGCACTTTTATGTGGCATACTAGTGCACCTTGTTTGTCAATCACTTAGGTCAGTGAGTCTAGTGTTGGTTGAGCTTAATGAAGACAAAGACCGAAGACTCAAGATAGACCAGCTACATCAAGGATGAAGAAATAGGTAAAAGAGATGCTTTGGTGTGCCTTGCCTTGAACCTACCCAAAACCATAACTTCTTAGATGACTTGTACCAACTAGGTATACCCTTAGTCATCATCATTAGTCTTAGAACTCCATGAAAAACATGATAAGTTAGACTAATTAAAGAGGTAGGAGCTGCTGCAAAAAAAAAAAACAGTTCAAACAGCAGTTTTCGATTGATCTCCGATCAATCGGACATTGGCTCCGATAGGACTCTGATCCATCGGACAGAAGCTCCGATCAATCAAAATTTTTTCCAGCAACTTTGAAAATCCACTGGACATATTTTCGATCAATCGGAAAGCCTTCTGATCCATCGGAAGGGGTCATTCCGATCAATCGGACCATGTTTTCGATCAATCGGAATATCTTCCAGAGAATCCACTAGACTGATTTCCGATCAATCGGACATGTCTCCGATCAATCGGATCCTTTTTCCGATCAATCGGAGATGCGCGAATCTGCCTGTTTTTTTACCGTTGGAAGAAAATCTATTTAAGATGGGGGATTTGTTTTTGAGCAAGGAAGAGGGGATTTTAAGGAGATAGAAGCCACCATTGATAGAGACCATCCGAGGCTCTATCCCAAACCCATTGCAAGTCATTCTCCTTGTGTTTTCATCACAAGCTTGGGCCATTTAATTTCATCTTGAGAATGGACTTGTTCCCTCTTGATTCCTAAGGTTTAGACACCTTGATGATAGTTAAATCCTTTGTATAAACACTACCTAGGAGTCCAAATAGGGGCATTCCTCTAGGTAACCCATTTCCTACCATTTGTGGAGGTTTCACCATTCCCTAGCACCTTGGGCATCTCCAATGGAGCATCACATGCAAGGTAGCTGATCTTGGAGCTGAAGCCTTGGCAAAGCAGCGGCATCAAAGATCGGGGGAGAACACGGGGAGCTGATTCAAGCACGGGAGAGCAAGAAGAAGCAACCCAAAGCGGCGCTATAAAGGAGCTCAATCCGACAAATAAGGTTGTCTTGTTAGGAGTCCATCCACTCAATTCCCTGTGGGAGTTGAGTGTAGAGTTTGTTTGACAAACTCGAACTAGGGTCGTTTGTCGATCCTTGGCCTGTTAGTCAGCCTAAAATCTAGGGACGTTAGCCGTTCCTTGGCTTGTTTGTCGGCCTAAAGACTAGAGGTTGTTCAGCACTCCCTGGCTCATTTGCAGGGCCTAAATTAAGGGACGTCAGCTGTTCCTTGGCACGTTAGTCGGGCTTAAACAAAGTCTCCAAGGGGGAGCCACCAACACGGGTGCAAACGTGTAGGTTGGGAGGAACCTGTAAACTCCCCGGTTGGGTGGATCCGAGTTAAAACACCTTGGTTGGGAGGAACCAGATTTAAACTCCCCAGTGAATGCCGGTTGTTAACGTCAGATTTTGTAACTGGATCCTCCGGACGTTCACCTTCTCTCCAACAGATATTTCCTCCGCCAGACCTGAAAGGAGACAGAAAGCAACTAAGGGTGGCTGGTGTCCAGCCGTTAGCCCTCCGATGCTTAAGTCAGGCCGAAGCAAGAAGAAGAAATAACCAGGCCAAAACAGGGCAGGGATTGAATATTGTGTACCTTTCTCTTAATGGAGTCATCCCTTTATATAGATCTGAAGCGGTTCAATCTGTTAAGTAAGATATCGAGATCCCGCTGATCTCGTGTACGATACTGAGATCTTGCTGATTTCGTGGGATAAGATCCTCATCCTTAGAGACGAGATCCAACCCAATGACTTATTTCGGCAATCACATTCCTTTATGGCAATCCCTTGAGATCCGGAACCACCAGAGAAGATAAGCCCAAAACCGACCTATACGGGCTGCTGGTAGGCGTAGTAATAGCGCTGATCGCTCATGTAAAGCTGGAAACCGTAGTTGGAGTAATAGCCAGCGAAAAGGAAGGAGACGCCGACAAGACAGAAACCACCGAACTGGGTGTAGCCCTGCCTGGCATCGCATAGGGATTGGACAAGCTGCTCGACGGGAATCGGGTACTGGTACTGAAGGCTAAGAGATGTCGCCGCAGAAAAGCTGTTCGCATGTTGGAACATGGTCGCGAGTCCAAGTGCCCGCTCATTTTGATGTAACACCTTTCAACGACTTGTGAGAAGGTCTGCTCGCGGTTTCAAGAAGGGAATCTTTGCTTTGCTTTATCTGACCATCGGCTATGGGAGCTCGACGCCTAGCGAGTAGGTGCTCCGTATTGATCCATCCTATGACTCTCGAGCATATGATCTCAAGAGTTGGACGGGCATCCTGCACTTACCCGATCTGCGACTTGTGATCAGATGATCTCTAGAGTCGGACGGGCATCCTGCACTTACCCGATCTACGACTCTCGCTCAGATGTTCTCGAGAGTCGAATGGGCGTCCGTGTACAATCTTAACAGCTGAGTTGATCTCCCTTATTTTGCCTATAACAGGTGCCCCCCAAGTCCTTGCCGCCAAGAATTTTGAACGGAAGGACTTAGCTCACTACCACACGTAACCGCCCGCTGCCTTCATCGAGAACGGAACCTCACATGATGGGCTGGAATTAATGAGCACCAGCTTTCCGCAGCCTTTCCGCAGACAGAAAATGAAGGGGCGCTCGCCACGTGTTTGAGGAGTTAATGGGCATGCCTGCTCGAGTGCTGCGCCGAAGGAGGGACTGCCACGTATCACCAGATGCGGCGGAATGATTGCCTATAAATATACGGAGTCCGCCATTCCTCTATTTTTCTACAGAAGTTTTTTCGAAGAAAAAGAATTCTCGCGTCATCTCCATTTTCATCTTCTCCTTTCGGTGTTTCTTCCTCTTTCTTTCTGTTTTATTTTGGTTATATTTCCTTTTTCCTTTGTTTTTATCTTCTCATGGCTGGGAACTCTGACGAGACCACCGTCCCACTAGGTGATGCTACCCCGAAATCCTCTGCTACTAGCAGTGCGAGGGTTCCGGCAGGGAGATACACAGCAGTCGGATATCCTTCTGTTTTATCGGAGGACCGGTTAGCTGAGTTACGGGAGAGATACCTGATCCCCGACTCAGTCACTCTCCGATTGCCCTGAGATGGAGAGACACCAGACTCCCCTCCCCCAGGATGCGTAGCTTTTTATGAGTACCAGCTCATCCTGGGGGTACGCCTCCCCCTCCATCTCTTCATACGCGACGTACTCCGGTGTTACAAGATTGCCCCCAGGCAACTCATTGTGAACGGGTGGAGGGTAGTCCTGGGTTCCTTTGCCCTTTGGGCTCAGGCCGGCAACGGGGAGCTCACAGCGGAGGAATTCCTCCGCATGTTCCATCTAAAGAAAGCACCATCCAGCGAAGGCTGGTATTACCTGTGCTACTGGCACCGGGATAACTTCGTGCTGGGGAAGCCCTCCTCGAATTATCCCGGCTGGAGGAAGCGGTGGTTCTATGCTTCCGGGAACTGGGAGTCTGCCTCCTCCAGGGGTCCAGGAGTGACCCGTTTTTTCTGTGAAGGTAGGCACAGTCTCGCATTGTGCAATTTTCTCCAGTTATGGTTTCTAGGGTTTTATTCATTTTTTGACACATGTTTGTGCTCGCAGGTATCCCGGCCTTGACAAAACCAAATCTAAAGGGGGGAATCAACGAGAAAATAGTAAAGGTGTACAAGGTGCCTGTTGGTGATAGGCACATCGAGGCTTGCTTGTCTCCTTCGCGACTTGCAGCAGCGGGCCTAATATCCAGAAGAGAGGTTGAGATGACGAAGGCTGGAGAGAAGAGGGGTCTGCTGCCCCGACTGAAGGGCACAGGCTCCAAGAGGCAGAAGAGAACACCTGCCGAACCATCTCAATCGTCCATCCGCACGGGTAGCGATCAGCCTGCCCCTCCCGCGAGCATGGTGGGGGCCCCGGCTGGGCCCACTATGCCCTCACTGGTGGTTGCACCTGGACCGCCAGTGATTAATATTACTGACAACTCCCCGGATGGGGCGGGGTCCAGCTGCCCCCCAGCTGAAGAGGCTCGAGAGCAGATAGAGCCTCAAGAGCCGGCTCCTGCTCGCGAACTAATCCCTGCTGCCAAGCAGGGACCTGCTCGCGAGTCGATGCCTCCACCTCGCGAGCTGGCCGGGTTGGTCGTTGCCCAACCGTCAGGGAGCGGGACATATTTTATTCCCCGCCACCTCCATCCAGCATGTAAATTTTTATTCGAGAACGTCCCCCCCCCCCCCCCCCCCCCCCCCCCCCAAGCTTTTGGCTCTCTTCCCGAGCCAAGCCCTGAGAACCTTTTCCTCGAAGCGGGGGTGAGAATGGTTCAGGTGAGACTCTGCCAAGACCTGCTTTAATCTGTTATGTTCTAGAATACTTTCTCACATTTTTCATTACTTTTGCAGGGCTTAGATCTTATCCTGCGAACGAGGCGTGATATCGTTGCCGCCCGTCGCGTGATAGATGAAGCTGAGGGGAAGAGGACTGCCTTGGAGAAGGCAGTTCAAGGGAGAGACCAGCTGCTCAAGGCCCGTGAGGAGGTGATCGCGAAGAGAGATGAGGAGAAGAAGATCCTCATCGAGAAAATCCAAGTCCTAACCGATAGGTATCAGGCCTTGGACTCAGACTTCGTGAAGCTCACGGGTTTGAAGGAGAAGGCTGAGAGAGAGAGAGAGAGATCTTTCGCCAAGACAAGATCTCGCTGGAGGAGCAGTTTGCGGGGGCCAGGTCGCAGCTCAAAGAAGCCAACAACAACTTGGAAAAGGAGCGCTTCGCTCTTGCACAGCTCAAGGACGACTCGATCCACTGGGACGAGGAGAAAGTCGCCCTTGTAAAAATGCTCTCGGAGGAAGGTCCTCAGGCTATTTCCGAGTTCCGGACTTCGCAGCTATATGACGACAAAAGATACGAGTCGTATGATGCTGGTCGCGACTTTGCGCTAAGAGTAGTGCAACGAATGATCCCATCCTTTGATATGGGGGAATTTGGTCGAGTCGCGACCATCATAGCTGCAGAAGAGCAAGCTGCTGCTGAGAACGAGGTGACTGAAGCCACGCAAGCTGGAGGGGCTCCAGAAATGGGCCTTGAAGTCGAGAGCACAGCTCCTCCAAGAGATTGATCTTCTTTTTATTTTCCTCTCTTGTACTCGCGAGCATATATTGTAAACATTTATCATCAAATGAAAAGATATTTTTGGAAGTGGTCCTCGTGTACTCTCCCTTTCATGCAATGATTGCCTTCTCGTTCTTGTTTACTTTCTTTTCCTTTGTGCACTGAATGCTTTCCTGTTGCAATAAGTTGTGCTTAACCCGGGGGGTCGTGATGACCATACCCTCGTGGAGATAGACTGATCTATCGATTGAGAGAGGTATTATGCTCAATCCGGGGGGTCATGATGACCATACCCTCGTGGAGATAGACTGATCTATCGATTGAGACTCCAAGTTTATCGAGGGTAGGATGGTCACCCATGAAATGGAAATGCGACCATCCTAGGTGAATTAAACCCTACCAAAGGTAGGCAATTGGCCAAGGGATTGTATGTATCCTCTTCAGGGCTATTCATGTCCAAGTAAATGGAGTAGCGACCAAAAGATATCTTCCGCTTTATTAATAAAATGTTATGAACTACATTGAATCTAGGGATAGTATCGTAGCAAATGCTCCACGTGCCAAGGGCGACGTACGGGCTTTCCCTGCATGTCTTCAAGGTAATAAGTACCGGGTCGCACAATCCTAATAACCCGATACGGGCCTTCCCAATTTGGATCCAGTGAACGAGCAGGAACTCCGAGATTTCGCCTTAGTACCAGATCTCCGGGCTGGAAGGATCTAGGCCGAACCCTAGCATTTCGATAACGAGCAATACGTTGTTGATATGCTGCCACTCGTACTTGGGAAGCATTTCTTCGCTCTTCCAAGAGATCGAGATGAAGTCGGAGGTTTTCCTGATTACTCGCGGGGTCATGCTGCTAGATCCGATACGAGGGCACTTGAATTTCCACTGGTACCACTGCGTCGACACCAAATGCTAAGGAGAAAGGGGTTTCACCTGTTGATGTACAAGCCGTGGTTCTATATGCCCATAATACTTCTGGCAGGAGTTCTGGCCACACCCCTTTACATTCACCTAGCTTGGTCTTTAAATGGTGCTTGATGATCTTATTCACTGCCTCGACCTCCCCATTCGCCTGAGGATGATATGGAGAAGTGCGGAGATTACATATCTTCCATTTTTCACAAAATTCATCAAAGGCTGCGTTGTCGAACTGCGTTCCATTGTCGGTGATTATAGTGTGGGGTAGTCCATAACGACATATAATATTTCTCCATATAAACTTGGTATTGTTTCTCAGTAATCTTGGCTAATGGTTCTGCCTCGGCCCATTTGGTGAAGTAATCAACCGCCACAATCGCGAACTTATTTTGTCCCTTTCCCATGGGTAAGGGCCCGATGATATCGACCCCCCACTGAGCAAAAGGCCAAGGGCTATCAACTAGGGTCATCCGCTCGGACGGTACATGAGGTATAGGTAAATATCGTTGACACTTGTCACATTTTTTAGAAAATTCAATTGTATCTGCTTTCATAGTGGGCCAATAATATCCTTGCCTCATCGCTTTATATGCTAGGGATCGCCTCCTGGGATGGTTACCACATGCCCCCTGGTGTACTTCGTCTAGAACACGAAGTGCTTCTTCTGGATGAAGACACCTCAAATAAGGCAAGGAAAAGCTTTTGCGCAACAATATTCCGTCTTGCAAAGTATACCTGGCAGCCCGAAGACGAATTTTCCTTGCAGCTTTCTTGTCCTCTGGTAGGTGTCGTCTCTGAGATAAAGGATGATAGGATCCATCCAGCATGGAGATGATTGTACCGATATTACATGCTCGAGAGTCGGTTGGTCGATACTCAGGTTCTGACGATGCTCGATGGGGATCGAATGTGATAACTCAGATTCTGGTGCAGAAGCGAGCTTTGCCAAGGAATCAGCAAGTTGGTTCTTCTCGTGAGGAATATGAGTTATTTCATAAGTCTTCAGTTTTGCGAGCAGAATGAGGACACGAGACTTGTATAAGGCCATCCTTTCTTCTTTGGTCTCGAATTCACCAAGGACTTGGTTAACAATGAGCTGGGAATCGCTATGAATTAACAGATTCTGAACTGCAAGGACAATGGCTAGTTCGAGGCCAACGATCAGGGCCTCATATTCTGCTTCATTATTTGAGACGCGAGATTCGAAACGTAGAGCATATTGAAAATGTGACCCGTCGGGAGCTACTAAAATCAGGCCCGCTCCGCTACCAGTGGCCCGCGACGACCCGTCCACGAAGAGTGACCAAGGAGGCTGGTCGCTGGTCATGGTATTATCATCAGGAGAGTACGTGAATTCGGCGATGAAATCAGCTACGGCCTGGCCCTTTACCGCGGTCCTAGGGCAGAATGAGATATCGTGCTCGCTGATCTCGACTGCCCATTTAGTTAACCGTCCGGAAGCCTCAGGTTTTTGAAGGACTTGTCGTAGCGGATGATTCGTCGGTACTAAAATAGCGTGGGCTTGAAAGTATGGTCGCAGTTTTTGAGCTGCCGTGACCAAGGCTAGGGCCAGTTTCTCCATATCAGAATACCTAGTTTCTGCATCAACCATTGCTCGACTGATATAATAAACGGGCCTCTGTACCCTGGAATTTTCTCTTATTAAAGAGGCACTAACGGCCGTAGCGGACACAAAGAGATAAAGAATGAGTTGCTCATGTGCTACAGGTTTAGATAAAATGGGGGGTGTGCTCATGTATAGCTTCAATTGTTGAAAGGCTTCCTCACATTGTGGCGTCCATTTCCAATCAGACTTGGCTGTTGCACGAAGGAGTTTGAAGAATGGTAAACACTTGTCAGATGCTCGCGAGATGAACCTGTTTAACGATGCGATGCGACCAGCCAGATGCTGGACGTCCTTCAGAGTGGTGGGGGATTTCATCTCTATCAATGCTTTTATCTTCTCAGGATTCGCCTCAATTCTGCATTGGCCAACCATGAACCCGAGAAATTTCCCTGCAGACACACCGAACGCACATTTTTCTGGGTTCAATTTCATTTGACACCTCCTCATTAGGTCGAATGCTTCTCGAAGATCAGAAATATGATCATCTTCTACGGTGCTTTTCACGAGCATGTCGTCAACATAAACTTCCATATTCCTACCGATTTGAGCAGCGAATATTTTGTTGACGAGACGTTGATAAGTGGCTCCTGCATTTTTAAGGCCGAACGGCATTACCTGGTAGCAATATAATCCCCGATCTGTGATGAAGGCGGTATGCTGGCTATCAGGTGGATGCATCATGATCTGCTTGTAACCAGAATAAGCATCCATAAAACTGAACAAGGCGTGTCCAGCTGTTGAATCGACCAACTGGTCAATCCGCGGGGTAGGAAAGCTATCTTTGGGGCAAGCTTTGTTTAAATCTGAATAGTCGACGCACATTCTCCATTTGCCGTTAGCTTTCCGGACAAGGACCACGTTCGCGACCCACTTTGGGTAGTCTACTTCTTTTATGAAATTGATTGTGAGTAACTTCTCGACCTCAGCTTTGATCGCCATTTGCCTTTCTACAGTGAAAGCTCGTCGACGCTGGTGTACGGGTTTATGCTTTGGATCGATATTGAGACGATGTACGATGACATTGGGGTCGATGCCTGGCATATCTTTATGAGACCAAGCAAACACGTCCTGGTATTCAGTGAGGAAACGGATCAAATCTCCGCGATGGACACTGGTTAAAGAAGATCCAATGTACACGATTTTAGACGGGTTGTCTTCGGTCAGGTGAATCACCACTGTTTCCTCCCCAGGAGTTCCTGACTTAAGAGCATTTTCTCTCGGATCCAACGAGGTGTTGGAGGGAAAGTTGGGTGAACCTTGTGCTATCTCCATAACGGGAGTCGCTTGAGCCTTCTTTCGATCTTGGAGGGCTATCTGGTAGCAAGACCGTGCCTCCTGTTGACTTCCTCGCACGACCCCGATACCATTTGGGGTAGGAAATTTGACACACAGATATGAAGGATGCAAAGCTGCCCCGACCTTAGTAAGAGACGGCCGCACCAAAATGGCGTTATACGCTGATTTTCGATCCACCATGAGGAAGTTTATGAAGACGGTGGTCTTCGCTAGACTTTCTCCAAAAGTAACTGGGAGATCGATGCTTCCTTCAGGCGTTACTACCTCACCTCCGAAGCCGATGAAGGGGGTCGATACTGGCTTGAGAAGGTTTCTGGCAAGTGCCATTTTATTGAAAGCCTCCAAGTATAGAATATCGGCTGAGCCACCTGTATCCACCATAATTCGATGTGTCAGATAATTTGATACCTTCAATGTGACTACGATGGAATCTTCGTGAGGGAAATGAATTCCCTTTGCATCTTCGAGAGTGAAAGAAATTGGAGGATGGCTGGTCTTCGACGAGCCAGACGTCTGTTCTAGCCAGTAGATTTGCTGGGGTTCTTTGGACGCCTTTCGAGAGTATGCTTTTCTTGAAGCGTGAGAATCGCCCCCACAAGCTGGTCCTCCAACGATGGTGCGGATTTCCCCCGTAGGCTCAGCGTCCTCTTGGTCAGTTTGATGATGAGGTTGTTCCTTTTGGCGAGACGAGGTGTTCGCCCTTTCTGGTGATCGATTTTTACGAGCAACATAATCCTGGAGATGGCCTTTTCGAATAAGTGCTTCGATATGGTCTCGTAGAGAGATGCAGTCCTGGGTTCTATGCCCATGATCTTTGTGGAAGTAACAGAACCTGCTCTTGTCTCTCTTCTCGGGATCAGATTTGATCTTTGCAGGCCACTTCACATATGGCTTGTGTTTAATCTCCATTAGAACCTTTTCATGAGACCGATTAAGAGGAGTGTAGTTATGATATTTACCGGAATAAGGCTTCTTGGGAGAACTCTCGCGTTGATCACGACGATATTTTTTATCTGTAGAAGAGGCTCCTTCTGGCTTGCGTTTCTTATCCTGTACTCCATGGCGTGTCAATGCGACTTCTTCTGCATTGATATATTTCTGAGCTTTGGCTTGGAACTCTGCCATAGTTTTTGGAGGGCTCTTGTCTAAAGCAAACCTGAATTTCTCACTCGTTATTCCGGCTATGAGGGCTGTGAGGCCTTTTTCTTCAGTATAACCTTCAGTTTGAACGGCTTCAGCGGTGAACCGTACTGTGAACTCCTTTATCGTTTCCCCATGATGCTGTTTTAGATTCATTAGATGGGAGGCTGGCTTCTTGATGCGGATGCTTCCCATGAATTGAGAAAGGAATATCTCTGATAACTGAGAAAAGGAGCTGATGGAACGAGGCTTTAATCCTCAGAACCACGTACGAGCTGCCTCTTTCAATGTTAGGGAAAAAGCCCTACACATGATTTCTGAACCATGTCCCTCCAACTCCATGAGGGACCTGTATGTTTCCAGGTGTTCAAGAGGGTCGCCAATACCTGTGTCTGGGGTGATAACAGGCGTTCGATACTTTCTGGGTAACGGGGCTTCCATAACCTCGCTGGTAAAGGGGGACTCGGATTGATGTATCGCCGTCATGACGGCAGATGGCCGATTTGCCTGGTATTGCTGTTCCATGACATCAAAACGATCATGGATTCTTTTGAGATCTCCTTCCCATGGTAGGGTATAGCTTGATGTTTCGGCGGTAGAGCCCTGTGGTTGAGGTTGTCGAGACGAACTAGAATGTATAGAATGTGGAGACGGTATAGGGAGATGGCTACCAAGTGGTGGGACCTGTGGTTCGTCCATAGAATGTCTAGATGCCACTGGTATAGGCTGCGGTGGTAACCCTTCGGAGGCTTGTCTCTGCGGTTCGGGGAAATGCTGATCAAGCCGATTTGACAACGCCTGAACTCCGGCGTTTAGAGTTAGGAGAGTGTTTCCGAGGAAACGTAGGACATCGTCTTGATTTCCAGAAGCGTCCAATAATGGGTTTGCTGATGGCACAGTTGGGGCTCCTTGAGGGATGTTCGTCGAGGCAGGTGGAAGGGTTGGTACGGATTCCGTCTCATTGGGAGGAGGTGGTGCCTGCCTCGAAGTCGAAGGATGAACAGCCTTTTTAGGAGGCATCGCGGAAGGATTTTGATTGGTAGAACGATTGATTTTGACGATCAAGTCGTTCGCCAAACTGTTAACGTCAGATTTTGTAACTGGATCCTCCGGACGTTCACCTTCTCTCCAACAGATATTTCCTCCACCAGACCTGAAAGGAGACAGAAAGCAACTAAGGGTGGCTGGTGTCCAGCCATTAGCCCTCCGATGCTTAAGTCAGGCCGAAGCAAGAAGAAGAAATAACCAGGCCAAAACAGGGCAGGGATTGAATATTGTGTACCTTTCTCTTAATGGAGTCATCCCTTTATATAGATCTGAAGCGGTTCAATCTGTTAAGTAAGATATCGAGATCCCGCTGATCTCGTGTACGATACTGAGATCTTGCTGATTTCGTGGGATAAGATCCTCATCCTTAGAGACGAGATCCAACCCAATGACTTATTTCGGCAATCACGTTCCTTTATGGCAATCCCTTGAGATCCGGAACCACCAGAGAAGATAAGCCCAAAACCGACCTATACGGGCTGCTGGTAGGCGTAGTAATAGCGCTGATCGCTCATGTAAAGCTGGAAACCGTAGTTAGAGTAATAGCCAGCGAAAAGGAAGGAGACGCCGACAAGACGGAAACCACCGAACTGGGTGTAGCCCTGCCTGGCATCGCATAGGGATTGGACAAGCTGCTCGACGGGAATCGGGTACTGGTACTGAAGGCTAAGAGATGTCGCCGCAGAAAAGCTGTTCGCATGTTGGAATATGGTCGCGAGTCCAAGTGCCCGCTCATTTTGATGTAACACCTTTCAACGACTTGTGAGAAGGTCTGCTCGCGGTTTCAAGTAGGGAATCTTTGCTTTGCTTTATCTGACCATCGGCTATGGGAGCTCGACGCCTAGCGAGTAGGTGCTCCGTATTAATCCATCCTACGACTCTCGAGCATATGATCTCGAGAGTTGGACGGGCATCCTGCACTTACCCGATCTGCGACTTGTGATCAGATGATCTCGAGAGTCGGACGGGCATCCTGCACTTACCTGATCTGCGACTCTCGCTCAGATGTTCTCAAGAGTCAAATGGGCGTCCGTGTACAATCTTAACAGCTGAGTTGATCTCCCTTATTTTGCCTATAACACTGGTGTACTCAAAGGGATTGAGTACTTGAACCTGGAGTGGAGTAGACAAGTAGTCGAACCACTATACATGCTTGTGTTTGTGATTGTATTTGAGCACATTTCTTATTATGCATTGTGTTTAACTGCTTAATTATGAATGCTTAATTAGAATGTATGCTAGGCACTAAATGGCACATCCACATGCACAAGATGTACTTTCACTACCTCATGTAGACTTGAGCTTTTGTTGATCCACCCTCATTAGTCCACATGTGCTGATTAGACTAGGTTGTTAATTGCATTTATCATTTGCTAGTCTTTTGATTTGACCCACTTAGGCTTGGAAGCCGAAGTGTTAATCGCTTACTTGGTTTAATTTGCAAAAACGGTTAAGTAACCGAAAAGTTTTTAAAAGGTCCTAATCACCCCCCCTTATAGGACTTAGCCATAATTCTAGTTGCTCCTTAATCTTTCGCACGTGTATGCATAGGGTGTCGTGTTAGACTACCCAACGCAATTTCAGAGAAACTAAGGTTTTAAGGATCCACTCATAGCAATCTCATGTCAATCCATTCAATCCAAGCATAAAACACAACTAGATTCGAAGTTCTATCTCTCATCTAGTTGGAAGTAAAGTAATGAAGCACATCCAATCCCACTTAAGTTAGAAATTGAAGTTCTAGTCCTATCCAAGTGCATAGCATTCAAAATCATGGCCTTTAGAGTAACAACCATGCCTATGGACTATGGCAAGCTCAAGGATTACCATAATTCGAATCTAATCAAGCCAAACACGACAATCTCAGAGAATTGCAAAAAATCCATGTCCGAAGCACATGAACTCTCATAAAACTTCTAAAAATATCAACTTTATTCAAACTAGAACATTCAAAATCCAAACTTGAAGTAAAGGTATTTGAATCAAATTGAGTTAAACATGAAATTAACTATAAGCTTCACCTCTTAGCCTTAGCTAGGAGGTTAACTAGAAGAAAGCATTAAAACTAAAAACTAGAACTAGAAGAAGAAGAAAACTAGTTGTAGGAGGCTAGGAAGCCTCCTAGGTCTTGATCTCTTTGCTCCCCACGTTGTTAGATGCCTTAGGAAGAGAGTGGAGGTGGCCTTACGACGTTCTACAGGCAGGTCTACCGACCGGTCTAAGACAATTTTTCAGATTTTCTTCTTTTTCTCTTATCTTTCTTTCTTGCTTCTTTCCTCCATCTCTTATCACTTGTTCTATTGATCTTCAATGCATACAAAGTGAGTTTTTTAACCATGAATTGGTGAAATCTCCCTCTCATTCCTACAATCATAAAAACATGTATTAAATTAGTCTTTAAACATGAAAATCATGCATATAAATGATGTAATGGGTCGGCAAATGTATAAATTGGAGGCTCAACAGCAATCATCGATATGAAAGCTCCCAAATCCCTTTGAGACATTCAGCACCTCGCCAAAGGGATAGCCTCACTGAGCAGATTCATTTCGCGAGCCAACGATAAGTGTTTGCCCTTTTTCAAATTACTGAAAGGATCAGCAAAGACGATGCAATGGATAAAAGAATGCGAGCAAGCGTTCAGTTGGCTCAAAGAGTACATGAGCAACCCCCTCAAATACTGTCAAGACCTATTCACGGTGAGACATTGCTCCTGTACCTTTGAAATTGCGGTTTTACCGATTGTAGAGACACTCGGAGATATGTCTAAGGACCTAGAGGGGGGGTGATTAGGACCTTTGAAATTCTTTTCGCCTACTTACACAATTCAGCAAATTAAGCTAAGTAAGCAAGAACACTTCAGCTTCCAAGCCTAGGTGGGTCCAATCACAAGACTAGCAAAAGGTAAGCAATAAACAATCCTAGTCTAAGCATGCATAGGTAAATAAAAGATTCAACTAATTAAGCTCCTAACCTATGCAACTTGTGTAGACTTATGAGAGTGGATCAATGAGCTCAAGTCTATACAAGTAGTGAAGGTACATCTTGTGTGTGGATGAGCCTAATAAGTGCCTAGCATTCATTCCTATCAAGCATTCATAATTAAGCAATTAAACTAACAATGCAAAGATATAAATGTGCTCAAGAACAATCACAAACACAAGGATGTACAGTGGTTCTACTACCTGTCTACTCCACTCCCAGTTCAAGTACTCAACCCCTTTGAGCACACCGGCATTCACTATCGGAGGTTTTAAATGAGGTTCACCTCTTAACCTTTACACGGAGGTTTTATCGGTTCACCTCTCAACCGTACCCGGAGTTTTAGATATAGGCTAACTCTCAACCTAACGCACGTTTACTCCCGTGTCGGAGGCTCCCCCTTGGAGACTTAGTTTAGGCCCGGCTGACGGGCCAAGGAACGGCTAACGTCCCTAGAACGAGTTCGACAAACAAACTCTAAAATGGACTCTCAAATAAGACAACCTACTTGTCGAATGAGCCCCTTGTTTAGCGCCGGATTGGGTTGCTTGATCTCCGCTCTCCCGTGCTTCAATCAGCTTCCCTTACTCCCATGATTGTGTCGCCGTTGCGTCGCCAATGCCTCAGCCACACTCGATCAAACACCTTGCATGCGATGCCTTTGAGATGCCCAAGGTGCTAGGAGGATAGGTTTGAGAACTCTACAACTAATGGGAATGGGTTGCCTAGAGTCTCTTACCTACAACGATCTCATCTTAGAGTTTTGGACAAGGATTTGTCAATCAAAAAGCTTCCAAACTCTAGAGATCAAGAGGGGATGAAGGTCATCTTCTTCATGAGCTTGGAATGCTCTAATCTTGTGTTAAAGCACAAGGAAGATGCCTTGCATAGGTCAATGAATGAGCCTCAAAAGACCTCCTACAATGGTGGCTTCACTCCTCAAAAATTCCTCTTAGAATGCGCCAAAAACCGAGCTCTATATGTAAGAAAAGAGAGCTCCAACGGTCATAAAACGGGCATAAAACGGCTCTAAGCCGACCTGTCCCAACCGGTCGGATCCCCTTGCTGAATGACATTCAACAATACAAGCCAACTACACAGGCCGACCGGTCAAGACCGGTCGGACCCCCTTGCTGGATAGCCTGAAGACTACAGGCTGACCGGTCTTGACCGGTCGGCAGAGCTTGCTGGACAGCCTAGGATGTGAAGGCCGACCGGTCAAGACCGGTCGGCAAGGCTTGCTGAACCCAACCTATTGTGAAGGCCGACCGGTCTTGACCGGTAGGCTGCCCATTTCAACATGCAGCAAGGCTGCTGGCCGACCGGTCAAGACCGGTCGGACCAGCCTGGATCCCCTCTTCAATTTGCTGAATTCCTCTTTCTTCAGCCTATCCATTTAGGCCAAGGTTAGGGTGATCAATTTGGACACCTAGGGCCAATCTATGATGACAAAATGTTCCCTAGCTAATATGGTCAAGGTCATCAAAGAAACAAAGGGGTTGGGTTTTGGTTAAGGTTAAGGCACCAAGGCATCACTTTTACCTGAATCTTCTTCCTTGATGCAGCCGATCTGTCTTGAGTCTTCGGTCTTCGTCTTCATTGGGCTTAACTGACACTAGACTTACTGACGTAAGTGATTGACAAACAAGGTGCACTAGTATGCCACAGAAAAGTGCACTAACAACCTTGCCACCTCCCGAACCGCTGTGAGCTCCGCGCTCATCAAGGAGGACGACAAAATTCAAAAAGTTGGTCTGCTATATCAGCAGGGCAATGGTCGACGCAGAGACTCGCTATCCAACCATCAAGAAGCTCGCCCTAACATTTATTGTTTCTGCTAGAAGACTAAGGTCATACTTCCAGGCCCACACAGTCATGATCCCCACGGACCAACCATTGTGGTAGGTATTACAGAATCTCGATGCATCAGGCAGGTTGGCCAAATGGGCCATCAAACTAAGCGAGCATGACATTCAATTCTGTCCTCGGACGTCAATCAAAGGTCAAGCCACAGCCGATTTCATCACCGAATTTACTGACTCTGCCTCACATGAGAACGATGAGCCCATCCGCTCTCACGCCCCATCCACCGAACAACTACAATGGACACTCTATGTCGACGGGTCAGCGTCAGACCAAGGGAGCAGGGCCGGGATCGTTTTGATATCCCCTGACGGGTGTAAATTGGAGTACGCGCTTCGCTTCAGTTTCCCTGCATCTAACCACGAAGTCGAATATGAGGCACTCCTCGCTGGACTCCGGATGGCCAAATCCATAGGAGCAACAAGCCTAAAAATCCATAGTGACTCCCAACTCATTGTCAATCAAATTTTCGACGAGTACGAAGCCAAAGATGAGAAAATGATGTTATAAAAGGGACAGGCCCGTACTTTACTGAAAGAATTCAAAGAGTACGAACTTCTCCAGATCCCGAGAGAACAAAACCGAATGGCCAACACCCTCGTCCGACTAGGGGCATCCTCGAAAAACGACATCGGTTGGACCATTTTGGTCGAGCATCCTCCCGAACCAAGCATTAATAAGAAGCAGGCAATAGGAGCATTCCCGATCGATCAGTTCCCCTGTTGGCTGGACCCGATTGTTCGATACCTCTAGCATGGACGGCTTCCGGAAGACAAAAAAGCCGCCATAAAATTGAAATTTTGTGCCCCTAAGTATTTCCTAGAAGATGTTCTTTACAGAAGAGCATATTCGCTCCCACACTTGCGATGTGTCAGGGCAGAAGAAGCTAATTACACCCTAAAAGAAATTCACGAAGGCATGTGCGGAAATCACCTTGCAGGTCGGTCGATGGCATACAAAGCAATCCATCTAGGGTACTATTGGCCAACAATGAATGCCGACGCCGAAAAATACTCAAAATCCTGCGACAAGTACCGCGAAAAGCCCCGGAGGATCTGACACTAATGGCAAGCCCTTGGCCATTTGCGCAGTGGGGGATAGATATCATCGGACCTCTCCAGAGAGGTAAAGGCCAACTCCGGTTCGCAATCGTTGCAGTGGATTATTTCACTAAATGGGCTGAAGCAAAACCACTCGCGTCCATCACCAACCAGCAGATTAGAAAGTTCATCTTAGAAAACATCATCTACAGATTCAGAATACCGCACACCATCATTATAGACAACAGCTGAAAATTCGACAACAGAAAGATTAAGGATCTCTGTGATGAATTAAAAATTCGACACATGATGACCGCCCCGTACCACCCCCAAGCCAATGGATAGGTGGAAGCCATCAACAAAATCATCAAGCACCATCTGAAAACCAAGCTGGAGGATCACAAAGGCGACTGGGCAAAATATTTGCCCGAAGTTCTATGGGCATATTGAACCACTGTTCGAACATCAACAGGAGAAACCCCATTCGTGCTAACTTATGGAGCCGAAGCAATGGTTCCTGTGGAGATCGACGTACCATCATATCGCACGACTCACTACGATCAGAGAAAGAACGAAAGTGCAATGAGCCTCCAACTCGACTTACTGGAAGAACGGAGGGACGATGCGCAACTCTGACTGATGAAATATCAGCACAAGGTTGCTCGGTACTACAATTCCAGCGTCAGGCACAGGCCGCTCCGTGAAGGCGACCTCATTCTCAAAAGAAAAATCCAGAACAGTACTCGAGATCTACGCTCCCAAGTATTCGATCCCAATTGGGAAGGTCCATACAAGATTACAAAAACAATAAAGCTTAGGACCTACAACTTGAAGGACATGGAAAGAAAAGTGCTCCGACGACCGTGGAACGCAATCAATCTATGTAAGTACTATCAATAGGAGACCCAAAATTAGGGAATTATGTAATAAATCCTCTTCAGGCTAATGATAAATAAACGTCAGCGTTTCTGCACATACAAATCCACTTACAACTATTAAGTTCAGGGGCAGATGCCCCCTGAAATATTGAAAGCCGCAAATGCGACCACATTTAGTTGGTAGTAGACATTACCTAAGTGAGGGACAAGGCCAACCAAAGCGTCCCCTAACTGAATCATAAAAATATATATGCACAAAAACACAAGGGACATGCAAAAAATACGACTATCAAACTACAAATACTCATCTATGTTCAAAGACCAACATTTACAGAAGAATCAATGGCTACATGGGTAGGAAGGCTAGAAACTGAAGAAGAAAGAGCGGTCGGCTCAATTGGCTCCTGGACAATCAGTTGAGGAGTATCAGAGACTTGACCTATACTGAACACCTTGAACCCCCCCCCCCCCCCATCAAGAACATCGTCGACAGCCTCGGTCACGGTCACGGTCGGGCCCACGTCTTGACGAGCGAGTTGCACCTCCAACTCCTTGAACCCGGACAGATCCAGGTTGGGATGAAGGTGCCCAATTACCTTTAACGTCTGAGCCCTGCCATTCTGATAATCCTCAAACCTCTAATAAAAATATTCTTGCGACGCACGAAAAGTGTCGACAGCATGAGCCCATTCTACAGTGATACTCGATTTTAAAACACCCTTCTCTACCCTTTCGGCCTTCAGCG
This sequence comes from Liriodendron chinense, assembly GCA_003013855.2. NCBI lineage: Eukaryota > Viridiplantae > Streptophyta > Magnoliopsida > Magnoliales > Magnoliaceae > Liriodendron > Liriodendron chinense. The sequence goes on from PVNU02000719.1 coordinate 363,267, forward strand.
AAGAAATAACTTCGGCCAACCGAAGCTCTGACGCCTGCTTCTCCTTCTCCCTATCCACCCTCTCCTACTTGAGCCCCTCCTCCGCCATGGTTAGCCAAGATCGGACTTGTAAAAAACTCAGTCTCAAGGCCCTCATATCGCGCCTGGTAACCCTACACTGACTTTATGAAGTCGTTGAGATTACCTTCCAGCTCTTTGATCCGAGCCTCTCTCACCTCCCTCAGCCTCTCCCTTTCCCGGAGGCTAACCTCAGCCGTCGCTAACTTTTTTCTCAGCCTTAGATAGCTAAGCATCATTCTTGGCGAGGAGATCCTGGGCCTCGTATATATTATCTCGAGTCATCAGAAACCCGTTGAGACCTTCGACGATCTTCATCACCGACCACTCCACGGCATCCACCGGAGACAATCGGTCCACCGAATCCATATTCCCAAACCCGACCTTATCAAAAAGATAAGAGCAAATCCAGAACAAATGATTTGGCACCACATACGGCTTCGTACCACCGGGGGCAGGAGCAACGACAAGTGAGCCTGACTGAGAACACCCGGCCCGAGCACAATCTCCCATGTCGGGCGTAGGGTGGTCGGGCACGACAACAGGAGGAACGACCGAGGGCTGGTCGGCACAAGGAAGGGCTAGTTAAAAGCGACTTTCAGGAGCAGGAGGGGGCGGGACAGGATTCTCGAGTGGCTGCACCCCCTGAAGAGTCGGAGCACTTACGGGCGTGGGCCTGGGAGGACCTACGGCCGCAGAAGATAGTCCCGACATGCCAGCAGCAGCAATAGAAGAAGACTCCCCCCTTTTCCTTTTATTCCGAGCCTCATTTGTTCAGCAAAGGAGGGCCTTCAGAAGCAAAAGGTCTATCGGGTCCATTCCTGCACAAATACAAAGAAAAGGGAAGGGAGCAAACAATCAGAAATCTCCCAAAAACGTTAGAAACAGCTACAAGCTACAATCTACGACCATTACCAGGATGGCAAGGGATAAGTCCCGCCCTGACGAGCATTACAGGATGAAGTAAATACTTCACATACCGAGCCTGTGCAGTTGCTTTCCTCACTGCAACTATCTTTGCATGAAGGCCACCCATCTGATGACCTCTAGGTGATCCTCTCCCCATACTGAAGGCGCGAGGAACATGATACCCAGAGCCACCCTCCAGACAAGTCCAATTGCCGGAGATAAAAAACCACCGATCTTGACAATCCTTAGTGGACTGGGGGTTCCCAAGAATAAAATTCACCCCATGTAGGAACATCATAATAACACCTGGAGGGTTCATCGAACTTCCTCAGGGAATACAGCCTATGAAATTCCCCCGGAGTCATTTCGCCATTCTCAACCTCTTTCCAAAGGACGTACAGCTCAAACACAACACTCCAACCATTTGACATCAGTTGACCCGGGGCGATATTATATCGGTTCAAGATGCTGACAACATATGGCAGAAGCGGAAGGTGAAAGACTAAAGGGAACATATAATCGTAGACAGTAGTTTCACACATTTTTTGGTTATCTGTTGTCTCGTCCGGCCCAGGTAAATGAAAAATTACATCCTACGGAACACTAAAATCCCGCCGGATGTTCTCCAGCTCCCCCAAAGTGAGGGTTGAGGGATCATCCATGGGAGAACGATCCAAGGAAGAAGAGGCTGGCCCTTTCCCTCTCCTTTGTCGGAGACCATTTGAAGAGGAGAATTTAGGAGGATTCTCCCCTATAGGTATTGGAGCAGCACTTGAAGAAGAAGACATTAATGGAGAAAAAACTTACAGGTGGGAGATAGAGCAAAGGAAGGGGAACACGAAGGCAAGCAGAACGCAAACGGCTAAAGCGATTAGGGTTTCTCTTCTTCGAGCAAATGTTGTTGTGAGAAGCAACCTACAGTACGAGCGACGGATACATATACACGGGCAATCATCACAACTTTACACACGTCGTCTCCCCATTTAGTTTCGAATTAAAAAAGGCATGCCGCATTAAATGTGAGACCCGCGTCGGACGCATGTCCTCCCGATGAAGGCAAATGGCATGTCGCATTAAATGATCTAACACTTCATATGGAGAGAAAACGTAGGCCCCCTGTCTTTTCCCAAATTTTCCTATGGCTACAACTTCTCGGAAGAAGTGTTCACTTCCCCAAGTGTAGGGTTGCGAAGTAGTAATAATTCGGAAAGACCGAGTATCGTTCCCACAGAGATTTATGAATGGGTATTCTCAGAATTTGTGTAAAATAACTAGTAATTAATATCCTATTAAGAACTTAAGCTGGAAAATAGCAATTTGGTTTTAAACAGTGAATGTGTAATGTAATTTCGATCTAAAAAGGCACTAGAGCGCCAAGGAGCCACTTTTGACAAGTTTCAATGCATCAACACAACTAGGTCTCTCATAACTCAATCGGAATCGAATTCATATCTCTATCCGATCGGAATATAGAGCGGTTAAATCAACAATTATCCAAAACAGTTGCTTATTCATTGATTCAATTCCCACACCAATGCTCAGGCCTTGGGCACACTCAATTGTGTAGGCCAAGCCTCTTTCCAATCTAGTTGAGATTCACAACCATAGCTTTCATCAAATCCTGTCACTAGACTTGATTACAACTAATGATTAGAACTCTAATTAAATCAAAATCAATCAACAAACAGCTATTTCAGATTATAACAAAAGATACGAACTTTAGTTGAATGAGTTCCCACATAAAGATCGGGCCATTGTACACAAGGCAATCAAAGGGTCTACCATGCCTGGAGTCGATGATAGATCAATGAACTGCACAAGCATAACCAATGCTCAGAGGATAAGCTACCAAGCTTAAAATCACTAAGAATCACATGAGCCCGGAGTCATCAAAAGATCAAAGTAAACTAAACTAGTACTTGATTCAAACTCACATTAAACTAAAATTCTTCAATTAAAACATAAAAAGAAACCTAGGTTGCATTAATCCATCAAAAACAAATCAAAATCTTCACCTCTTAGCCCTAGCTAAGAGGTTTTAGTTCATCTCTAACATCCTTGAACTAGAAGCCTCAAAAACATAAAAACTACTAAAACATGAAGAAAACTAAGAACACTTGAAATAAAATCCATCTCCCAAGCAATCCCCACGTCCTAGCATGCCCTGGTACGAAGAGGAGAAGTCCCTCTTATAGATTGGCGCGGAAGATTCCAGATTGCGCAAGGAAATACGCAATTGCGCAGAGAAAATCGGAACTTTTCAAATTAGAAAGCTTGCTGTTTACGCATGGCTGACCGGTCTTGACCGGTCGGACTGGCCTGTTTGATAGTCCAGGGAGTGCAATAGAGGGGCGACCTGTTGGTCGACCGGTCTTGACCGGTCGGACTGGTTTGGCCGACCGGTCACGACCGGTGGGACTGTGTAGTTCCCCATCCAGCAAGTTCCAAGAGTGTGGCCGACCGGTCTGGCTCCTTTGGCCGATCGGTCGCACGACCGGTCTAGGCCCTTTTTCTTCTTCATTTCTTTCTTTCCTTCTCAGCTATGCTTTCTTCTTTCTTTTCTTTTCTCTCCTTGCTTTCTTCTCTCTTTGGCCCACTTTGGATCTTCATCCAAGGCTCCTAAATAGACCATTTTCATCTTCAATTGGGTGAAGTCCGCTCTCATTCCTACAATCACAAAACATGCCTTAGATTAGTCTTTAAATCATGAAAACCATGCATAATGAGTGGTGAATTGGGGTTAGAATATGCACAATTAAGAGCTCAACACACCCCCCCAACTAGCATTTTTCTAGTCCCAAGCAAAACATGCGTGAAACAAGTTCCATTCTCCAAAGCCCAACTCTCCTTTAGAAACCATTCTTCTATACATTCCAAGACATACAAGTATAAAAATCAGAAAACATTAGGTGATAGAGGTTGAAACCTTAAACTCTCAAAACATAATAAGTGTTTATATGAAATTCCCGCTGATTGATTGATGAATAGAAGAACTTGAACGAATTCAACCTAGTGTGCATAGTGAAAGTTCATCTCATGAGTTTCCGGGATTATCCTCTTCATAGATCAACTAAACTATAGATCTCAAGGTGTATAGAGCAACAACAAGCCTATGAGAGGAATTTGCCTTACCGTCCTTCCGACGGCTTTCACACTACGTCCCATTTTCGGTTTTGGTTATGGGTAGACCATCCCCCGATTGGTAGTAGGTAGCCCTAATCAGAATTTTCCACCATTTTTCCATCATTCCCAATTTCATCCTTCCTTTTCCTTTTTCTTTTACATTAGATAGGATTTTAGAAATCCATATCTTTCGTTATTTTCCCATAGACATGGATGGACAAAGTACCCCGGCTTGATTTCTCAATACCTCAAATCTAAGTCTAGTCAATCTATAAATCACATAATCCTTTCAAATCATGAAAATCGTGTAATGTGAACTAGGTGTAAATGTGTTCAAATTTTCTATCAATCATAAAAATAGGGGAATTCACATATAAAACCATTGTATTAAGAGAAATTCAAAGCTTGCAACATCCCTCACTTCGTATCTCCTCTTCTTATACTCATATCATCTCGAATGCATAGAACTAAAGTTTTTCAAAAGAGTTTTGAATTTTAGAAAAATCGAAAATTTTTTACATCATTGCTCGAAATGTCACAAAAGCTAGTAGATTCATCTAAGGAATCTCTCACCCCCCAACCAAAACTTTACATTGTCCTCGATGTAAGAAAATATACAATGAATGCAACACATGAGAGCAATGATAAAATAAAAGGGAGTGAGAAAGAGAGATATCACCTGAGAAATATATTGCATGGCAAGGTTAGCTTTTGGAGATGGTTTACTTCACAACTAAATCAACTGATCAAAACAAATCCTAATGGGATATCATTCTAGAAAAACTATTTAAAATCATCCTCCGTCAGACTAGGAGGTTAATCCCAACAACTCATCCAAAAGCATAAAGTCAAGCAGAATCATTAGATGGATCCAAAGGTTTCGCAGTAAAGTCATCCAATATCCTGCTTTACAATATACATGTGTGTGAGTGATCCAGATAAACCACTGAAAATCCCAAAAAGGAATTTCAGCGGGTTCCTTAATGTATTCATCACATGTATAGAAGGAGACATCATCATATTTATCAGAAAAAATATGTCTCCATTCAGATTTTCCTGGGCATTGATATTGCAAGTATGGATCATCCCAGGGTTGGTGGAGTTCGGTATGCATGATCCACAAAGGTGTGGAAATATGAATTGATTTCTCAGCACAACAAAGTGTTGTTTCCACATCCTTCTCTCGGCTAACGTCATATGCCGATACCGACTCTAAAAGTGTGATTATATCCCATATCATATCATCGTAGCAATGGAGTAAGTCACATCTTCAGCTAAGTGACCAGAGTAAATAGGTGGGAGGGACTCATCTTCCACGATAGAATTGATCATGTTTATTTCGTGGACCTCCTCATCTTCATCCTCTTGTTGGTTTTCAATATTGAAAGCATTTAACTCAATCGTCATATTGCCAAAAGACATTTGTATGACCCCACTCCTACAATTGATGATCGCGTTTGATGTAGCTAGGAATGGACGGCCAAGTATGACAGGAATTTGAGGGCCAATATTAACCATGGGTCGTGTGTCCAAGACAATAAAGTCCACCGGGTAGTAAACCTTATCAACTTGGACAAGGACGTCCTCAATCACCCCTCTCGGATTACGAATTGATCAGTCAGCAAGTTGTAATATGGCTTTGGTGGGTTTTCATTCACCTAAACCCAATTGTTCATAGACCGAAAAGGGGATTAAGTTCACACTTGCCCCTAAATCGAGTAAAGCATGTTTCACCCGGAAATCTCCAATTACGCATGATATTGTCGGACAACCGGGATCTTTGTATTTCTAGGGCATTCCGTGGTTGATAATGGCACTTACATTCTTTATCAAAAATGCCTTCTTTTGCACATGTATTTTTCTTTTAACCATGCAAAGGTCTTTTAAAAATTTAACATATGACGGTATTTGTTTAATGGCATCCAACAATGGGATGTTGATTTTGACTTGCTTGAAAACCTCCAAAAATTCCTGATATTTATCTTGAGGTTTGGCTGAAATCAAGCGTTGGGGGAATGGAGCAACGGGCCTATATTCTTTTAATGGTTTTTTTTCATTCATGGGTGTGCTAGGTCCATCATCCTCTTTGGAAGATACCGGATTATTAGGCGTTGAGGCCTTCACCAGGTCAGATTTTTCAATAATTTTCCCACTTCTAAGAGTGGTGATGGCCTTAGCATGTTCCATGTGTTGGTTAGAGGAACTAGGCACACTTATTTCGCATTGTGGTTTTGGATTTGGTATGGGTTGGGCTGGAAGAATCCCTTCCCTTGCGTTTAAGCGAGCCTTGATTTCCTCCACCGAATTTTTAAGTTCAAGCATTATCGTATGGTTGGATTGATTTATTTGAGCTTGACCTTCCATGAATGCTTTCAATGTATCCTCTATAGGCATTTGAGGTGGGGCCATAGGAAATTGCCTTGGGGGGCCCCCCTTTGAGGATTACTTTGGTTAGCCGTGTTTCAATTCGCCCAATTGAAGTTAGGGTTGTTTCTCCAACTAGAATTGTTCATGTTTGAATTTGAAGTACTAAAAGGTCGTTGATAACTATTCAAAGCATTCGATTGTTCATATAAAAGTTCTCGAAACGCATAAATTGTTGGACAATCCGACATTTGATGCACATTGGAAGCACAAATACCACAAATAGTTTCAACAGCCCCCCTTTGTTGGGTTGTGTCCACTTTCTTTAGTTCCATCTCCTCAACCTTTCGTGTGAGATTAGCCACTCTAGAACCTAGATCATCTCTCTCATTTAAAACATAAATTTCTCCCTTTTCCTTGGCTTGGGGTTGTTTTGAACTTGTTGACTTAGATGTATCCCATGCTTGTGTGTTTTCAGCCAACATGTTAAAATAATCCCAAGCTTCCTCCGTTTCCTTGTTCATGAACTCCCCATTGCACATCATCTCCACAAATTGGCGCATGGTTGAGTTTAATCCATCATAGAAGAAACTAATCAACCTCCGCCGTTCATAGCCATGATGTGGGCATGCGTTTAATAGCTCATTATACCTTTCCCAACATTGGAAAAAGGTTTCTTCTTCTTTTTGGGCGAAGTTCATTATGGCCCTTCTTAGTGCATTGGTTCGATGAGTAGGGAAGAATTTTTTAAGAAACTCTCTAGTTATCTCAGCCCATGTCCCGATAGACCTTGGCCTTAAGGAATGTAGCCATGATTTGGCCTTCTCTTTCAAGAAAAAAGGGAATAATTTGAGTTTTATTGTATCTTTGGTCACATTGTCGTAGTTTATTGTGGCGATAACCTCTTCGAACTCCTTAATGTGTAGATAAGTGCTTTCAGAGTCGAGTCCATGGAATCTAGGAAGAAGTTGGATCAACCCCGGTTTAAAATCAGTATTTCCCACATAATGAGGGAAAATTATGCAAGAGGGAGTACTCGTCCTAGCTGGTTGTAAATAGTCACGTAAAGTTCTAGGTTGAGGTAAATCCCCCACTTCATTCTCATCCAATTCAGTAAGGTTTTGGGCTTGATTTTGATGTTGATTAGCCCCTTGATTTGGTTGATTTTCAGCCATCTCTCTAGTAATTTCAGGAAAATTTTGACGTTTTCTAGCACGAGGCTCTCTATCAATCCCTTCAACAACTACTCCATCATGAATGAGTCGGTTATTAGAATACCGAGCCCAATGTGGCATGCAAATCCTAAAAGAATGAAACACAAAAGAATTCTTCCTTCCTTCCTTTACTCCTCTCTAAGACCGAAGCACAAGGTGTCTTGCAATGGCTGAGCCAGAAGCAAGGATAGAGACCTATTTCTCCTGATCGATAGGGGTTCAGAGAACTCCCCACCCACTCTTTGAGTCTTTTGAGAAAAGTGTAGAAAAATAAGAATAAGATTGAGAAGAGAAATCTCTGAGCACAAGGTGATCCAAGACGGCAGAGCCGACCAATAGAAATCCAGGCGGCACAAGGCCAACCTATCAGAGATTCAAAAGGAGTCTCCACTCACTCTACAAGAGATAAATATGGTAGGAATGAGTAGGAGAAGAAGAAGAGTAAGGTTAGAAGGATAGAACCTGATTTGAGAACTTAAGATGCCTACTTCCTCTTCAACTTCCTAAAAACAATCCCTGAATTGTAGATCTATGTTAGAATCCTGCAAAATCAAAACAAAGTAAGTTAGTATTGTGATTTTAGAAGAAAACCTAACCTAGAAAGCAAAATAAATCCTAAATCTATCTTAACACAATCTCAACTAAGAGTTATTTCAAAAAATTCTAAAAATACCGCATAGAAATCCCCGGCAACGGTGCCAAAAACTTGTTCACTTCCCCAAGTGTAGGGTTGCGAAGTAGTAATAATTCAGAAAGACCGAGTATCATTCCCATAGAGATTTATGAATGGGTATTCTCAGAATTTGTCTAAAATTACTAGTAATTAAGATCCTATTAAGAACTAAAGCTGGAAAATAACAATTTAGTTTTAAACAATGAATGTGTAATGTAATTTCAATCTAAAAAGGCACTAGAGCGCCAAGGATCCACTTTTGACAAGTTTCAATGCATCAACACAACTAGGTCTCTCACAACTCAATCGGAATCGAATTCATATCTCTATCCGATCAGAATATAGAGCGGTTAAATCAACAATTATCCAAAACAGTTGCTTATTCATTGATTCAATTCCCACATCAATGATCAGGCCTTGGGCACACTCAATTGTGTAGGCCAAGCCTCTTTCCAATCTAGTTGAGATTCACAACCATAGCTTTCATCAAATCCTGTCACTAGACTTGATTACAACTAATGATTAGAACTCTAATTAAATCAAAATCAATCAACAAACAGCTATTTCAGATTATAACAAAAGATACGAACTTTAGTTGAATGAGTTCCCACATAAAGATCTGGCCATTGTACACAAGGCAATCAAAGGGTCTACCATGCCTAGAGTCGATGATAGATCAATGAACTGCACAAGCATAACCAATGTTCAGAGGATAAGCTACCAAGCTTAAAATCACTAAGAATCACATGAGCCCGGATTCATCAAGAGATCAAAGTAAACTAAACTAGTACTTGATTCAAACTCACATTAAACTAAAATTCTTTAATTAAAACATAAAAGGAAACCTAGGTTGCATCAATCCATAAAAAACAAATCAAAAGCTTCACCTCTTAGCCCTAGCTAAGAGGTTTTAGTTCATCTCTAACATCCTTGAACTAGAAGCCTCAAAAACATAAAAACTACTAAAACAGGAAGAAAACTAAGAAAACTTGAAATAAAATCCATCTCCAAAGCAATCTCCACGTCTTAGCATGCCCTAGTACGAAGAGGAGAAGTCCCTTTTATAGATTGGCGCGGAAGATTCCGGATTGCGCAAGGAAATACGCAATTGTGCAGAGAAAATTGGAACTTTCCAAATTAGAAAGCTTGCTGTTTACGCATGGCCGACTGGTCGCGACCGGTCAGACTGTCCTGGCCGACCGGTCTTGACCGGTCTGCCCGCTCTGTTTGATGGTCCAGGGAGTGCAATAGAGGGGCGACCTGTTGGCCGACCGGTCTTAACCAGTCGGACTGGTTTGGCCGACCGGTCACGACCAGTCGGACTGTGTAGTTCCCCATCTAGCAAGTTCCAAGAGTGTGGCCGACCGGTCTTGACCGGTCTGGCTCCTTTGGCCGACCGGTCGCACGACCAGTCTAGGCCCTTTTTCTTCTTCATTTCTTTCTTTCCTTCTCAGCTATGCTTTCTTCTTTCTTTTCTTTTCTCTCCTTGCTTTCTTCTCTCTTTGACCCACTTTGGATCTTCATCCAAGGCTCCTAAATAGACCATTTTCATCTTCAATTGGGTGAAGTCCGCTCTCATTCCTGCAATCACAAAACATGCCTTAGATTAGTCTTTAAATCGTGAAAACCATGCATAATGAGTGGTGAATTGGGGTTAGAATATGCACAATTAAGAGCTCAACAAGAAGGGCCCTGGCAGTTAAGCATTTATTCAAACGTGACGCACAACGTTCACGTTTCTAGCTGAAGCAGAAGGAACTCGGGTCGGATTAGACCGATAATCTCGGCCAACCTGACTCGACCAATGCTTGGATTTCGTCCCTGATAAAGTAACCACGATCGTCAATCAGCACTTTCTGCCAGCTCGGATACATGACAAAGTAAAGTTTACGATTAACCAAACAAAATTATTATTTCATTTATATGGGGTAATGCATTACAGAGACCCGCATGGGGTAAATTACATTCTCAAGATCAAAGCCTCCCAGATAAGTTTCATTCCGAAGATCAACGCCTTCCGGTAAACGTGATTTCGAACGAAAGGTTTCCTGGATGAAAGGGAACATCAAAAGAGGGGAAAAGTGGCTAGATGCTCCCACCATCAACCTCATCTTCATCTTCTTGCCCGAGGGAGCCTCTTTCAGAGTCACTTTTCACCCCAAGGAAGGAGATAGGAAGTGGCTGATACTCCTCCGATGCAAATAGTTGTCACACTAGAGGTGGGTATCAGCTAAGTTATAAGGCGACAATGCCCTTTCTTTGGACATTAGTTTCTTCGCGAAGGGTAAAAAACCACAATGGAAGTAGGAAACGACAGAGACGCCTCTGCACAACAATTCCCTCACCACATGCAGATTTCTGAGAAGCATGGACACCATCTTATGAGCATCCTTCAGCAAGATCCCTTGCACTCCTTGCACGAGTAACCGTGCCTCATGTTTGTATATTGCGAAAAAGATATCTCCCCAGGCAGAAATCTCTATGGAAGATGGAAGATCTCTGTCCTCTCAAAAATTGGGAAGAAACAGAACTAGATTAATGGAAACCATGGAAGTTTTCTTGCGAAGCTTGAGTCAGGAATAAAGGCTAAGGATCCTATTTTATAGGACTCATCGTGACTGCTTCGACTCCTAAAGATGTCACGCGTCAACACCTGGTGGGTTACCTCGCTGTAGACACCCCACCTTCGGCTACAATGTTGGTAGGGATAGCTGAATGAATGGAGGACTATACACCCAAATCCCATGTCCAAACTCAACCAAACTCACCCTTGTAAGCCCCAATCCATAGCCCAACTCAATCCTGAACCCAGTCAACTCGCCCCTAAACATCAGCCTGAAAAACCCCCCATCAGAAAAACCAGTCAAAAAAGTCCTAAAAAGTCAAACTCGGCAAGTCAACCCGCTGAGTCAAATCGCCGAGTCAACCCATCAAGTCAACTCACCGTGTCAACCTATCCCCCAAACCCAGTCAACTCACCGAGTTCCAAGCCACAGCCTCGGAGCATTTCCGTACTGCCCGCTGAATCCTGAGAACGGCCGTACGGGCGGCCCCCTGGGTGCCGCCCAAACTTATTTATGCAATCTGCCACTGCCTACTGCTATAAATACCCCCTCTCCCCTTCACATTCGACATCCACTTCTCCTCTCTTTAGTCCGAGAGCTCTGAGTCCACCTCCAGCCCATTCCTCCACCAAGGAGAGCCCGAGTGAGAAGAGCCTAGCCCTGGTCCAGCCCAGCTTGACCACTGGTCCAAGTCTCCCAAGCCACCCAAGTCTCGATCCAGCCACTCAAAGCAGACCCTTGCGACACCTCCGTCCATCCAGCTACTCTATCATCAGCATCATCTCATCCGCATTTAGCATAAGTGCAACATTTACTTTTCTTCCAACCCCCCTGCTTCACTAAAAGCACTTTGATTATTCAAATACATAACATGCATCCTGCATAAAGCACCTGTCAGTTCGAGCGTATGCTCTGGGCTTGCCTGTTAATGGAAACCTGCCCATCAGAAACTCTTACTGTTCAGACCTGCATTAATGTACATATCACTACAAGCACCTTGATTATTCAAACACACAGCATGCATCCCACATAAAGCACCTGTCAGTTCGAGCGTATGCTCTGGGCTTGCCTGTTAATGAAAACCTGCCCATCAGAAACTCTTACTGTTCAGACCCGCATTCATGCATCATATCATTCATGAGAATGTACGAGGACTAAAACAGACTTTCAAGTATTAGTTCGATTCTATGAAGTAGAGACCGTACTTCGGTACGGGCAGTGTGTGGGGTGCTTAACCTCTTCCCACCCTGTAACCGTGATCCCTTACTTCGAATCTCTGGCCGTAGATCAAAAGGAGTCATTTTAGAGGAATAAATCTTCGGATCCCCTTCTCTAATGTTTCTACGGGGTCTAGCCGACTGTAGATTCGAAATAACTGGCTAGTGGTGACTCTGGTCTTATACGAACTCATCCAAACACATCCAGCTTAACACGACAATCGAACAAAAGCCCTCAAGAATGAGGCAAGCCAGTGGCAAACGGCGATTCGCGCACACGCACCTCTTCTTCTTTTTCCGAAAGGAAATTGAGAACATTCGGGAGCACGGAAAGGCGAGGGTCCACAGAATGGCGACTCCGCTGGGGATAAGCTAGTCCCACTAGTAGTGATCCGACTTGAAAAACAGAATTCCTCCCGTACTTGAAAGTCATTAGTCCTCATACAATCTCATCTGCATAGCATTCTACCCAAAAAATCAAAAAAAAAATATATATATAGAAAATCCCAAAACCCAAAAAAAGTAAAGTATAGTCCTCACCATTGCGCCTCCTCGGGCTCAACGCGTTCGGAAACAACTTTCCTTCCGCAGCATAATCCGCACTCGGGCTCAGCAAGCCATGTCCGACAATGAAGAGGAAACTCACCTCTTCCCCGCTCTTGAAATGACCGAAGCGCAACCTCCAGCGCAACAGCCAATTGAGAATACGCCAATCATACAAGAATTGGCACAAGGAATGAGAGCAATGCAAGAAATGCTCTTGCAATTCATGCAAGCACAAGCTATCGCGGCAGCCAACAATCAGGTTGGCCCAGGTCAGCAATCTCAGCAGCCATGCCGGGTCCCTCCGGCCTCCAGTTCAAATCAAGCACAACCATCGGAGTCTGCCTAAGACTACCGACAGTAGCCGTCTCAGCCCTTTGCTATGGGGCATCCTCCTCAGTACCTTCCCGTGACGACAAGGCCGCCTCAGAGCACTCCGTCGCAGGAACTTCCAGTCAGCTTCCAGTTAATTTGGCAAACAACAATCTCAGTAGATCTCAGCATGTCCCTGTCGATGGGACTCCTTTCCTTTCTCAGCATATCCCCGCCAATGGGACCCCTTTCCAATTTCAGCACATCCCCACCGATGGGATTTCAATTCAATTTCCAGCAACAGGGACAGCACTGGCGAATGCCCACAATAGGGTCAGTGTCAAGCCTACATCAATCAGCGGACAGTGGCGAATACCCAACAAGGGGGTCACTTCCCAACATCTCAGCCTCCTACAAACAGGAACACTTTTCAATTCCAGCACATCCCCGCCGATGGGATTCTAGTTAATTTCCACCAATATTCAATTCAGCAAACTCCAGTTAATTTCCAGCAATCTTCAATTCAGCAAACTCTAGTTAATTTCCAACAATATCTAGTTAATTTCCAGCAAGTTCCAGTTCAACCTTCAGTACAATCTCCAGTTCAGTTACAATCCTTTCAAGCACAAGTTCATCAGAATCCAGTCCAGTCATCAAATCAATTTCAGCAACCCGCGGTTGCTTTTCAGCAAGCCCATAGGGTCGAAGATATCGACCACTATGCCGAAGAAGAACGTGCCTTACTCCAAGAGGCACCAGTCGCTCGAACAGATCACTCAGGACTGGACGAGTTGCGGGAGTAGTTCCAGATCTTGCAAAATCAGCTTCAGCGACAACAAGGAATCGGTCTACTTTCGACCAAGTTCAGAGACTTATGTCCTTTCCCAGATGCTCAAGTACCTCAAAACTTTGAGGTACCAAAATTCAAAAGATACGATGGCAACGGTTGTCCCACAGCACATCTCAAGGCCTTCTGTGGAGAGCTGAGTGCAATCTCAGGAAATGAAGGGGCCCTCATTCGTTTGTTCCAAAAATCTCTGAAGGGCAATGCCCTAGATTGGTACACCTCATTGGACTGCCACCGCATCAGGACTTGGGAACAACTTTCTCAGGCTTTCATTGACAGATTCGCGTACAATCTCAACATGGCACCTAGAAGGGCCGACCTTGCGGCTCTCAGGCAAAAGAGTTATGAAACACTATCAGCTTATGTGGGACGTTGGCGATCTATGACAGCCAGAATGCGGACACCTATCGACGACGAAGAATAAATCTCCATGATTGTTCATTCAACATATCCTGGCATATCTAAATATCTCATCTCGCATCCATATGTGAATTTCTCATAGTTGATCCGTGCTGGAGAGCAAGTCGAAGCAGGAATCCGCGCCAGGACAATCTCCCCATGGCCTCATCAAGCCACTCTAGTAAAAAGGAACAGAGTGGAAGGAAGATCCATCAGATATGGGAATGGAAACCACAGCGGTTCTCCTCCTCGCCCAATAGAGGTAAACAACATCAGGACCACTGCTCAAGGTAATCAATATGCTCCCCCACAAGGACGTCAACGGTATCATCAGAATCAAGTCTAGCATCAACCTCAGCGGAATCAGCCGCAACCGAATCTTCAACCACAACCACAACCACCTCGACAACAGCAGCAGTTCAGAGGGAACGGCCAATACTCATACTAGAATAGGCAGAATTACAGGGAGCTCGGGAAATTCACTCCACTCACTCAACCACTTAGTCAAGTCATGGCTATGATGGTACATAAGCAATTACTCACTCTGATGACACCCAGGCCTCCTCCAAATCCTCTACCTCCAACCTACCGAGAAAATGAGTATTGTGCCTACCATCAAGGGCATGACCACACCACTAATCGATGTTTTACTTTGAAGAATGCCATACAAGATCTGATTGACGACCGCAAAATCGTCATCTCAGTCCCCGGAACTCCTCCAGCAACTTCTACCAATATCCTTCAAAATCCTCTACCTCGGCATCCGATGGACCCCAGCTCATCTCATGGCCCTGTCGTCAACAACATTGAAGAAGGAGAGCGCCTCGATCGCTTCTTCTCCCCTATACAGTCCATTCATGCCTACACTTATGGGCCAGCAAATCCTCCTCCGATCTTGCAAGGGGCAAACCCCTTTCCTCCTTCAGTCTCCGAGCCAGTAATACTCGAAGGAGCACTTCCATATGATGTACCAGTTGTTCAAGGGGGACCTCACAACTATTCATGTTGGGAGCCAGTCATCCTGGAAGGAGCACATGCATACATCGAGCCCGCATATGAACCTGTCGTTTTGCAAGGGGCAACTCCAGTTCAAGAATAATCCAATCCGCAATGGAGGAATTATACTCATCAGCAGCAAGAACCCATTGTCTTGGAAGGAGATCCTCCAATCAAGCCAGTCATACTACAAGGGGCAAATCCCAGAGGCGTGTCAATCATGCTACGACAGCTGGGACGAACAGAGAAACCCCCTGCCATATCAAGAGGACCAGTGTTCATTCCATGGGAGCCTCCCGCTCCAGGAACGGTCAGACCAGGACCGCGACCTTATGTGATCTATGAAGACAAGCCTCGATATTTTCCCTTCAACACAGGCAACAATGTAGTCCTCAAGGCAAAAGCTCCATACGGGGAAGATCTGGTACCAGCACCAGCCTCGTTGCAAGAACCAGTGGTTTTGGAAAGCAAGGGAGAGGAAAACTATAAAGAAGTCCCGTGGCATTATCCAGAATGTGAAGAGGTGGGAAACATGAATCCCAATGGGCGTTGCATCCGAAGAGATAATCAAAATAGAGGAGACCCCAAAAGCGTTCCCTCGGGCCTTGGCAACAAAAACGAAGCCGCATATGATGTGGCGACTCAGCTCAAGTCAATCCCTGCTCAAATTTCAGTATGGGAGCTACTCTGCACATCGCGCATACATAGAGAAATGTTTGCCAAAACCCTGAGTAATGCTCACGTCTCCTCCGATACGGCAACTGAAATGATAGCATTGATGATCAGGCAGCTCCTGGCTCCACGCACCATCACCTTCACCGATAATGAGTTGCTACCAGAAGGACGGGATCATGGGCGATCCCTCAACATAGCCTTACGATACAGGGACCTCTGTGTCCCACTGGTCCTTATCGATAATGGCTCAAGCTTAAACGTCTGCCCACTCAAGACTGCGGAACGCTTGGGAATCAGTCCCTCTTCATTTCAACCCATCACCACATGTGTCAGAGCATTCGACAACACTCACCGATCAGTGGAAGGGGAGGTCGACATAGAAGTATAGATAGGTCCAGAAGTCTCCACCATCACATTTCAAATCTTGGATATATCAGCCTCTTTCAACATGTTACTTGGATGGCTTTGGCTGCACAAGGTTGGAGCCATGCCATCAACCCTGCATCAAAGGGTGAAGTACATCTGTGGAAATCAAATGATCTCTATCCATGCAGAGAAGGAGCTCATCATTCCTTCCAATGCTGTCACCACTGAACCAGATATCCCTGTCATCGATATCCAGCACTCTGAGGAAGACGTCCCATTTCATAGTTTCGAATTCAAGACTGTGAACGCTATCGCCAACCCGGAACCAATAAGGGTGGGCCGTGTCTTTTCACCAGCAGAACGTCTGAGCCTCAAGTATCGGATGAAGAATCATTTCAAATCCAGAAAGATACTGCTGGTATATAATCAACGCAAATGGGGACTCGGATACAGGGCAATCTTCATGGACAAAAGAAAGAAGAAATTTCGGTGCTCTCCCATTCCATTCATCAAGCCAGGAGAACCTTGTAAAGATCCAAGAGGGAATCAACCGACTGCACTACACAAAGGCCTCCCGATGAGCCTAGCTTGGGCCATGTGGCCCCCCATTCGATGGGATCAGATTCTCGAACCATCTAAGCCTCCGGAAGAAGAAAAAAAGGAGGAAGACAAAGAAGAAAGTCGAATACAACAGCTTCAGGACTAGGGTACTCTGATACCCCCTCCCAACCAGGGGCACAACTTGCCCACTTCAACTCCGGTCAATCAGGGGCACAATCTATTCACTTCAGCATCAATCAACCAGGGGCACAACTTGCCCATCTTAGCCTCAATCAGCAAGGGGCATGGCTCGCCCATCTCTGCAGAATCAACACCATCAACCATCAGCCAGGGGTAGAAGCAGCCCATCCATTGGACCAAGAAAGGGAAATGGCCAGCCCTGGATTGGTCTGATGTCCAGATTCCGAACTCATGTCTCGCCATGGAACCAGACGAATTGCAATACCAGGTAAGTGATCCAGGAGGGACTGAGTACGACTTAGATCTCAAACCCAACCAGCAAGAAATCATGGTCATTGGGCCAGACTGTGATTCTTCGCCCAAACCATCAACCCCCACCTCTTCAGGGGAAGGAGTGTGGGGTCCTGAATGGTCGTCTGTTCCCCTAACTTCTGAATCAGCTAGAGAGTCATTTAAGGGCTCTGGCTTCCAAAAAAAATGCCCGTTTGAGCAGTGATCGGAAGTTTGGAACAAGCTGGGATCAATCATGGCCTGCAATGCCCACTTGTTTAGAGTCCTGTAAATTTCAAAAATCCAAAAAAATAAAAAACTTTCAAAAACCAAAAACATCTAGCATTTTCATTCCAGAAAATTCTCAAAAACCAAAAAACATTTCTTTTCCTGCATTCAATGGTGTGCCAAGTTCATCTAAAGAGTCACATGAGTTTGAAGTCGAATCATATGATTTCGACATCGAATTAGACTTCGAGCTCATGAGTTTGGACGAAGTTCGGGATGAGGAAGATGATGATCCGGCTCCCGAACTAGAGGACCTCCTCAAAAAGTTCGAATCCAAAGCCAATGTTGTAGCCGATGATTTTGAGATAGTAAATTTGGGGACACCTGAGATCCCTAGGGAAGTATGCATTGAAAAATCGTTGCCACCTGAGATGAAACAGAGAATGATAGAGCTCCTAGCTCCAAGATTGTCCAACTTCGCGTTCTCATATGAAGACATGCCGGGGCTCGATGAAGAGCTCGTTGTACACCATCTGCCAACTAAGCCGGATATGAAGCCAGTGAAGCAGAAACTTCGAAGAATGAAGCCAGAATGGGCTCTGAAAGTCCGAGATGAAGTCATCAAGCAGTACAATGCGGGGTTCTTGGTAGTCTCCAACTACCCTGAATGGCTCGCCAACATCGGACCAGTATTGAAGAAGGATGGCAAGGTTTGAATGTGCATCGACTTCTGAGATCTCAACAAAGCCAGTCTTAAAGATGATTTTCCTTTACCACATCTCGACACTTTGGTCGACAACACTGCTGGGTACAAGGTCTTCTCATTCATGGACAGATTCTCAGGTTACAATCAGATCAAGATGGCCATCGAAGATCGCGAAAAGACATCGTTTATCACTCCCTGGGGAACCTTCTGTTACAGGGTAATGACGTTCGGTCTGAAGAACGCAGGAGCAA
Organism: Liriodendron chinense; assembly: GCA_003013855.2. Classification (NCBI taxonomy): domain Eukaryota; kingdom Viridiplantae; phylum Streptophyta; class Magnoliopsida; order Magnoliales; family Magnoliaceae; genus Liriodendron; species Liriodendron chinense. Next base: position 381,722 of record PVNU02000719.1, read on the forward strand.
CATATCAGCAAGCAATGACAGCATTATTCCATGACATGATGAACAAAGAGCTCGAAGTATATGTGGACGACATGATCGTCAAATCTCACACAATTGAAGGACACTTTGAAGATCTGAAGAAGCTATTCAACAGATTAGAAAAGTACAAGCTCCGCCTCAACCCTCAGAAATGTGTCTTCGGTGCAATGGGAGGTAAGCTCCTCGGCTTTATGGTGAGCGAGGATGGTATCAGGGTCGACGAAACCAAAACCAGAGCAATCATAGAGATGCCCCCTCCTAGAACAGAGAAAGAAATTCGTGGCTTCCTCCACAGAATTCAATACATCAGTCGCTTCATCGCACAGCTCACACCTATCTGTGAGCCCATATTCAAGCTCCTTCGGAAGAACGTTCCAAAAGAATGGAATGATGATTGCCAAGTCGCCTTCGACCGCATCAAGAAGTATCTCATGAATCCTCCAGTCCTAGTATCGCCCACTCCCGGACGACCACTATTGTTACTACGCCAAAACGGCAAAAAAAGGACACAAAAGTGCTTGGTTTAACGACAGCTTCGGCCCGTTGCAAACAAAAGTTAGTTTAACGACGGATTTAGTTCGTCGATAATTTTAACAACGGACTATATTCGTCGTAGATAAAGGAACAGCCCCATCGCTAACTGGTACGACTCCGGTTTTTGCGGGTCTTAATTGACGAATATTATGACGGCCACGATTCATCGATAATTGTAAATTAACGACGAATTCGATCCGTTGTAAATTATACGACGAATCTAATCCGTCGTAAATTAAAAATTACAAACAGATTTTGGTCGGTCGTAGAATTCTGTGTCCGGCACCTGCTAAAGAAGGGACTGGTAACTAACGAACGACTTTCGTGGATTTAGCGACGGATATGATTCGTCGTAGAACCAAAATTATATTTTTTTCAGGTGATTTTTAGTAGAATTTCAATTAAAAATTAGTTTTTTGAGAACAGAAATTGAGAATATAAAAACAAAAATTGATTTCGAGAAAAATGTTGAAAAGTTTAATAAATAAAAATTAACAATGTTCAAGTAAAACTGAGATTTAGAATAAAAAAAAACCAAGATTTTGAAGATAATCAGGATTTAAAAAAGAACCAAAATTTTGAATGAAATTAACATTCTTAAAAAAATTGGGGAGTTTGAATAAAATTTATAAGTTAAAAAAATAGATTTCGAAAAAAATTATGATTTTTAAAAGGAATTCGAGATTTTGTATTTTGAAAAAAGAAAATTAAGAAATTTGATAAAAAAAAATGAGATTTTGAAAAAAAAAATCGACATTTTGAAAATGAAAATTGAGAAGTTCAAAAAACTGGGATTTTGAAAAAAAAAATTTGAGTAGTTTGAAAAAATTGTAATAAAAATTAACGATGTTTAAAAAAAATTGAGATTTAGAAAAAACAGAGATTTTGAAAATAATTAGGATTTAAAAAAGAACCGAAATTTTGAAAAAAAATTGAAAAGTTTGAAAAATTGACGTTTTAAAAAAAATGAAAAAGTTTGAAAAAAAATTGAGATTTAGAAAAAGAAAATTGAGAAGTTTAAAAAAATTGTGATTTTGAAAAAAAAAAAAGTTCAAAATTTTGAAAAGAGAAATTAACAATACTTGAGAAATTTTGATATTTTAGAAAAAAAATTGAGATTTTAAAACAAAATTAAGATTTTGAAAAAAGTTGACATTTAAAAAAAAAAATTAGCATTTTGTTTGAAAAAAAATTGAGAAGCTTGAATAAATAGATAGCTTAAAAAAAAATTTAGATTTTGTATTTTGAAAAAACTTTATAAGTTTGATAAAAAAATAAAATTTTGAAAAAAATAATTGATAAGTTGAAAACAAATTGACATTTTGAAAAAAAAAACCGGAAAAGTTTGAAAAAAAATTGTAATTTTGTAAAAAAAAAAAAAGATTTTGACAAAATAATTTCATTTTGAAAAGAAAATTGAGATTGGTTTATGCATGCACATAGTTCACTAGTACAAAAATTGATGGCCTAGGTATAATGAAGTGTAATTGCAAGAATAACTTACAATGATGAGATTGATCAAATTCTATGATTAGGCCATCCTATAGTTGACCTAAACGGTCACATATGTTTGGAATGTGCTACTAATTAGGACAGAGAACAAAATTGAGCTCAATTTGACTTGAAACGAATCTGATTTGTCCAAAACACTCTTTAAATGAGCACAATCATTTTGCCTAGATCTAGACAAATTTGGGACAATCATATCGGTTCAGATTGAAGAGTAAGTGACTTCACATGTTTAGATTAAACTTTACTCAAATTTAATCGTTGGATCGCAAGATATGGCCCATCATATTGTTGATCAATATTGTCCGCCCAATATCGTTCTTATCCGAGACTCAATTAGGGCGAGTGACTAGTCAAATCGAAGCTCTTGATGAGTAGAATAGAGTGACTGGATCATATTTTCAAACTGGGCCAAATATTTATATCAAAAGTGCACTGCAACTTGCTGACATCATTAAAATCCAAGAATTGTGTGATCATTGGACACCAAACTCTAATTTGGCAGTTGAGATTTGGATCTTCTAAGGTTTGGTATTACATCCTCAAATGATATTAAAGAAATACACACACACGAGGTCGAGCTGTGTGGGCCCCACCGTGATGTGTGTGGAACATCTACTCCATCAGTGAGATGCACCATTCAGTGGTGGGCCACGGCCTTAAAAAACAGGTCAATCCATGAGTTACGTGGGCCACACCATCGACAACAGTTGGGAGGGGTTATCCGCCCATTGAAACTTTCATGATAGTTGATTGGGCCCACCGAGTGTGGTTCACAAATCCAGCCTATCCATTATGTGTGTTCCACTTGTATGAGGGGTCATTCAATCACTATCATTTTCATGTGGTGTGGTCCACTTGAGATTTAGATCTAGGTCATTTTTGGGATCAAGCCGTCAAATGATCTTGAGAAATAGATGGACAGCGTGGATAAAACACATATATCATGGTGGAGCCAACAGAGCACCGACCAGCGTCAATAGCCAAAGCGCATCCTCTCTTTCTTGCGAGAGCCTTTCCAGCAAAGTCCCTCCCTCTCTCCCTCTATCATTCTCTTGTTTTCTCCGCCGTCAACCTCCCTCCCTCCCCCCCTCCCCCCACAGAAAATTAAAATAAAATCCACGCCTCCCATCTCTAACGCCATCTCCGCTCCAACCGGACCAAGGGTGACCATTGCAGCAGCAGCTCTCTCTCTCTCTCTCTCTCTCTCTCTCTCTCTCTCTCTCTCTCTCTCTCTCTCGCTCCAATGTTGAATGCTGAAACCCTAATTAGGGTTTTGCAATGGTGAATATATTTAGGATTTTTTTTATTTTCAATCCCTAATTAGGGTTCTGCAATTGTGAATCTAATTGGGGACTTTTTTACATACCCAATCATCTTCTTCTTTTTCTTTACATAAGAACACTGATTTGTTTGTGAAAATTGGGTTGGGGGTTTTGCATCTGGTTGTTCTTGATTTCTAATTTCTTCTGATCTGTTTCTAGGGTTGGGTTCTTCGGTGGATGGGATTCAGGAGAGTCAGACCTTGCTCCTTTCACAGATATAGGACTCGTTTAATTGTTTGTTGTAAATGTTTAAGTGTGCACAGCTTGCGTTTGATGAAATGTCTCTGTTTAATAGTTTTCAATTTATAAATGTATGCCATGTATAGAATAGTCTTGCCTTTAATTATTTGTTGTGGATGTTTAAGTGTGCACATCATGTGTTTGATGAAATGTTTGTGTGCACAACATGTGTTTGATAAGATAGCTTCCATCTGTGCAAATGGTGATCACAGTGTGGCTTAATCTGTCGGTGGTTCATTTTGTGCCAAATCTTATTTTAAATACTGAAGTTCTAAAAGATGGAGTGGTTGAATGTGAGCGAACAAAGAAGCACATCTTTTATCTGAATTTTATAGATATCATTTCCTGTGTTACTTCAATTGATAACTATTATCTACTTTCCAAAAAGCCATGTGGGCTACATTTCCTGTGTTACATAAATTGATAAACACTATCTACTTTAAAAAAATGCCATGTAGGCTAGTTGGATTTGCATGTAGAAATTTAGTTGTACAGGTATTCAAAAATTTACTGATTTTTCCTCTGCTGTCTACCTCTTGCAAGTATTTTTGGTAGCTGTAGATACATGTCATGCATCTCATCACACCAGTTGCTATCCCTTGACAGTAACATCATGCATTACTCTCCCTATCTACTTATTTTCTGGCGCTCTTGTCCTTTGCCTTTCCTAAAGCATTAGTATTGGATATGGGTTTGTTGAGGATAAGCTATGCTAATGCACCTTATGAAAGGACTGTCAACAGAGGACAATGCTAATGTACCTTATAGAAGGATCTCCAGTGGTTGCTCAACTAAAATTATAAGAGATTTGCCATGATTAAAGCCATTTTGTTTGGTGATTAAATGGTCTCCAATTGAGTTGTAGGACTGTAGTGCTTGTGAACAGAGACATGAAATTTATGCATTAGAAGTTTGCAAGTCCCTTTAGACAGTTTGATCTTTAAATTCTTAGTACATTATGATTCCATTTGTTTCATTGATTTATAGTCTTAAGAAGTTAACATGTGACTTGTGAGATGTATACAAAAGCATGTGGTGAAAAAGTTAAGAGTACATATACACAGTTAATTTCTCTTTTAACTCTTTTTTATGGAAAGAGTGTTTGCTAAAGAATATTTTCCCAATTTAAAGCTTCTACATTGTGATTTCCTTTTTTTGGTTGGAAAGCAATAAAGGAATACTCTCTTATTACTTACCCAGGGCAAAGCCTGAAAAAGAAACAATAGAAAGGGCTAAGGCCCTACAAGAGAAGAAGAGGAAATGAAAACAGAGGGGGAGGGGGGAGAGACAGAAAAATAAAGGAGTTGGAGGAGGCAGATCAACCACCAAGGAAAGAAAACCCACAACCCATTGTGATTTCCTTTTCTTTCTAATTTCATTTTAGAATTTAGAGGCAAGCCAAGCTGTTAAGCAACGACTTATGAATTTTGTAAGATTGTTGTCAACTGTGATGGCCTTTGCATATTGTCTATCAAGGTGAGTGCGTTTGCTATCACTTTCCTTAAGAAACAGTTTGAAGAGGTAGCTTGTCCATTCCTTAAGAAGCAGCCTGACTTTTTAGCCTTCACTGTGTTGTGCACGTCCATTAGGTGGATTTGGTGCATATGGATGCTTGGTGCAGCGACATGGACTAGCCTTATAGGTGGGTACACTTAAGGATGATTTCTCTCTGATGCCTGTGATGGGCTGAGCTATATTAATCTATTGTTAGTAATTGAGCGATCTTATATTAGTTTGGCTGTTGTTTTTTTTTTTTTTCTTGAAAACTTCATCATAGCTATGGAAACTTTGTCTACGGTTTGAAATTTCATAATTTTGAAAGTGTTCTTTGTTTTTTTGTCTCGTGTCTGTAAATCATCTATGGTTGGTTTCTACTGTTTTTCTTCCTAGATCACCCTTTTAATATTGCCTATTTGAGCAATTGATACTCAAAAGCATTTGGTGGGCTCATTGCTCTGCGTTGGTGGGGCATTTGAAGATATAAAGCCATCAGAGCCATTGAATATATTAGTTTCGATTGAATGCCATGTGTGTTTTACCAATCTTCCTCGATGTGTTGCAATTTGCAAGTGGGATTATTTTTGAATGGATGGGAAAAACAATGAGTGAATCATTGGATTTTGGAATCATTGGATTTTGGAACCTTGCTGTTTGAAAGGAATCAAAAGTCGTTTAAAAATAGGATTGAAATCCAACCAAGCAAAAAGAAGCTTGCTAACTTGAGCATTAAGATCTTTTGGATTTGGAATCGAAATCCAGCCCCAGATCTAGCTTTTGCTAAATGACCCATATAATACATTGGTTGATGTCCGAAAATATTTATAAATGTCTTGAACTTGTTTCGTTGTTTTCCTTTCTTGCTCCCAAGAGGTTATTTTCATGATGTTAACAATTTAACTTGTGAAGTTGATATATCGACCATTTGGTGGATGGGTACACTGTAGGTATGCATTTTGATGTTCCACAGTTCATCTTTGTTAAACTAAACTACATGTTGCTAAAAAAAAAAAAAAAAATAGAAGCTTGTCAAAAGTTTGGATGTCATCGTTGCTGTTGGAAGGTAAAGATTAAATCCATGCAGTGTTGTTCTACAAAAAAAAAAATGATTCTTACCTAGAAAACAGATCTAAAGTTGATCTGTTAGTAATTTTTTCTTTCATTTCATGATTGCATCCAAAGAATACTTCTGTTAGTACCTATTTGCTGCTTTCGGTTACCTATTTGCTGCTTAGCAATTCCTCTTTTTCCTAGCCTTGCTGCCTCCATGATGAAAGATAACATTTAAAAGGGGAGAAAAAAATAAAAATGATTAGCTTCCATGGCCCAAAGCCATTGAAGATTCCCAATTGCTAACACTAACAAAGTCTTCTTCCACAATCACCGACCCTTACATGGAAACATCAGCCATTCAAAAGTATTTCCTTTCGTATCTTCAAACATAGCATCTATATCTTTTTTTTTTAATATGCTTTGTTCACTCCAGTGTTAAACACCTATGGCATTACATGTTCAAGATTGGTGGATCCGAATTGCTTGCTACCTTGCTATATTGTTTAGGTTGGTGGCTTTATCCTTGGCAGTCATGAGGGGGGGTTTTGTCAACCCACCTTTTGCACTTGAGCTGTTGATGCGATGTGTATTTAGTTATTGTGTTTGTCTAGGAAGATGCCATTTGGATTGGTGTATCCACAATATTTAGGTATGTAGGACTTTTCTGAATGCAACTTTTGTGTGCAGGCAACTGAAAGGTTTGAGAAAGTGTATCACACCTTGAAAGAAGTGGCCCTTGCAGGTTCTCCAGGAACTGAAGCAATGAAACAAGTTTCACAGCAGCTTTTTCCTCAGGCAGTTAAGGTTTTTGTATTTTGTATTTTCTAATCCATATAATATAAGATATTGTTGAATGGTTGGTGATTCTGGACCATCTATTTTGTGGGTCCTATCATGAAAGATTCATGGTGGAAAAATGCCAATCTTGCAATCGCCCCTCTCTCTCTCTACTCCCAAATATTTCAATGAAGGATTCAGCTATAAAAGATCACAGAATTACTCAATTCTAAAATAATGATTTTTTTTCGAGTTTTCAACTTTTTCAAGTTTTTCTTCTCTAATAATAATTTTGGCTCTTGCTTTGTTGAAAGGCGAGGGTGGGAAATTTCAATTTTTTTGTTTATTTATTCATTTATAATTTCAATTTTCAGGTAATTGTGTGAAGACAATCAATGATAGGAATGAGATTATACTTGGATGGAAGGACATGTGATAGGTTAGCATTAATGCTTTAAATCCTATCGGTGGTTTTGATCACCAAAAGTTGATGGTTTTGTACAGAATCCTCAGCAACTGTATGTGTGCTCATTAGTTCGTAGATGAACAGGACCCTATTATTCCTCTAATCTGTCATATACTCTCTGCTTGATTATGGTGTGTGGGCAATTTGTTTCAAAAGTTTCAGATTGTAGTTATAGGTAACCTTCTAAACAGGTGGTGGTCCTGCTTCTGAGCTGCTTGTACTTGCTATAATTTTGAAATAGATGCTTCCCCACCTCTATACCTGAATCTTCTCCACTTCCTGTAATGCTTTGTGCAACCATATTTCAGAATTTTCTCTAGGTGTGGTTCTCTTGAAACCACCTTTGTCTCTATTTCTTTCTTTGTTTTAAAGTGCATCCTAGAGACATTTGTATCAGACTATGAATTGATAGGAGGATTGGATGTCATTAAAACATCTCAATAGGCCTCACACGTCAATTTGTATGTTTAGCTTATATTGTGTTGATTAATACAAGTTCGCATATCTATGTTCAAATTTTGTCGAAATTTGATCCATCAAGCAAACCGACAAATCATAGATTGAGTCAAATCTTAATTTAGCTAAAATGGTTGATCTATTTTGTTTCCACAAATTTAGTTGACTCAGGTGCTCATTAACTAGCCAAACTGTTATTTGATTTTGGTCCAATCTTAACGATGGCTTAACAGTTCCTACAAATAACATTCCTAGTGTTAGTACGAAGTAGGATCTGTAAATCCCAATTCATGGTAGTGTTATTAACATCTTCTACACATCTTAGAGCATTAATTATTGATTAATTTTTTTGTTTACTGCATTTGAAAATAGGTTGTCTAATAAATCATTCTTTCTTGTCCAGGTTCTTGGAGACATTGTAGAAAGTATTGCTGGAACAATTCTAAAAGATACGGGACAATCTCTAGGAAGTCTGGGAAATATTTGAACCACTACTCTCCCATCGTAACACCCGACAAGTAGATGGACATGCTGCAAAAGATGAAATGCAAGTTTGGGAACTTTGCTCCACAAATTTTCAGAGTTTTCCCCTTTTTCGAATGCCAGGTAAGCCCTAAAAATCTCATTTTTTGTAAGAATTGCATCTCTACAATTTTCCGGCATTTGATAGTTGAATTTTGCCTGATATTTGTTGAAATTCTGGTGGTTCGATGGCTGGGTTCAATGAAACACCAATCACTCTCATTTTTTGTTAAGGTTTTTGGGATTCATGTGATTGTTCTCTATGATTTGATATATGAATGGTTGTTTGTGATAAAAATTTAATTAATTGATTTATTGATCAGTTGTGTTGAGATTTCCTTCACGAGTTTTCAAAAAAAAAAAAAAGAAAAAAAGAAGGCAAATGAAGTTTATTTTATTGTTCAACTTTAGCACTTTATTTATAAGGATTTATATCCATGTTTTATGTTGTTGCTTGAATATTTTTTTCCATCAGGTGAAAGAAACACGGAGAAAATCACTGATTTTTTTTTAATGCAAGAAATTTTTCGACAGCTATAGGTCGTCTCTATTTTCTCTTAATCAATACATTACCGACGGATCCAGACCGTCTGAAAGTGAGGTTCAATGCACTTTGACAAGGGTTGAGACGGTTGATTGCCGTCTGGAAGTGAGGTGTAAAAGGCACCATCGACTGTTATGGTCCGTTGATTTTTTAGACAGTCCATAACCGTGTTTCATTAACAACGGTGATGCACCGTCGTATAAGTTTTACGACACAGCAAAATAAGACGGCCTCTGCGACGGTCCAAAACCGTCGAAAAAGTCACTTTACGACAGCTTTCAATCGTCATTTTTTCACTGTTTTGGCATACTCGGTAGTAGCAGAAGCTATTGGTTGTGTCCTCGGCCAGCATGACGAAACTGGGAAGAAGAAACAAGCAATATACTACTTGAGCCGAAAGTTCACCGACTACAAGACCAGGTATTCCCCGATCGAGAAGACTTGCCTCGCCCTAGTCTGGGCAACTCAGCAACTCCGTCAATACATGATTGCGTTCCCTATTCTCCTCCTTGCTCATATGGATCCGCTCAAGTACTTGTTCGAGAAACCGATACTCACTGGAAGGATAGCTAAATGGCAATTACTCCTATCTGAATTCGACATCACCAATGTCACTTAGAAGGTAATCAAGGGGTAGGCCCTCGCCGATCATCTTGCCACTCACTCTCTCCTGGATTATCAACCGCTCAAGACATTCTTCCCAGATGAAGATCTCTTACTTATCGAAGGTGAAGAAAAGAAGAAGAAAGATGAGTGGACATTATTCTTCGACGACGCAACAAATGCTAAAGGAAGTGGCATTGGAGTAATCCTCTACTCACCAGACGATGTCCCTATTCCTATCTCAAGGCGCATAGCATTCGAGTGCACCAACAACATGGCAGAGTACGAAGCATGCATCGCTGGCTTAAGGAAAGTCATAATCTTGGGCGTCAAGAAGCTACGAGTATTTGGAGACTCACAGCTTATCATCAATCAGACCAATGGCGAATGGAAAACCAAGGACGAGAAGTTGATACCATATCATGTGTATCTTGAAAATCGGATCGAAGAATTCAAAGAAATCACCTTCTCATACATGCCAAAAGCTAAGAATTAGTTTGCAAATGCTCTCGCTACACTCGCATCAATGCTCGAGATCCCGAAAGGAGCTTCAGAATGGGAGCTCACAGTCGAAATTCAAGATAAACCTGCTTTCTGCCTACAAATAGAAGAAGTCGAAGCTGTCCCTAACAAACCCTGGTATACTAACATCAAGCAATATCTTGAAAACCAGGAGTATCCGGAGTCAGCAACAGCAATAGATCGCCGAACCATCCAGCGTTTGGCTGGCCAGTTCACCATCAGTGGCGAAATTCTTTACAAGCGATCCTATAATCACATCCTCCTTCGATGCGTCGATGAGACAGAAGCCGCAAAGATCATGAAAAAAATACATGAAGGAATCTGTGGCCCACACATGAACAGGCACATGATGGCAAAGAAGATTCTACGACTCGGCTACTATTGGCTCACCATGGAGACAGACTGCTGCCAGCACGTCAGAAAATGCTTCAAGTGTCAAGAGCATGGGAACCAGATTCATGCCCCATCATCAGAATTATACAACCTGACAACTCCCTGGCCCTTCTCTATGTGGGGACTCGACATCATTGGGAAGATTAGTCACAAAGCATCAAACGGTCATGAGTATATACTTGTGGCAGTCGACTACTTCCCCAAGTGGGTAGAAGCAGCCTCCTGCACCATGATTGCAGCATCCCAAGTGATCAAATTCATGAAGAACAACATCATATGCCGTTATGGAATCCCTAATGCTATCATCACAGATAATGGGACCCCGTTTGTCAACAAGAAGATGGATGACTTCCTCAGCAAGTTCAAGATTCAGCGTCATCGATCAAGCCTCTACCGACCTCAGATGAATGGTGGGGTAGAAGCCGCAAACAAGACAATCGTCAGGATACTCGAGAAGATGGTCGTAACTTATCGAGATTGGTCAGACATGCTCCCATATGCACTTTGGGCCTACCGAACGTCTGTACGGCCTGATACAGGCGTTACTCCTTTCGAGCTTACTTATGGAATAAAAGCAGTTCTACCAGTCGAGGTGGAAATACCGTTACTACGGGTATTACTAGAAAGTGGAATTGAAGAGGGAGAATGGCAACGGGCCAGATTCGATCTGTTGCAGCTAGCAGATGAGAAGCGCATGCGTGCGCTAAGTCATTCACAGTGTTATCAGAAAAGGATCGCTCGGGCTTATAACAAGAGAGTCCGAAAAAGAAGCTTCAAGGTGGGCGACATGGTCATGAAGAAGATTCTACCGTCGCACCTTCCGGATCCCAGAGGAAAGTTCAAACCCTCATGGGACGGATGTTGAACCTCCAATTTATACATTGCATTGCCCAGTGCATCACATTATATGCACTGTTTTCATGCTTAAAAGGCCTATCTAATGCATGTTTTGTAATTCCAGGAATGAGAGCGGAATTCACCCAATTGGAGACTAAAAAGAGCCATTTGAAGCCATTGGATGAAGAAGAAAGAAGGACCAAAGAAAGTAGAAAGAAAGGAGAAGAAAGGAAGAAAGAAGCAAAAGGAGAAAGCAAGAAACAGAGGCCAAGACCGGTCGTTCATTGCCAGGACTGGTCGTCCGACCGGTCCGATTGTGCACAGAAGAAAAATTTTCACAGAAGGTCACTGGACCACTCACGACCGGTCGTGCGACCGGTCGTCCGATGCCCAGACCGGTCGTGCGACCAGTCCTTGAATTAAAATTTTAAATCAGAACTGTGGCAAAACTCTCTGGACTAAAAAAGGCACCTTAGCTCAGACCAGTCGTGTGACCGGTCGTCTCCGTAATAAAGCTTCTCCGTGAAGCTCCGAAATTTTCTGCGCAGTGCTTAACCTTAAGCAATTTCTGGATGTTTCCGATGCAAGGGGCTTCCACACTATAAAAGGACACATAGGGGCTCTTCCTAGGTCATCATAGAAGCCAAGGAACGTCGTGGGAGAGGACGGAAGTCGTCGTGGAGCGTCAGCAACCCTCCAATTTTCAGTTTTTTCTAGTTTTTATGCTTTCTATTATGAGTTCTAGTTGTAGTATGACAATGCTCGGCTAGAATCTCTCAGCTAAGGCTGAGAGGTGAAGCTTATAGCTAATTTCATGTTTGATTCAAGTTAATTCAAGTAATTTTCAATTCAAGTTTGGATTTTTCATATTCTAGTTCTTAAGTTGGTAGTTTGAGATGTTTTATGAGAGTTCATGTGCTCCGGACATGAATTCCTTGCAATTCTCTGAGATTATCATATGGTGCTTGTTTAGATTCGAATTATAGTAATCCTTGTGCAGGCCATAGTCCATAGGCATGGCTGTTACTCCGAAGGCTATGATTTTGAATTCTACATTGATTGAATGGGACTAGAACTTGGAAGTTCAACTTGAATGGGATTGAATGTATGTGAATGCTTTATTTTCCAACTAGATGAGAGATAGGACTTCAAATCTAGTTGTGTTCTCTACTTGGATTGATTGGATTGACATGGGATTGCTACAAGTGGATCCTTGAATGCCTTAGTACCTTAAATTACTGATTTTCCATTAAGTTACTGTTTTAGTTTAATTACTCAATTGAATCCTATTTCTTGCAAAACTGAGTTGCTAAAATAGTTTGAAAGTTGTTTCTAATTCCCTGTGGATCGACCTCGGTCTTACCGAGATTTATTACTACATCGAAGCCTTACACTTGAGGCGAGCGAACAACGGACCGCTGATCATCAGAGAAGTACTTCCTGGAGGCGCTCTCAGACTCACCAGCATGAGAGGGGTGGATCTTCCTGAGCCAATCAACGCCGACAAAGTGAAGATCTTTCATGGGTAAGTCTTTCTGACTTTATCAAGAGTTACATTAATAGAGCTGAAGTCAAGAGGTCAAAGCTAAAGCCTCTGAGAAATCATTTCCGTCCACCAATAAGTGTTTCAAAAAAGGGGATTCAAAAGGAAAAAGAAAAAAGAATACAAAAAAAAAGGAATACAAAAAAAAAGAGAATAAAAAAAGAGAAAAAAGAAAAGAGAAAGAAATTCGAAAGCCAAAACAAGGCACCCAAGAAAAATTAACCCAAAAGGAAACAAGTTATCCATCCATTCATCTCAGAAGGACCTATGGCTAAGACCGACAACTCTGTCATTGTAACTTAAGATAAGTGCTGGAAGACTACCATCGACCGGCAACGACGAATTCCCGACCTCTAGCCGCCATAGTTATCCAAAGATCCAGAAAAAAAAAAATTGTGTGCCTAAACAAAGAGGGCGGAGTGAAAACCCGAAAGGGCGCTCCGAGTAAAAATAGTGGGCATACAGCGGACTTGGTGAAAACCCGAAAGGGCTCCCAGGGTAAAAACAGTATTGCTATCAAGGGGCAGGCAAAATCAAACACCCGGGATGTGGTGAAAACCCGAAGGGCGCCACGGGCAAAAATGACGGGAAAAGGCCGGCTGTGGTGAAAACTTGAAAGAGCACTATAGGCAAAAATGGCTCGAATAGAAAAAGAAAAATTAAAAGTGCAGGTATCAAGAAATCAGACGGTCCAGATCAGTTCAAGCAGTTACAGTTCAAGAACAAGAAGAAGCACAGTCGGAAACAAAAGAACTCCACAACTCTGACAATCTCAGGAAGTTACAGTTTTCATTGCCTACACCTCTAGGGAACCAAAGGGATCTCACAAGTCAATTTCGAGACATCGGTCAAAACATTGGCCAAGCCTCAGTTCTGATTCCTATATCCCGACACAAAATCCAGACACACACTCACAAGACAACTTATGGCACAATAATTTCTCAAAAGGTTTTCTCTTTTTCATTAAGTGCATCACGTTTCTTTTACACATATCATTCATCTTTTTCAAAAAATGCGTCATCACCAGCTATGCAAAAAGGGGATGTATAGTCAACGCAATCAATCTCTACCCTCCTCCTCAGCCATATCAGGTAAGTCCTCTTACTCATAATAAAATATCCTCGCTCTCAACTTGCTCACCTCCATACGCAGGTAATGCACCTCATCGCGCTCAAGGACCGAGATTTATTACTACATCGTAACCTTACACTTGAGGCGAGCGAATAAGTTTTTGGCGCCGCTGCCGGGGAGTTTAGATAACCGTTTTCAAATTGTTTTTAGTGGCTGTAGAAGTAGAAGTAGATAGGTTTTCTGATTTTTTTTAGAACTAACAAATTGTTTTGTTTTGTAGGATTTCTTCTCTAGTTAAAAGCGCATCAAGTGATACCTTTCTAACTTAGCTTTTTACAGATTTTCTATTTTCAGATTAATTTCAGATTTCTAGGATTTAGGACTAGTGGAGTTTTTGTTGAGTGGTTTATGTCCCGTTGGGAACGTAACCACTCAAATCGTCTCCAATCTGAAGGTAGTTTAGTTGGACCATTGTCAGTCCATAGACGAGTCCGAAATTACCAAGAGCATTGTGAAAGTTTGGGGAGTATGGATCAAACACCTTTAAGGAATCCTCCCCCCCCCCCCCCCCCCCCCCCCCCCCAACTACAAACGCAAATCAAGAAGGAGTAGGAGAGAATGAGGTACATAATGTTCCTCCACTGAGATCATTGCGGGATTACCTACAACCAGCCCGTGCAATTACACCCTCTTGTGTGGTTATACCACCAAACAGGGGAAACATTGACATAAAGCCGGGTGTAATTCAACTCTTACCAAAGTTCCATGGGCTAGACTCTGACCGCCCATATCCACACTTGAAAGAATTTGAAGAAGTGGTGGCTACCTTGCAGTACGCCAATGTTTCAGAAGATATCATTAGACTTAAACTTTTTCCCTTTTCATTAAAAGAAAGAGCCAAAGATTGGCTTCACTCTCTTAGACCACATTCGATTGGGTCATGGATTGAGATGACCCGGGAATTCTTGAAAAAATTCTTCCCAGCTCATAAAACTAACACCCTTCGAGGAGCCATAATGAATTTATCGGCTAAAGAGGGTGAATCTTTTTTTCAATGTTGGGAAAGATTTAAGGACCTCCTACTTGCTTGCCCACATCATGGCTATTAGAGTTGGCGAATTATAAATTTTTTCAATGATGGATTAAGTTTCAATATGCGCCAATCTGTAGAGATGATGTGCAATGGCGAGTTTATCAGTAAAAATCCAGATGACGCTTGGAGTTACTTGGACATGTTGGCTGAAAATGCCCAATCTTGGGATACCTCGGATAAACCCAATAACCCCAAGCCTATTCAAGAGAAAGGAGGGATCTATATCCTTAAGGAGGAAGACGACGTGAATGCAAGGATAGCCAACCTCACAAGGAAGGTTGAGGCCATGGAACTTAGTAAAAGTGGAGCTCCAAAGTCCAATGAAGCTATTGAAACCATATGTGGGATTTGTCTCACCGATTTACACCCTACGCAAGATTGTCCCATAATTCCTGCATTTTAAGAGGTATTACATGAACATGCAAATGCCACATATGGGTATCAACGGCCCTTCAATGGACCGGTGGGTAATACGTACAATGACAGTTGGAAGAACCACCCAAATTTTAGTTGGAAGAATGCTCCTACAGGCAATCCTACCAACTCTCAAAGAGGGCCACCTATGCAAAATATGGCCCCACCTCAGTTCTCAATGGAGGATACCTTGAAAGCGCTTATACAAGGGCAAACGCAAATCAATCAAACAAATCAGCAAATGTTCCAAGAGCTTAAAGTCTCGGTTGATGAGATTAAGGGATGCTTGAATGCTAGGGAAGGGACCTTTCCAGCCCAACCTCAGCCCAATCCAAAGCAAGTACATGAAGTGAGCATTCCTAATCCTCCCAACCAACACACGGAGCAAGCCAAATCCATCACCACTCTTAAAAGTGGTAAATAAATTGGCAAATCTATTCCGGTGAAGGCCGATGAGCCTAATGATCCGGTAAATTCTGAGGATGAGGATGGATCTAACTTAGCCCCACAAGAACCGGAACACATTTACAAACCCGTAGCACCATTCCCTTCGAGATTGGTTGCCTCAAAATCTCTTCCAAACTCTCATGATATTCTAGAGATTTTCAGACAAGTCAAGATTAACATCCCTTTGCTTGATGCCATCAAACAAATCCCCTCTTATGCCAAGTTTCTAAAGGACCTATGCACAACAAAACGCAAATATAATGTGCAGCAAAAGGCCTTCTTAAATGAGTAAGTGAGTGCCATTCTCACTCAAAAGACCCCCCCCCCCCCCCAAATTCAAAAATCTCGGTAGTCCCACCGTCTCATGTATCATTGGAGACTACCAGATTGAGCGTGCCTTACTAGATTTGGGAGCGAGTGTGAACTTGATCCCATACTCGGTATATGAGCAATTGGGTCTTGGTGAATTAAAACCCACCAAAACTACGTTGCAACTCGCTGATAGATCTATCCGTGTACCGAGCGGGATAGTTGAGGATGTTCTAGTCCAAGTTGACAAATTCTACTACCAGGTAGATTTTATCGTCTTGGACACACAACCGGTTTTGGATGCTAGCACTCAAATACCGGTGATATTAGGACGCCCATTCCTTGCCACATCAAATGCAATCATAAATTGCCAGAATGGAGTGATGCAAATGTCCTTTGGGAACATGACGTTAGAGGTGAATGTGTTCCACTTAGGCAAAAGGCATAGGGATGATGATGATGTCCACGAGGTTGATTTGATTGATTCAATCGTGGAAGAGGAGTTCGCTTTGAGGCAGAATTTTGATCCTCTAGATGTTGTTAGCTTTGATCCCTTTGAGGATTGGGACGACAATGATGGCCCCTATGAGGTAAACATGATAGAATCCATGGATGATGGGGGTTTTTTCCAACATGATCTACCTGAAAGTTTGGGGACATGTTTGACACATTCTAAGGATGAATCTAATTCTCATTTTATTAAGACCTTGGAAGTGTCAATTTCTGAAAATTCAAGTGACAAGTCACCAATTTCTGATTTACACAAATTTGTTGTGCAGGATTTGGAAGAATTGGTGCTTGACTTGCCTACAGAGAGGCCAATTTTTGAAAGTGTAGAGGTTGAGGACCCACTCCAACCTACACAAAATTCTGAGAAGGAGGAAAACATGAAAGGTCCAAATCTGAACACTTCCTCCGATGAAGTCTCCTGCACTCTAGAGGAGTGTTTAGCGTATTTTGAAGATTGGGATGATCCCATGATTCAGGATATTGTGCATGCTTTGAAGGAGACCCCTCCGGTGCCCAAAAAGCTTCCTTTCACAAAATGCCAAACTGAAAAATCAGTTGTGGAAGCACCAGTGAAATCTGATTTTTGTGGAGATCATATCGACTTGTGAAGAAGAAATACAAGTTTCCACATCTCTTTGGTTTGTTCAAACCGAAGAACACTTCTGGGATGATCCGTACTTGAATAATTTTCACCCAGACAAGAAGGAAAGGAGATCCATATTCAATGATTTCCAACCTATGAAATTCTCCTTTCCTAGTACATGTGACAATTTTGTTGAAGAACCCGCTGAAATTTTTCAGCAGGATTTTCAATGGGGTAGAATGATCGATGTCACTAATGTACTTTCCAAAGCAGGATGGTGGATAGTTCTATTGAAAAATTTGTTACACCACTTGATGATCCTGCTCAACTTTGTCCTTTTGGATGTTATAATGATAATCGATCTCCTAGTTTGATGGAGATCCTCTTTTTACAAGGACGGGTTAGTTATCTTTGTTGCTTTCCGTAGATTAGGTTTAGTTTTAATTAGTTACTGTTTTAGTCGGTTTTAGTTGTTGGGTTGTAAACTTTCATAATCGCTCTCTCAGGTACTATTGTTCTCACTCTCTCATATTTTACCATTGCTCTCATGTTCATGCTCATTGCATATCTTTTTACATTGAAGACAATGCAAGAATTGGTTGGGGGGTGAGATGAGATTCCTCATCTAACAGTTTGCAACATTTCGAGCTTCATATGCGCAATTTTTTTTTGAATTTTCTAAAATTTCAAAACTCTTTTAGAAAACCTTATTTCCATGCATTCGAGATGATAGGAGTATAGGAAGAGGAGTTACAAAGTGTGCGACGTTGTAAGTCTTGAATTTCTCCCAACATAATGGTTTTATATGATTAGCTCCCCTATTGTTGTGATTGATAGAAAATTTGAACACTTTTTACACCCAGTTCACATTACACGATTTTCATGAGTTGAACAGTTTATGTGATTTGTGGATTAGCTAGACTTTGATTTAGAGGTGTTGAGAAACCAAGCCGGGGTATTTTGTCCATCCTTGTCCATGGGAAAATAACGAAAGATATGGATTTTTAAAAATCCTATCTAAATCAAAAGAAAAAGGAAAAGAAAGGATGAAATCGGGAATGAAGGAAAAATGGTGAAAATTTTCGAAAAGGGCTACCTATTACCAACCGGGGGATGGCCGAACCGTAACCAAAGCCGGAAACGGGACGTAGTGTGAAAGCCGTCGGAAGGACGGTAAGGGAAATTCCTGTCATAGGCTTGTTGTTGCTCTGTGCACCTTAAAATCCTTGGTTTACTTAATCTATGAAGAAGGTAATCCCAGAGACTCATGAGATGAACTTTCACTATGCACACTGGGTTAAAATTGTTCGAGTTCTTCTATTTATCAATCAATCAACGGGAATTTCATGTAGACACTTCTTATGCTTTGAGAGTTTAAGTTTGCAATTTCTATCACCTAGTTTCTCCAAATTTTATACTTGTATATCTTGGAATGGATAGAAACATGGTTTTTGAAAGAGAGTTGGGTTTGGAGGTTTGAAATTGTTTCATGCATGTTTTGCTCGGGACTAGAAAAACGCTGGTTGGGGGGTGTGTTGAACCTCCAATTTATACATTGCATTGCCCAGTGCATCACATTATATACACTGTTTTCATGCTTAAAAGGCCTATCTAATGCATGTTTTATGATTCCAGGAATGAGAGCGGAATTCACCCAATTGGAGACTAAAAAAAGCCATTTGAAGCCATTGGATGAAGAAGAAAGAAGGACCAAAGAAAGTAGAAAGAAAGGAGAAGAAAGGAAGAAAGAAGCAAAAGGAGAAAGCAAGAAACAGAGGCCAAGACCGGTCGTGCGACTGGTCGTTCATCGCCAGGACCGGTCGTCTGACCGGTCCGATTGTGCATAGAAGAGAAATTTTCACAGAAGGTCACTGGACCATTCACGACCGGTCGTGCGACCGGTCGTCTGATGCCCAGACCGGCCGTGCGACCGGTCCTTGAATTAAAATTTTAAATCAGAACTGTGGCAAAACTCTCTGGACTAAAAAGGCACGTTTTGCGACTGGTCGTGCGACCGGTCGTCATGGAACTCAGACCGGTCGTGCGACCGGTCGTCTGCGTAATAAAGCTTCTCCGTGAAGCTCCGAAAGTTTCTGCGCAGTGCGTAACCTTAAGCAATTTCTGGATGTTTCTGACGCAAGGTGCTTCCGCACTATAAAAGGACACCTAGGGGCTCTTCCTAGGTCATCATAGAAGCCAAGGAACGTCGTTGGAGAGGACGGAAGTCGTCGTGGAGCGTCAGCAACCCTCCAATTTCCAATTTTTTCTAGTTTTTATGCTTTCTATTATGAGTTCTAGTTGTAGTATGACAATGCTTGGCTAGAATCTCTCAGCTAAGGCTGAGAGGTGAAGCTTGTAGCTAATTTCATGTTTGATTCAAGTTAATTCAAGTAATTTTCAATTCAAGTTTGGATTTTTCATATTCTAGTTCTTAAGTTGGTAGTTTGAGATGTTTTATGAGAGTTCATGTGCTCCGGACATGAATTCCTTGCAATTCTCTGAGATTATCATATGGTGCTTGTTTAGATTCGAATTATAGTAATCCTTGAGCAGGCCATAGTGTTAGTGCACTTTTCCGTGGCATACTAGTGCACCTTGTTTGTCAATCACTTACGTCAGTCAGTCTAGAGTCGGTTGAGCCCAATGAAGACAAAGACCGAAGACTCAAGACGTCCAGCCGCATCAAGGAAGAAGATTCAGGTAAATGAGATGCCTTGGTGCCTTAACCGCGACCAAAACCCAACCCCTTTGTATCCTTGATGACCTTGACCATATTTAGAACCATTTAGGCATCATAGATAGACCCTAGGTGTCCCTTTTGATCACCCTAACCTAGGACTAAATGATCAAGCTAGAGAGAGTGGAGGTCAGCTTAATGCATAAGGGAACCAGGCTATGCAATGGCCAGCCGACCGGTCATGACCGGTCGGCCTTTACAAATCAAAGAAGGCCAGCAAGGTGGGCCGACCGGTCATGACCGGTCGGCCTGGAGGTTCAGCTAGGCTAGCAGGTGTGGCCGACCGGTCATGACCGGTCGGCCTATTATATTCAGGCTGTCCAGATAGAGTGGCCGACCGGTCATGACCGGTTGGCCTGACGTGCTTTGGCTGTCCAGTGAGAGGGTCCGACCGGTCATGACCGGTCGGCCCATGTGTTTGGCTTATGTGCTTGTATACCTCCAGCAGAGGAGTCCGACCGGTCATGACCGGTCGGGACAGGTCGGCATATAGCCGTTTTCTGACCGTTGGGGCTCTATTTCCCTATATATAGAGCTCCGGTTTTGGGAATTATATGAGGGATGTTTGAGGAAGAAAAGCCACCATTGAAGGAGATCTTTTGAGGCTCATTCCTTGACCTATGCAAGGCATCTTCCTTGTGCTTTAACACAAGATTGGAGCATTCCAAGCTCATGAAGAAGATGACCTTCATCCCCTCTTGATCTCTAGAGTTAGGAAGCTTCTTGATTGGCAAATCCTTGTCCTAAACTCGAAGATGAGATCATTGTAGGTAAGAGACTTTAGGCAACCCATTCCCACTAAGTTGTAGAGCTCTTAAACCTATCCTCCTAGCACCTTAGGCATTTCAAGGCATCGCATGCAAGGTGTTTGATCGAATGTGGCTGAGGTATTGGCGACACAACGGCAACATGATCGTGGGAGCAAGGGAAGCTGATTGAAGCACGGGAGCGGAGATCAAGCAACCCAATCCGGCGCTAAACAAGGGGCTCATCCGACAAGTAGGTTATCTTATTTGAGAGTCCATTTTAGAGTTTGTTTTTCGAACTCGACCTAGGGACGTTAGTCGTTCCTTGGCCCGTCAGCCGGGCCTAAACTAAGTCTCCAAGGGGGAGCCTCCGACACGGGAGTAAATGTGCGATTAAGTTGAGAGTTAGCCTATGTCTAAAACTCCGGATACGGTTGAGAGGTGAACCGATAAAACCTCCGTGTAAAGGTTGAGAGGTGAACCTCATTTAAAACCTCCATTAGTGAATGTCGGTGTGCTCAAAGGGGTTGAGTACTTGAACCGAGAGTGGAGTAGACATGTAGTCGAACCACTATACATCCTTGTGTTTGTGATTGTTCTTGAGCACATTATATCTTTGCATTGTTAGTTTAATTGCTTAATTATGAATGCTTGATAGGAATGCATGCTAGGCACGTTTCAAGCATCCTCACACAAGATGTACCTTCACTACTTGTGTAGACTTGAGCTCATTGATCCACTCTCATAAGTCTACACAAGTTGCATAGGTTAGGAGTTTGATTAGTTGAATCTTTTACTTCCTATGCATGCTTAGACTAGGACTATTTATTGCTTATACTTTTACTAGTCTTATGATTAGACCCACCTAGGCTTGGAAGCCGAGGTGTTCTTGCTTACATAGCTTAATCTGTTGAATTGCATAAGTAGGCGAAAAGTATTTTAAAAAGGTCCTATTCACCCCCCCCCCCCCCCCCCCCCCCCCCCCCCCCCCCCCCCCCCCTCTAGGTCCATAGACATATCTCCAAGTATCTCTACAAGCGGTAAAACCGCACTTTCACATAGTCCATAGGCATGGCTGTTACTCCGAAGGCTATGATTTTGAATTCTACATTGATTGAATGGGACTAGAACTTGGAAGTTCAACTTGAATGGGATTGAATGTGTGTGAATGCTTTATTTTCCAACTAGATGAGAGATAGGACTTCAAATCTAGTTGTGTTCTCTACTTGGATTGATTGGGTTGACATGGGATTGCTACAAGTGGATCCTTGAATGCCTTAGTACCTTAAATTACTGATTTTCCATTAAGTTACTGTTTTAGTTTAATTACTCAATTGAATCCTATTTCTTGCAAAACTGAGTTGCTAAAATAGTCTGAAAGTTGTTTCTAATTCCCTGTGGATCGACCTCGGTCTTATCGAGATTTATTACTACATCGAAGCCTTACACTTGAGGTGAGCGAACAACGGACCGCTGATCATCAGAGAAGTACTTCCTGGAGGCGCTCTCAGACTCACCAGCATGAGAGGGGTGGATCTTCCTGAGCCAATCAACGCCGACAAAGTGAAGATCTTTCACGGGTAAGTCTTTTTTACTTTATCAAGAGTTACATTAATAGAGCTGAAGTCAAGAGGTCAAAGCTAAAGCCTCTGAGAAATCATTTCCGTCCACCAACAAGTGTTTCAAATAAGGGGATTCAAAAGGAAAAAGAAAAAAGAATACAAAAAAAAGGAATACAAAAAAAAGAGAATAAAAAAAAGAGAAAAGAGAAAAGAGAAAGAAATTGGAAAGCCAAAACAAGGCACCCGAGAAAAATTAACCCAAAAGGAAACACAGTCATCCATCCATTCATCTCAGAAGGGCCTATGGCTAAGACCGACAACTCTGTCATCGTAACTTAAGATAAGGGCTGGAAGACTGCCATCGACCGGCAATGACGAATTCCCGACCTCTAGCCACCGCAGTTATCTAAAGATCCAGAAAAAAAATTGTGTGCCTAAACAAAGAGGGCGGAGCGAAAACCCGTAAGGGCGCTCCGAGTAAAAATAGTGGGCATACAGCGGACTTGGTGAAAATCCGAAAGGGCGCCCAGGGTAAAAGAAGCATTGCTATCAAGGGGCAGGCAAAATCAAACACCCGGGACGTGGTGAAAACCCAAAGGGCGCCACGGGCAAAAATGACGGGAAAAGGCCGGCTGTGGTGATAACTTGAAAGAGCACTACAGGCAAAAATGGCTCGAATAGAAAAAGAAAAATTAAAAGTGTAGGTATCAAGAAATCAGACGGTCCAGATCAGTTCAAGCAGCTACAGTTCAAGAACAAGAAGAAGCACAGTCGGGAACAAAAGAACTCTACAACTCTGACAATCTCAGGAAGTAACAGTTTTCATTGCCTACACCTCTAGGGACCCAAAGGGATCTCACAAGTCAATTTCGAGACATCGGTCAAAATATTGGCCAAGCCTCAGTTTTGATTCCTATATCCCGACACAAAATTCAGACACACACTCACAAGACAACTCATGGCACAATAATTTCTCAAAAGGTTTTCTCTTTTTCATTAAATGTATCACGTTTCTTTTACACATATCATTCATCTTTTTCAAAAAATACAAAAAAAAATGCGTCATCACCAGCTATGCAAAAAGGGGACGTATAGTCAACGCAATCAATCTCTACCCTCCTCCTCGGCCATATCAGGTAAGTCCTCTTACTCATAATAAAATAGCCTCGCTCTCAACCTGCTCACCTCCATACGCAGGTAATGCACCTCATCGCATTCAAGGATACGGATCGATGTCTCCTCATCAGACAACCTCTGATCGGCAGCCAATCTCCTCGATATCATCTCACAATGATACCGAAGTGCGGAAATCTCAGACAGCAAATGGCCATGAGTGGCCAAAAGGAAGCCAGGATCGATGAATAAGCGCTCCTCAAAAGGCTCATATGAACCAGATGAAGAGCCGGCATATCCAAGGATATCCTGCTCATCCTCATCGGCAGTCTGGTGCCAACAAGGGATACGTCGATACAGAGACTGCTCAGCAACCCAGTATTGATATGGGGCAGTCGCCATCGAAAAATCCTGCAGCTCAAAACCTAGCAGATCAGCAGTCAGGTAACTCACCCAGGATCGGTCAACTCGGGTCCTAAAGTCAAATAATCTAGATGGAAGTGCTCGGCGCCTGATACCTGTGAAAGCAAAAAGGGGAACATCCTGCTCATACCCAAACTGCCGCAGGAACCGGATAGGGTGATAAGAAAAGTAAGATTAAAAGCCTACCAGCATCAAAGGAAGGCGGTGCGCATCACAGAGTACTGGAGGAAGCGAAAGCCAAGATGATTCCCAGCGGACATTCCAGTCACGAAGTTCAGCAAACATTCGGCGATATAAGGGCTCACTCATCCTAGCCATATGCGGAAGAAACTCCATGATGTGTCGCATAAGGCCTGGGCGTCGGGTGCCAGGAAATGGTACAGGAACAGCCAGCGAAAGGCGCTCCCACAGCCAGACCTGATCACAAGAAAGAGAAGAAATTCAGCTAGAGCAGAGAAATTCCCAAAAGGACAAGAAAAGAAAGTCACAGAAAAGATACCTGAAGAAATGCACAGCAGCCGCGAAGGACACGAGTGCGGCCTAGGGCACAGTCAGTCAGCCCATTAAACAACTCTGCCAGGACGAGAGAAATGATCCCCTGCCATTGAACAATTCGGCTCATCACCTCTAAAAGCAAAGGAGTCTGAGACCTGCGCCATCCCGAGAATAGCACCTCAGCAATCAAGCAGAACATCAGTGCATTTCGAGCAATTAGAGACCCTGCCACACTCCGAGGACCCGAGAAAAGATCATACAGTAAGTCCAAGGAGAACACCACAGCATCCTGGCCGGCAGCTGCAGGCTGAACAAGATAGGGGATCCCGAACCAGTCCTGCGGTGTGGCAGTCTTCAGCAAAGTCTTCCGCGAAAAATACTGAGAATAATCCCAAGGAAGACCGGTCAAGCGTGCAAGCTCCTCCAAAGAGGGTCCCATCTCCATGTCGTTGAACGCAAACAGGTTCAACGAGGGGACCCAGTTAATCAGTGCAGCCCCGAGCATCCTCCAGTCAATGTCAACTCTAGCCATATGAATCAGACCGCCGAAGCCATAGGACTCCAAATCTCGAATCTCATAAGCTGACAAGTTGTCAAGCCAAGCAAGCAGTCGTGGCGAGCAAGAAGGACGAGAAAGCAGCTGACAAGTCCTCATAGGAATCCCCTTTAGAACAAAAGGCCCAGGAATCGATGACAGCTCATCAAGGATCGGAAGATCAACGGGTGAAGGAGAACGAAAAACTGGAACCTCTGCAGACTCAACAGCCCCTGACCTATCCCCAGTAGTGGCTATGTCTGATATAGTCGCATCGCTATCTGAAACTGTCATGACCTCAGCCACATGGGAAGACTCGCCCACCTCGTGAAAGGAGTGCGCAAAGGATCGACGATTAGGAGAAGGACGATACTCTCCATCAAAAGGGCTATCAGCAAAGATCACACCACACATCGTGGCATCCTGACCAATCTGACCGTCAAAAAATGCATCTGAACCATCAACAAGGGTCCGGGGAACCCCGATCGAGGAATCAACGGTCAGATCTGGACCCACGACCCTCTCCAACATAAAGTCGTGAATCCAATCATCATCCTATCCAATCAAAGGGATCATCGAGGCATCCACACCATCCATCATCAGGGGGACATCATCAATGATCACATCAAGTCCACCCAAGCAAGTGTGCTGCACATCTCGGCCATCATCAAGAGCATCCAAACCGTCAAAGGTATCATCTGAACCATCCATTCCATTCAAACATGAGATCAGCCCATCTATGTCCATCATAGCCCCATCACTACCATCAATCACATCATCCATGTGGCCCACACTCAAGGGATGCATAGCCTCACCTATGTCCCATCTCCTCATCCCATCCATACCATCCATTTCTCCCATAATCAATGCCCCATGCAAATCTGAAATTTCAGCATGGCTGCCATTAATGGGGTCATTCAAAGCTCCACCAACCACTATCCCTAAATCCCCATCAATGCCCTCATTCAATTCTTCATCTACACCATCAATCAAAAGCATTCCACCATCATTAAAGCCTTCACCAATTACTGAAGTGTGGGACCCACCAACCTCTCCCACAACGGCCCCCAAGCCATCATCAATGGCTACCCAAGAGAGAACCAATAGAGAAAAAGACAAAAAAGGAAGGAAAGAGGAGACAAGAGGAAGATTCATGGTCGAAATCGAACCTGGACGTACAAGGAAGGTGGGGACAAGGGCAGTGGACAGAAGGGAATGTCCGAACCAGAGCCAGCCCAGACCGCACAAGAGGTGAGTCTTGGGCGGTCCGCTGTGGGCCGCCCGTACGAACGCGCTCCCTCTCTCTCAGTGGGATTGGCTCCATGGTCGTTGGTAGGTGAGGCTGACAGACCATGTCAGCAGATGGCACCCTGAGGGCCGCCCAAGGCTCCAATCCACTCCAGATTTCGTTTGAGGTTGATCAAAATCATCTGGAAGGTACCCCACTTGTTCAATCACAAAGTATTACAGCCAACATGGGCCTGATCAAGTTAAAGAGAAGGAAAATTGATCAAGAGGGGCCCACAAGCAATCTGAGCCATTCAAAGACTAGATCATCATAATCTAAACCATGGAAGAGTTCACATGAGTCATGAACTAACAAGATCGAACGCTTGATCGTCAAGAAAGAGGGCCAGAATCTAAGATCTGATCATCAAGTGGGCCCACATGGATGAAAGGAGCAATCTGAACCGTTCAAGTCATCATCCACACCATGAGAAGCCTTCTTAAGCCTCACAAAACATCAAGAAAAGGTGCTCCAAAGCAAAGATGAGATCTGGAAGGGACCCATAGGGCCAAATCAAGCAATCTGAACCGTTCAAGCCATCATCCATGCAGTTAAGAAGTCTCATATTCCGCAAATCATTAAAAAATGAGTCAGAAATCAAAGCATCCAGGCATCATCAAGCAATTCGGGACAAATTGAGGTTGTATATTCATTCAGAAAGTTTGGATACATCGGAAAGATAAAAGCAAAAGGGTTTTACAAGGCAAAGAAGGTCATACAGAGCCGAATACAGAAGCAGTCTACAAATCACCAACATAATCGTCATCATCCCTCCTGTCGTCCCGCTCTCGACAATGAAGATCCATCAAAGGAGCTGTCACCGATCCTCCAACGTACCTGCGACCCCCTGGAACATAGAGCGGAGGAAGCAGAGGCCCCTGCCCGTACAGCAAGTACCACTCGTCATAGTCACGATCCGGGATCGTGAAGCGAAACCCAGGCCGGCCCACAAGAGCATCAGCTATCTCCTCATCTGAGATCTGAGCAGCCGGAGGAGGTGCGGAACAAGGGACTCGAGCCACCCCAGTAATCTGTCGAAGCAGCCTCTCACCCAAATACCACTAAAATGATTCAGCGTCGGAAAGCATGATCCAAAGGCATGAAGAATCATATGCCTCCACACGCTGGGGGGTATAGTAGAGAGGAAAGTTGGCGTATGGCATCCGAGCAAACTACAGCAAATGAAGTCATCACAATCAGCCACAGTGCAGCATGAGGGATAAGGAAGTGCATGTGGTGATACAAAGACGGCTCAATGTCATCTCGTATCCTCGGCGCGAGATGGGCAAAATGGTCATAAAAGCAAGTCTGGGCAAGGGCACACATAACGGTCAGAGAAAGAAAGAAGGCAAATGTCTCCAGGGAAGGTTAAAAAGAATACCTCTACGACAGGCCAGAAACCTGTGAAGGACCGGCTATTCCGAGAGGTCTTATCCAAACTCAGGAAAACATGAGTCAAGATAGCCCCGTTCCAATTGTAGTGATGGTAAAGATCCTCAATCAAACGAAGAAATTTAGGATCGATCCTCTCGTTCGCGTGACAGAAAAGGAAGGACCCGAAGGCGTAAGCAATCATGGCCCATGCTTTGTGGAGGGCCTCTAGCTCGGTAGTAGGGGTGACGATAGCAAAGGTATTGTAGAACCATCGCAATTTTACTTGATGGCCCTGGAACTCATCCTCAGGTGGGACGTCACCCACAAGCCGTAGCCAGTCAGTGGAAGTGATGGGAGCAAGAGAGCCGACGTGGGGAACAAGTGCCCCATGGAATGGAAAGTCAATTTGCATATATATGTCCAGGGGAGTTATTCCCCACTCGCCACAAGGGAGTTAAAAGGTGTGGGTCTCATCCCGCCACCTTTCACAAAGAGCCGCCAGCAGCATGCGGTTGGCATTGTTATTATGGAAGCGCAAGGTAAAGAGGCCAGCAAAAGGAGTGTCAGCCAGAACTCGTTCAAGCAAAGGCTGTGAGTGTTTCACCCAGTCATCCCAATGATCTCTAGTACCTCGACCCTTGATGGAGGAAAGAGGTTGGTGCTCCTTAGCCAAGGAACACATATGGGCTCCTCGGCGGATAATGAAGGCCGGATCATCCTCATCGATCACCCGTCGTCCTCTTGTACCATCCGCCATTGAATCCTACAAGCTTAGCGAGGTGAGTCTCTACTTTTTACCCGTTAAAATCCAAATCATTATCCAGGAAACCCTTGAAATTCGGACTTACATTCAAATACAAAATCCTATGTCCAAGTCCATGTGTTGCCTAGGATAAGTGTTGGCCCCATCGAAGAAGGCAAGGCCCACCTTAAAGAAGGTTGCATGCCATGACCTAGGTAAGGAAAGTCCATCATCCAAGGACACATTTTGGACAACAAATGCACTCAAGTGCCATGAGATCAAAGGGATAAGAATCCAATTCCATATGAGAAATCCCTCTTCAAAGTCCTTATGTGGCCAAGGATTGGTTCACTTCTCATACCAAGGCCATGATTCTCATTTAAGATGTTTCCATCTTTTTTTTTTACACATATACATGGACAAGTGGGGAATAGGAAGGAAATGGGCCCCCAAGAGCGACCTAAGTACCTCATCTCAATGGAATGAAGGAGCACATAGCCCATTTGAAGAACATGAGGACCCATTCATGGGTTAACCATGGGCAACCCTATGTGCATCACCTTGATGAATGTTTTAACCATGAGAACACAACATGGCGGTCTACCCACAAATGTATGAATCAAAGAAGCCAATGGTAAAAATTTGATGCACATAGCCCACATGAAGAATCAAAGTTGGAAATGTCCATGCAAGGACAAGTTTGGGCAACTTATGTGCACCAATTGCTTTACAAAAGGGGTCCATTTGAGCACAAGAGGGTGTGGCTTGATGAGTCACCCAACCATCATAAAAATGGCTAAGAATGGTATACATAGCCCACTTGAAGATCAAAATCCAAAATGCCCCAAAACATGGGACAAAATTGGGCAACTTATGGGTATCATTCTTTCCCACAAATTGAAAGAAAAATCACTCATCTTTAAGGATGATGGTGGATGACCCACCAAGCACCCCAAGAGAGGTTCAAGAAGTTATGAATGTGTGGATAGCCCACTTGATGAGAGTCATCTTACTGAGGTCAGTGGTATTAAAGGAAGCTCTTGGGATCCACTTTCCCACAACATGAGAAAACCATTTGAACTTAGTGAGATGGTTGAAACAACTCACTCATGGGACTTATAGATGATCAAGTAACTCAAATCCTCCATCCATCCAAAAGAAAAAGGCATGAAAGGAAATAATCCTACATGAACAAAGTGTAGTGGTGCACACATGGTCCAAAGAAATGCACAAGTTTCAATGAGGGCCCAAAAGCCCATCCATATGGAAAAATTCTAAGGAGCCGACCACACTTTGTACATAAGGATGTACATCATAATCAAGAAATGATGGAAGATTTGGGCTACTTGTCCATAAAGGCCCAACTAGAAAAATTAGCCCACTTGAGATCCAAGTGAAGAATGGGCTAGTCACCTTTGAATGGGCTAGCCACCTTTGTCCATACACATGTGAAGAAAGATGAGGCCACCCAAAGTGAGCCCTATGAGCCCAAAACTTGAGGTGGGCCCTACCATTCCTATGGGCCCTAACCTTGAAAAGAAGCTGGAAAAGGAAAGGAAGCTCCAAAGGAAATGACATGAAAAAGAAAGCATGAAGGAGCCCAAAATGAAGCATTAGGACCCATCAAATACACCAAGGGCCATGACTTCACTTTGAGCCCATTTGATACACATAAAAGTGGCCCCAACTCCCATGAAGGAAGATAGGATATTTTGCCATGCACACTTCATGGACATGGCAAAATTACCCTTTACATACACATAAAGGGAGTGTGAAAGAAGAAAAGAAAGAATGAAATAGAAGCTTGCAATGTCCTTCTCCATGCACCACCTTGAGAAGAGGTTAGAGATGAAGAAACGGCCAAAAAGACTTGAGCCCACCTTGACTCCTTTGGAGTAGCTACATGAAAAAAGAAAGGAAACATGAGAAGAGACAATGAAGAAGAAAAAGGACAAGAGAGAAAAGGGAGTGGTACATACCTTTACCACTCACCAAAGGGGGACCACCTTGCTGTCCCAAAGCTTCACTAAGGCCCACCACTTGAAAGGAGCAAGGGACCACCAAAAGAAAGAGAAAAACTTTATGAAAGAGAGAGTATGAGAGAGAGAAGAGAGAGATTACACGTTGGAGGGGCCAAGGGTGCCCCATGTTATATAGAAAAGGGGAGGACACCCCTTTACCTGACCCACTGGAAAAACCAGTGGGCAGGGACGGTTTGGGCGGCACCCAGGGGGCCGTCCGTCCTCCCACCTGGTTGAAACGACCCCTCACCCCCTCTCCTTGGGAAGAACTCCTCCTTGGGAAGGGTGGTTGCAAGTGAATCTTGTACCTCCATGTAAGAGTGAAGTGATGGAAGAGAAAGATGATAAAAAGTAAGGAATCTCACCAAAATCTCATCTTATGAGAAATTGGGGAGAAATTGGCTTGATGATGTGGAAAAAGCTCCATGGAATTTTAAAGAAAAAGAAAAGGAATTGACTTGGTCAAACAATGATCTCAACCGTCCAAAGTCATGGCCTAATGATCTGAACCATTCTAAGAAGAATCCTCAAAATTTCCAACCTTGATTGCTGCCAGCATGTACATATTCGTGGTCCGAAGACCTTAAACTACGTCGGGATCAAGATCCCAAGAGATTTTCAATAAAAGTCGGTAGCGGTCTTGATCGTTCGAATCAAGATCCGCCAACACCGGACATTTTTCAAAAATCACAAAAAAATGTGTTTTTCCAGCATCGCTTGTACAAAGTTTTTGGTCCAAAGACCTTAAACTACGTCGAGATCAATATCCCGAGAGAATTTTAATAAAAACCGACATCGATCCCAACCGTTCAGGACAAGATCTGATGACTTGGATCATCTTGAAAAATCACAAAAAGAATGTATTCTCAGCATGTACATATTCGTGGTCGGAAGACCTTAAACTACGTCGGGATCAATATCCCGAGAGAATTTTAATAAAAACTGACATTGGCCTCGACCGCTCGGATCAAGGTTCAATAACCCGGATCATTTTCAAAATACCAAAAAGATTTTGAGCTTTCCATAAAAACCAGTATCAATCTCGACTACTCGAGTTGAAGCCGGGAACTTTTTCAAAACAGAAACAAAAAAAAAATCACCATCAATTGCAACTACATAAATTTATCTCCAGCGGTCCGAAGACCTAACAATACACTGGGATTAATGTTGAGCTCTTAATTGTGCATATTCTAATCCCAATTCATCACTCATTATGCTTGTTTTCATGGTTTATAAACTAAACTAATGCATGGATTTGTGATTGTAGGGATGAGAGAGAGGAATCATCAAATGGAGACTTAAGGATACCATTTAGAAGCAAAGAAGATCAAAGGACCAAGTGTGAAAGGGTGGAAGAAAGAAGCAAAGAAGAGAAGAAAAGAAGGAAGACAAGACACCCAAGACAGGTCGTCAGACCGGTTGTCCAAGGCCCAGGACCGGTCATCCGACCGGTCCGATCACTCAACAGAGGGGCCCCGAGGCCACAACTCTCTGGACTGTCTGAGACTGGTCGTGCGATCGGTCGCCCACTACTACAATCGGTCGTGCGACCGGTCCTTGAATTAATTTTCTAGGGTGAAAATTTCAAAAACTCTCTGGACACTTTTGACGTTTTTGAGATCGGTCGTGCGACCGGTCGTCTGCATAATGAAGTGTGTTCTACAAGCTCCGATTTTCTCTGCGCACTGCGTACTCTTACATAATTTCTGGAAGATTCTGATGCTGCGGAGCCTCCCTACTATAAAAGGACACCTAGGGATCGTTCCTAGGGTATCTTAGAAGAGTTTGAGCAAGGTGGGAGGCGGCGGAAGTGGATTTCGGAGTTCCACAACTCCTTCTAGTCTGTTGTTATTTTTATGTTTTTCTTAGTTGTTTCATGTTTCATTGGATCATGAACAGCTAAACCTCTTAGCTAGGGCTAAGAGGTGAAGCTTGTAGTGAATCTAAGATGTTTCAATTCATTTAAAGTTGGTTTTAAGATTGGCTTTCATGTTTATGAACAATGGTTTGAAGTTTAATTCAAGTTCTAAGTAGTTTTTCTTAGTCTTATGATGACTCATGGATGTTTGAAAGAATTGCTTGAGTTCTTAATTGTTGTATGCTAACCTAGACCTATATGATCTAAGGAATTGGAGTACGCTCTAGTACTATGATCTTCATGTGGGAACTTCCTGCCAAAGTTCCACTTTTCTGGATTTCTATTGTATGGTGGACTGTGTATGTGATTTGAATCAAGTTCAAGTCATGATCTAGCTTTGTCTTGTGACAGGCCTTAGTGATGGTTATGATTATGAACTTAGTCTATTGGAATTGGGATTGACCTATGCACTTGAGCATGCTCATCCTAGCTTGCATTGAGTGAATCATATACATTGATCTTACATATGGCAGATTGTTGGTTTTAACAGCTCTATCATCCGACTAGATAGATTTTACTTTCGATTCTAGTTGAGAAAGTGAGAAACCATAGCGAATTGAGCATCAAGGATTGCTACAAGTGGATCCTTGAATCCCTAGTGCCTTTTTTATAATTGTTTACTTCAGTTTAGTTCAACATTGCTACTTACATCAATCTACTACAAATCTAGTTGTTAGCTTCTCAATAGAAACTATTAGATGTGTTTGTGAATTCCTCCATAAGTCCCTGTGGATCGACCTTGGTCTTACCGAGATTATTACTACATCGCAATCCTACACTTGGGGAAGCGAACAATTAACTTCTCAGGGGCTTTCTTTCCCAACAAGTTCTAGACATGGCTGACACTTGACCGTACGGGTGTCTGGAATCTTCTAAAAATAGGTAAAGGCTGAGGCGGGTAGAACCCCGTGATCCTGTTCGTGTTGAACGCACCGTGATAGACAACCTTGATTTGGAAGTCATTGTTGAATCTGACAGATGTTCCCGGTTCCTAAAACTCATGAAGGGAATTAAGGCAGTTGGGAGGTGAAGCGCACCCTCACGGAATTGTGAGCAACATAAAGCCCCAAACTAGATTGACAAAGGGAAATGTGAGGATGTGGCTCATTCTGTGGCGGAAGGAGTCTGTCAGACGATACGTGGTCTATGTGCATTGCACATGAGGAACAGGCAACTTTGTGGGTGTGTTGACTGAAAACCCTCAAAATCTCCTCATCCGAAGATGAAAAACTACGGCACTTAACTGTGTGAGATTCGTCTTGCTCGCTGACGTAAAATGGATCGCGTGCCTTACCAGCAGTAGAAGTTGGAAGTGGATGAAAATTCCATACCTTTCCCTTCATTTCAAAAAAATCGAAAAATACCAAAACATTGCAAAATCATCTTCCAAAAATCACAAAATATTTCCCTTGCTTTCAAGCCAAATATTCTCAAAATCACAAAAATATTTCATTTGTTTTCAAATAACCAATCTTTATCTTGACTTAGGTAAAAGATTCGGACCAAATATTTGCAAAAAATCACAAAAATTGTCACTATCCCCAGCACTGCACTTCAGGAGTCCCGAACTCCGCTCACTTATTTCGTAGATTGGGATGACGAATCCGATCGCCCACAAATTGGAATCTTAACCAAAACTGGCGACCAAACACCATCCCAATCACATCTATGCCCAGAAGAACATCTTGAAGTCTATAACATCCTTCGTCCATTCTCATTAGTAAAGAAACAGCATCTTGGGACGATGGACCTGATTGACCACGGGTTGGGATCTTGACCAACCCACTGACCAAACATCCGCATTGAAAAGAAAATCCCCAGGGGAGCACAACCCTGCAAGCAATAAGCTCAAAATTCTCTACACCCACAACAAAAGCAAAATCATCGAACTGAAAAGGAATGAGCTAAACCATACATCCATCATCAAATATGCATCTACATGCATCGCATCAATCATCATGTTTTACCTACTTTCAAAATAAAAGTCGGTCAGCCAAAGACCCCACAAGCATCCCTAGTGAAGGCTTGTGCAAACCAGATTTCCATTTCAAAAAGACAAAAAATATTCCTATTTGTAAATAAAAACCCCACAGAGTATCACTCCCCAGAGTGGGTATCTTTTCAAAAATCCAAAAAACATTTTCCCAGTAGAGCGTTCGGCCTCCAAAACACCGAGAGATCTTCCATATCTCTGGGTAGGAGCTAACACAAAAATCAAATAAGATCCGATGTCTCGCGGTTTCCCCGGAGATCATCGGATCCAATGCACTCAAGGTACAGTCGAACTGAACTCCAGTGTTAGTGCGGTCGTACCACATGCCAAGATACGAAAAGATGAAAGCCAAAAGGCTCAGTCAAAGAAACCATTTGAACAGGTGGAAACGATGAATTGTAACCTAAGTATCAAAATCAGCAGATTGGGTGGAAAGAGTTCACCCGCACATACCTAGGCGTGAATGCCTGAAGTACCTTGACTGATTCCAAGTCGGCGTAGTGGACTCCTGTAAGACTACATGACGCAGGGCAGCTAACCACTTTGACAGTCAAGCGAAACAAGTACTCCTGGAGTGATCCGGGAAAACATCATACAATCAATCTCAGGGTCAGTAACCTTGTAAGACTACGACGCAGAGGTTTTGCTGTGCCTTTCCGATGTTAGTACCGATCGGGAATGGAAGGGTTGCGATTGGGTACCCAGGTTGCAGCACACTGCAGGGACAATCGCAACGTTTTCTCCAAACTCCCGCGGTATGTGCGAGTTATCAATCTCCAAACAATCAACTGATTCAGATACAAAGGACAACAAAGATTCCAGACCACAATTTAGGAAAGAATGAATTGCAAACCAAGCATCAAAACCAGCAGATCGGGTGGAAAAAGTCCACCTGCACATACCTAGGCGTGGATGCCTGAAGTACCTTGACTGATTCCAAGTTGGCGTAGAGGACTCCCGTAAGACTACATGACGCAGGGCAGCTAACCACTTTGACAGTCAAGCGAAATAAGTACTCTTGGAGTGATCCGGGAAAACATCATACAATCAATCATAAGGTCAGTATCCTCGTAAGACTACGACGCAAAGGCTCTGCTGTACCTTTTCGATGTTAGTACCGATCGGGAATGGAAGGGTTGCGATTAGGTACCCAGGTTGCAGCGCATGCAGGGACAATCGCAACGTTTTCTCCAAACTCCCGCGATATGTGCGAGTGATCAATTTCCAGATGATCAACTGGCACAGATGCAAAGACAAGCAAATATTTCAAACCATGATCTATGAATGACCGGGTCAGAAGTGGGGTGTCCACTCGCTTTGGCATTTGGTTGCACGCAACCTCTGCCAAAGAGGGGCATCTGTAGACACCCCACCTTCGGCTACAATGTTGGTAGGGATAGCTGAATGAATGGAGGACTATACACCTAAATCCCATGTCCAAACTCAGCCAAACTCACCCTTGTAAGCCCCAATCCATAGCCCAACTCAAGCCTGAACCCAGTTAACTCGCCCCTAAACATCAGCTTGAAAACCCCCCCATAAGAAAACCCAGTCAAAAAAGTCCTAAAAAGTCAAACTCGGCGAGTCAACCGCTGAGTCAAATCGCCAAGTCAACCCATCGAGTCAACTCACCGTGTCAACCTATCCCCCAAACCCAGTCAACTCACCGAGTTCCAAGCCACAGCCTCGAAGCATGTCCGTACTGCTCGCTGAATCCCGAGAACGGCCGTACGGGCGACCCCCTGGGTGTCGCACAAACTTATTTACGCATTCTCTTGAAATTGCGTCGGGTAGTCTAACACGACACCCTATGCATACACGTGCGGAAGCTTAAAGAGCAACTAAAATTATGGCTAAACCTATAGGAGGGGGGTGATTAGGACCTTTTTAAAATCTTTTCACCTACTTAACAAATTTAACAAATTGAACTACGTAAGCGATAACACTTTGGCTTCCAAGCCTAAGTGGGTCCAATCAAATGACTAGCATATAATAAAAGCTATAAACAACCTAGTCTAAACAAGCATAGATTAATTAAATGATTAAGCTAATGAAGAACCTAATCTATGCTACTCAAATAGACTTGAGTGAGGATGGATCAAGAAGTTCAAGTCCACTTGAGGTAGTGAAAGTACATCTTATGAGTGTGGATGTGCCTATCAAGTGCCTAGCATACATTCCTAACTAAGCATTCATAATCAACAAGTTAAACGCAATGCATAAGTAGAAATGTGCTCAAGAACAATCACAAACACAAGGATGTATAGTGGTTCGACTACGTGTCTACTCCACTCCCGGTTCAAGTACTCAACCCCTTTGAGCACACCGGCATTCACTGGGGAGTTTAAATCTGGTTCCTCCCAACCAAGGTGTTTTAATTCGGATCCACCCAACCAGGGAGTTTACAGGTTCCTCCCAACCTACACGTTTGCACCCGTGTTGGTGGCCCCCTTGGAGACTCTGTTTAGGCCGACTAATGTGCCAAGGAACGGCTGAGTCCCTAGATTTTAGGCCCAACTAATAGGCCAAGGATTGGCTAACGACCCTAGGTCGAGTTTGTCAAACAAACTCTACACTCAACTCCCGCAGGGAATTTAGTGGATGGACTCCTAACAAGACAACCTTACTTGTCGGATTGAGCCCCTTTGTAGCGCCGCTTCGGGTTGCTTCTTCTCGCTCTCCCGTGCTTAAATCAGCTCCCCTTGTGCTCCCCCGATCTTTGACGCCACCGCTTTGCCAAGGCTTCAGCTCCAAGTTCAGCTACCATGCATGTGATGTTCCATTGGAGATGCCCAAGGTGTAGGGAATGGTGAATCCTCTACAAATGGTAGGAAATGGGTTTCCTAGAGGAATACACCTATTTGGACTCCTAGGTAGTATTTAAACAAGGGATTTAACTATCATCAAGGTGTCTAAACCCTAGGAATCAAGAGGGAACAAGTCCATTCTCAAGATGCCATTGAATGGCCCAAGCTTGTGATGAAAACACAAGGAGAATGACTTGCTTTGGGTTTGGAATAGAGCCTCTAATGATCTCTAGTAATGATGGCTTCTATCTCCTCAAAATCCCCTCTATTGGCTCAAAAACGAATCCCCCATCTTAAATAGATTTTCTTCCAACGGTCAAAAAACGGGCAGATTCGCGCATCTCTGATTGATCGGAAGAAGGTCTGATTGATCGGAGACCTGTCCGATTGATCGGAGACAAGTCCGATTGATCGAAAATCTATCCAGTGAAGTCTCTGGAAGATATTCCGATTGATCGGAACACTGTCCGATTGATCGGACGGACCCCTTCCAATGGATCGGAAGACTGTCCGATTGATCAGAAATATGTCTAGTGGATTTTCAAGGTTGCTAGAAAAATTTTCGATTGATCGGAGCTTCTGTCCGATTGATCGGAGTCCTATCGGAGCCAACGTCCGATTGTTCGGAGATCAATCGAAAACTGCTGTTTTGAGCTGTTTTGTTTACAGCAGCTTCCACCTCTTAAATTAGTCTAACTTATCATGTTTTTCATGGAGTTCTAAGACTAATGATGATGACTAAGGGTATACCTAGTTGGTCCGAGTCATCTAAGAGGTTATGGGTTAGGTTTTGTCAAGGTTAAGGCACACCAAGGCATCACTTTTACCTGTTTCTTCTTCCTTGATGCAGCAGGGCCACTTGAGTCTTTGGTCTTCATCTTCATTAAGCTCAATCGACACTAGACTCACTGACCTAAGTAATTGACAAACAAGGTGCACTAGTATGCCACAGAAAAGTGCACTAACAATCTCCCCCTTTGTCAATTACTTACAAAAACCTAACCTACCAAAACAAAATACATGTACAAGAGATTACATTGATAAAGCATTAAATACAAGACTCTTGACATGCCTAAACTAAGCTGCTCCTCTTCAGATTGCTCCCCCATAACTTGTCAATCCCTGCATCACAAAACATAGCAAACTAGTTTTGGTGGGACTTAATCTTTCTCCCCCTTTTTGTTAACAATTGACAAACTATTCTCTCCCCCTTAATGATATATCAATTAAGGTTAAGGTAAGAGAAGATAGTATGTCGCAGTTATAACTATAAGCACATGCTAACTAGAGAGAGTATAGGGTGCATGATCATATAAAACATGGAGCATGCTAAGGAACATGATTAACAAGAAAATGTAACTATCTAAGCATAGTTAATCATGCTTAATTGGTCAAAAATATACATTTGCAATAAAAGCACAAAGGGCTTATAGCCTAATCAAACAACCTCCCCTATTGGTATATCAAGACCAATACTAAGCAAAGATTAGCATACAATGAGGCATAAAACTCAAGATGATTAGCTAATCTAAGCAGGATGATAATCTAGCAAGCAAATGTATCAATTAAAAGCAAGGCTAAATTATTAAAATTTGGGCTAATGAGGCTTGAATCCTCTGATTTGCCCATACACACAGAAATGAGGCTGAAATCCTCAGATTTTCCTATTTAAGCATTTCTAGCTACCCTCACTAACGATGTTTAGTTTAATTAGCCTAAGGGTAACTAATTTCCTCAACACCCTCATAAAATGTAGCATAAGGTGAGGGGTTGGGAACTCTTTCTCCTAGAAGGGATAGCAGTTGGGATCCCCTCTTAGATAAGCCGGAAGAGGGGTTGTGGTAGAGGCCGTGAGAGCTAGATCTTTATGTTGGCTCTCATCACTAGCGCAGTCACTAGATTCGGACTCCTCCGTACCATCCCAAGTGGCAGCCATTGCCTTTTTACCTTTCGGTTTAGGCCCTTCCGGACCTTCCCGGGCAATATGGCCATGTTGACCGCAATCGTAACACCGGACGGATGAAGGTTTGGATGATTTTCCTTTATGTTTATCACCCTTCTTGTCCTTCTTGTCACGGCTATTCCCTCTATCAAACTTGAGGAATCTCTTGAATTTTTTGTTTAATTTTTCTTCCTCATCATCGCTATCTTCCTCCGACTCACTCTTAATTTTCTTATGTTTGTGAGAGGATATTAAAGCGATGTTTTTCTTCCTAGAGGGGGCCTTAAAGTGTAGTTCATAAGTTTGTAGGCAACCTATGAGTTCTTCTACTTTCATGTTATCTATGTCTCTACACTCCTCTAAGGCAACTATCTTGGAGTCAAATCTATCCGGGAGGGACCTAAGTATTTTTCTACAAATCCTACCCTCCGGAACCTGATCACCCAAGACAAACATAGAGTTGCAAATATCTGACAATTTAGTATAAAACTCCATAAAAGTTTCAGTCTCTTCCATCCTAATGTTTTCAAATTTGGTGGTTAAGAGCTGAAGCTTCGAGCGTCTTACTGTGCTAGTTCCCTCGTGGGTAATCTCAAGTATATCCCACGCTTCTTTTGCAGTTGCGCATGTGAGAATGGGCTGAAATTCATCCGGGGATACCGCACAGCAAATCGCATTGAGAGCTTTGGCATTTGCCATGTATTGAGCTCTCTCTATGTCATCCCATTTGGAATCATCTTTGGGAATGACAATGACTTTCCCATCAACCTCCACTTGCTCGGTGGGCAAGGTATATCCAGTTTGTGTGCTAAGCCACACCGAACGGTCCATGGATTGGAGAAAAATTCTCATTCTAGCCTTCCAATAAGCATAGTTGGACCCGTCAAAGAAAGGTGGACGATTGGTGGTACTCCCATCTCGGTTAGACATGATGCTAGTGCTCCGGTATCGGATCTTACTCTAGACGGTTACGTCTTCGAAGAGCAACCCGCTCTGATACCAATTGAAATTACGTCGGGTAGTCTAACACGACACCCTATGCATACACGTGCGGAAGCATAAAGAGTAACTAGAATTATGGCTAAACCAATAGGAGGGGGGTGATTAGGACCTTTTTAAAATCTTTTCGCCTACTTAACAAATTTAACAAATTGAACTACGTAAGCGATAACACTTTGGCTTCCAAGCCTAAGTGGGTCCAATCAAATGACTAGGATATGATAAAAGCTATAAACAACCTAGTCTAAACAAGCATAGATTAATTAAATGATTAAGCTAATGAAGAACCTAATCTATGCTACTCAAATAGACTTGAGTGAGGATGGATCAAGAAGTTCAAGTCTACTTGAGGTAGTGAAAGTACATCTTATGAGTGTGGATGTGCCTATCAAGTGCCTAGCATACATTCCTAACTAAGCATTCATAATTAACAAGTTAAATGCAATGCATAAGGAGAAATGTGCTCAAGAACAATCACAAACACAAGAATGTATAGTGGTTCGACTACGTGTCTACTCCACCCCCAGT
Source organism: Liriodendron chinense (assembly GCA_003013855.2). Taxonomy (NCBI): domain Eukaryota; kingdom Viridiplantae; phylum Streptophyta; class Magnoliopsida; order Magnoliales; family Magnoliaceae; genus Liriodendron; species Liriodendron chinense. The sequence goes on from PVNU02000719.1 coordinate 422,211, forward strand.
TCAAGTACTCAACCCCTTTGAGCACACCGGCATTTACTGGGGAGTTTAAATCTGGTTCCTCCCAACCAAGGTGTTTTAATTCGGATCCACCCAACCAGGGAGTTTACAGGTTCCTCCCAACCTACACGTTTGCACCCGTGTTGGTGGTTCCCCCTTGGAGACTCTGTTTAGGCCGACTAATGTGCCAAGGAACGGCTGACGTACCTAGATTTTAAGCCCAACTAATAGGCCAAGGATCGGCTAACGACCCTAGGTCGAGTTTGTTAAACAAACTCTACACTCAACTCCCACAGGGAATTGAGTGGATGGACTCCTAACAAGACAACCTTACTTGTCGGATTGAGCCCCTTTGTAGCGCCGCTTCGGGTTGCTTCTTCTCGCTCTCCCGTGCTTAAATCAGCTCCCCTTGTGCTCCCCCGATCTTTGATGCCGCCGCTTTGCCAAGGCTTCAGCTCCAAGATCAGCTACCTTGCATGTGATGTTCCATTGGAGATGCCCAAGGTGCTAGGGAATGGTGAATCCTCTACAAATGGTAGGAAATGGGTTTCCTAGAGGAATACACCTATTTGGACTCCTAGGTAGTATTTAAACAAGGGATTTAACTATCATCAAGGTGTCTAAACCCTAGGAATCAAGAGGGAACAAGTCCATTCTCAAGATGCTATTGAATGGCCCAAGCTTGTGATGAAAACACAAGGAGAATGACTTGCTTTGGGTTTGGAATAGAGCCTCTAATGATCTCTAGCAATGGTGGCTTCTATCTCCTCAAAATCCCCTCTATTGGCTCAAAAACGAATCCCCCATCTTAAATAGATTTTCTTCCAACGGTCAAAAAACGGGCAGATTCGCGCATCTCCGATTGATCGGAAGAAGGTCCGATTGATTGGAGACCTGTCCGATTGATCGGAGACAAGTCCGATTGATCAAAAATCTATCCAGTGAAGTCTCTGGAGGATATTCCGATTGATCGGAACACTGTCCGATTGATCGGACGGACCCCTTCCAATGGATCAGAAGACTGTCCGATTGATCAGAAATATGTCCAGTGGATTTTTAAGGTTGCTGGAAAAATTTCTGATTGATCGGAGCTTCTGTCTGATTGATCGAAGCTTCTGTCCGATTGATCGGAGTCCTATCGGAGCCAACGTCCGATTGATCGGAGATCAATCGGAAACTGCTGTTTTGAGCTGTTTTGTTTACAGCAGCTTCCACCTCTTAAATTAGTCTAACTTATCATGTTTTTCATGGAGTTCTAAGACTAATGATGATGACTAAGGGTATACCTAGTTGGTCCGAGTCATCTAAGAGGTTATGGGTTAGGTTTTGGTCAAGGTTAAGGCACACCAAGGCATCACTTTTACCTGTTTCTTCTTCCTTGATGTAGCAAGGCCACTTGAGTCTTTGGTCTTCATCTTCATTAAGCTCAACCAACACTATACTCACTGACCTAAGTAATTGACAAACAAGGTGCACTAGTATGCCACAGAAAAGTGCACTAACATCTGTCACTGCCCGCTGCTATAAATACCCCATCTCCCCTTCACATTCGACATCCACTTCCCCTCTCTTCAGTCCGAGAGCTCTAAGTCCACCTCCAGCCCATTCCTCCACCAAGGAGAGCCCGAGTGAGAAGAGCCTAGCCCTGGTCCAACCCAGCCTGACCACTAGTCCAAGTCTCCCAAGCCACCCAAGTCTCGATCCAGCCACTCGAAGCAGACCCTTGCCATACCTTCGTCCATCTAGCTACTCTATCATCAGCATCATCTCATTCGCATCTAGCATAAGTGCAACATTTACTTTTCTTCCAACCCCCCTGCTTCACTACAAGCACTTTGATTATTCAAATACACAACATGCATCCTGCATAAAGCACCTGTCAGTTCGAGCATATGCTCTGGCCTTGCCTGTTAATGGAAACCTGCCCACCAGAAACTCTTACTATTTAGACCTGCATTCATGTACATATCACTACAAGCACCTTGATTATCCAAACACACAACATGCATCCCGCATAAAGCACCTGTCAGTTCGAGCGTATGCTCTGGGCTTGCCTGTTAATGGAAACCTGCCCATCAGAAACTCTTACTGTTCAGACCCGCATTCATGCATAATATCATTCATGAGAATGTACGAGGACTAAAACAGACTTTCAAGTATTAGTTTAATTCTATGAAGTAGAGACCGTACTTCGGTACGGGCAGTGTGTGGGGTGCTTAACCTCTTCCCACCCTGTAACCGTGATCCCTTACCTCGAATCTCTTGCCGCAGATCAAAAGGAGTCATTTTAGAGGAAGAAATCTTCGGATCCCCTTCTCTAACGTTTCTACGGGGTCTAGCCGACTGTAGATTCGAAGTAGCTGGCTAGTGGCGACTCTGGTCTTATACGAACTCATCCAAACACATCCATCTTAACACGACAACCGAACAAAAGCCCTCGAGAACGAGGCAAGCCAGTGGCACAAACGGCGATTCGCGCGCACGCACCTCTTCTTCTTTTTTCGAAAGGAAATGGAGAACGTTCGGGAGCGCGAAAAGGCGAGGGTCCACACTCGCTTCGTCTTTCGAGAACAATAAATGAGAATAGGAAAATCAGAGCCCACATTAACACCAGGTATGGAAGAAATCCTGTCACGTATTGTACTACCAATCTTCAAAGATGATGTGAAAATAGAATGCCAATACATATTTTCCTTCTTGCTCTCAAATCAATCGAAATTGGACTTGAGAGCAGGGGGGCTGACTATTATGGGTTAATTTGGGATGCCCCGTACTTACCTGGTCGAAGCTACACACGAATGTGAACTGACATTCTCTACTTCCATGCTCGAATGCTCAAACGCTAGGATTAGCTACGTCCGTACTTTGCTAATGTTTGCTTGCTTATTCGATATAAGCGGTTAGCATTCTTCGATACACGACTGACCTCTCCTGGTTGGAGCGGTCGGTATCTCTCACCCGATCACACCTGAATAATCACCTACTTCTCTCACCCGCGACCGACCCCTAACGAGCGGACTTGCTAATTGATCATAACCGACGGAGCGCCACCCCCCAAATGACCAAAACTCAATCGCGTGTTCCATAAGTCACAAGATTCACCTTTCCACTAATATGAGAGATATCTGCACTACGCAGATAATCTCACCAATCTCTCCAAGACAATCACGTATCTACCCATGATCTTGACCCATCCAAAGTAGGAGATAAATCTTGACAGCAAGTAAGATCCTACTCGAATACGGTAACAATATACGTTATAAATATCCCTCCGTGCTACGATTAAAGGTATGCGTACAGAAATACTAAGACTCATTCCTCTTCGGTGATTATCCTACATCCACTAACTTAGGCATCGTAGGGCCATCAGCTAGAACCACCGGCGGCCGTCTAACCCTTGGTGGTATTTGCAGGTTCTAGCTCGCACATCTTCCTGATCATCCATCAATCCAACGGCAAAGATTCAAGTTGGTCCCTGATCAACTAGTTGATCTACGATCAACATTTGGTGACGAGATTTAACGTCAACACTATACATGCACCCGGGAGGAGGTCCTTCTCTTTCTCAAACTTTGGCAACATGCTCCCACCAACCTAGTCTAAGTGCATGTGTCATACCACATGCGCCTGGACGTCCTTCCCTAGCTTGCAACTCTGAAAACTGCACTGCACATCTCTCTGCACTTCACATCTCTCTGCACTCCACTACACTGCATACCTGCACACATGCACTACATTGTACGACTTATTTACATAAAAATGGTTTCCATTTACTTTAAGTTATTTATGTAAATAAGGAAATACCACATTTGGATTCAATAAAAAATACTAAAAAAATAAATTCTGAACAACGAAGATTTTGATTTTCCATCCGAAGTACAAATCGCAACTTTTTGGCACTCCCTAAAAAGTTCGTCTTTTGAATGGAGGGTTTTTCTTTGAATCTAAACCATCCAAAAAATCTGAAATACCCTAATTAGGCTAAAACACCAAAGAGCAGTAAAATATTCATAATATTTTACGGTCGATCTGTGGATATATTAAAAATCCAAATTTTTACTTAGAATTTTCAGGCATCTAAATGACTAGAATATCGTTTTAGTGCAAATTCATACAGAAATGGATCTATAACTTGATAATGTTCCTTGCCTCATGCATCAACATTCATTTTTGCTTAATAAATCATTCACTTGGTGTTAATCATTGTTGTTAATCATAAATCAGTACAATTAAGCGTTAAACAGGCCCAGTACTTAGTCATTTGCGACCCTGAAAAGTGCCCTGACGGCCCAAAGATTAACTGACGCAAAGCTAGATTTAACATCCTCCTATTATAAGGCAACTAAATCAAGCATTTGTGAGACACTAATCCCCACCGTTTATCGATTATCGGCATAAACAGGCATGTATCAGCCCCGATACTTAGCCATTCTCAGGCCCATAAATGTTCAATCCAGCTCATCGAGCTTGAACTCTCAAAGAAATATAGCTCGACACAGCTCATCCGAGTGATTTAATCTCTCGAAGTATCGATCATTAACAATAATGTGGTTAAAATAAGGATATCCATAAAGTGGATTAACTAAATCAAGTGTATAATTCACCTGATGCACTAAACATCAAACATAGTGCAATCCTTTTTCAAGCATGCAATACAGATCAATCATATTTACTCCTCATATCCACTACATGAACTCTATTCATCCCGGATTGAAGCCTGAAACTAAATCAAAGGGGCTATGGTTATCATCGAAAATCATAATCAAAGAGTTCTAAAACATCTGAAACAGTTATTATGAACTATTATCGCTGAAACCAGTTGATGTACTGCCCATCTAAAGCGGAGTCCGTTAGTTGAGCAGCTCAGGTAGTTACGGTGTGTCTTTCTGCAGTCACCCATCCACAGCGACGGTTACTAGCACTGTGTTACACCACCCAACAGCTATAATGTGTCTTCTTGTGGTCACCCATCCACAACGACGGTCACTAACACTGTATTGTATCATTTAACAGCCATGATGTGTCATCCAGTGGTCACCCATCCGCAGCAATGGTCACTAACACTGTGTTATACCATTTAGTATCCATGATGTGTCTTCCTGTGGTCACCCGTCTGCAGTGACGGTCAATGGCACTGTGTTGTACCATATGGCAGCCATAATATGCCTTCCTGCGGTCACCCATCCACAGCGATGGTCACTGGCACTGTGTTGAGCATGGCAACCATGGCTTGTCTTCCTGCGGTCACCCGTCCACAATGACGGTCACTAGCACTGTGTTGCACTACATGAGTATTGTGACATGTCTTCCTACGGTCACCCGTCCTCAGCGACGATCACTGGCACTATGTTGTATGACTCAGTTAAAATCCTGACTATTTCTCAACTATGAAAGCCCGAAAGAACATAGGACAGACATTTAACTTGTCTAAACGATGGCTCAGTTCATAAGAAACTTGAAACTTGGTCTCTATGATCGTGAACTCAAAGACCATAATCCCCGATGACTTAGTCACCTACTCGATCTATCCGAGCCTCTTTCCGAACACTTCATCTATTGTACAACTATCATTCATAGTGGAATCTTTGTCGCTTTGTGCCGTGGTTTTCTCCCATAAGGATTTCCACATAAAAATCTTTATGTTGTTTATGTTGTGTTTTACTCATGTTTATGCTCTTTTAATGCTTTATTTAATTTAACTATGATGCATGCATATATTTATTTTTACCTAATCAAGGGTGAACATTCATTAATGTAATTAAGGGTTCGTGACCAATTCATAGCCTGGAATGTAAAAGATCTCAGATCTCTGGAATAAAATTCTCCTTGTGATACCTCCTCTTGTGTACTTTGTGAATTCTTATGATTGTCTATGAATATCTCTATACTCAAAAACTCCCCAGAACAAGGAAACACAAGAAGGCTACCTTGCGCATTTTTTAGTTCTAACAGTAGGCATTATCGCGAGCAAATTTGACACTTAATCGCAATTTTGTTCCATGATTTAACCAAACTGTGTAAGACTTAGACCCATTGGAATTTTGTTCATTTGGTCGAATATCTGTTAGGTTGTTCAAATATATGTCAATTTGGCACAATTTTGATAGTAGTTGCGACCCATTGCTCTCATACGTGGGTATGATATACACAACCAAATTGTGGGAATCATCGAGGAATGAACATATTTATAAAATCACACTATGGTAAGGAACCTCAACCAATAAAATAATGAATATGAAATAGTAAATTTAAGAATAATGGTAAGAGATTGAAATTCGATAGTTTGATTAGGCAGTGGGTTTGTACTACGAAATGCATGCTAATAACAGTATAGGATAAGTGTAAGGGAGGAAGGTAAGTACCTTTTTCAGACAGAAGGGGATGGGAAGAAATGGAGGCAGACATGGACAAAGAGGGGGAATTGCAGAAATGGAGGTAGACACCTAATGCTCTGAATAGTAACCCCTATAGACCAATGTCTAGTGACAATCAAACACCCACTTTCAATTCTGTATGCTTCTAGTCACATTTGAATGAGTAGTTTCAAAAAATGCTGAATAATCAGAAAAATAGAGAAGAAAAGAAATGGTAAAATCTCTACATGGAACAAGATTGATATAAGAACAAACAAATCTAATGAGGGTTAAAAAGAAGGAAAAAGATTGTCGGAGAAGATTACCAGAAGATCTTAGAGTGCAAAGGGTCTAATCGAGACCAACGGCGTCGACGGAGGATGCCACTGAATAGACACTAAAATGCTGCTAGAATAATGGGATGCTGGATAGATCAAAGGTTAGGTTTGACGACCGGCTGTGAAAATGACTAGGGTTTTGACAGGGGCTGGATGCGGATCGAGCTTGGTGCGGACACTTAACACAGCTAGGGTTTTGATAGGGGTTGGGTGTGGAGAACGGATTTTGGGTTTTTTATCGGTGGATCCAGGGTCCTCACCTAATTCGGTCCCTAGTTTTTCATCCATTACACGTAAGTTCCACACGACCATCTCTCCAACTGGCAGCTACCACGTAGGGGTAACATCTTAGTTAGGGTTACCCGAGTAACACCTAATCCGCGCCCACCTGTAACGCCCCAAAATTTAGACTCTCATGGATGACACGATTGGCCAAATTTTTTAGTGTGAAATCATATGTGTTAGGGTTGCGTTTCCACACATTCACCCGTAAACACATACATGTGTGGCATTCATATCATAACGACGAAAAATTAATGTTCTTATTCTATAACTTTCTACTCTAGATTCTCAATCAAATGTACGAAAAGAAATCATGTCCAACTCAATGTTTTAGCTAGTGTGTCTCTGAGAGACTTATTACATAATCAAAGGAAATCAAATTTACTTTAATAAAAAACTAAACAAAAACATCTTCATGCTACTTCAGCTTCATCGTCTACCATTTGCTGCCACGAGCCTTCGTACTCCTCACCTTGTAAATCGGCCTCCTCTACTGGATCGTTACTTGCGATGTCTAGAATGGTGTTTTAAAAACACCGTCCCAGAAGGACGTGAGTTGCTCGCGATCAACTCAGTAAGGGTCACCCACCAAGAATATCACAACAATATTTAAACATAAAGAGCATACCCAATTCAAAACATGCTTGGAAAATCTTGTTTAATGTAATGCATGATATGTGTAACACCCCAGATTTTCGAGATTTATTTGAAAATTTTTGAAAATTCATTTTTAATTTATTTTTTATTAATTATCGTACATTTACCGTTGATTTGCGAATAGCGGGACATCCGTAGGAGATCCGATGGGGGAACCTTTACAAAAGTTACTTAGAATGATCCCATAGACATCGTAGAAAGTTCAGATTTCAAAAATCACGCACTTTTCAGATAATTACAAAAATGCCATTAGTTAAACTTAAGTTAAGATGCCATTTTTAAGTATTATAGTTTCTGATGATCACTTTCACGCAAAATCCTGGATTTAAGCTTTTGGGCACATATTAACCATACACATCAAATTTCAGCCCTTAAATCATAGTAGAAGTAGTCCGATTGTCAAATCAGCCCCTTAACCCTTGATTTTCATCTCCATCGAGTGAGGAAAGTATTGTTTAGTCGTAGTCGAATATTTCTCTTCATATGAGTGACTTGGATCATCTTTATCATGGACCAATAGTGTGATTTGAGTGCCCCACCTTAATAAGCATCTTTCTTATGCGCGAAGTTATCCCGTTATAAAAATTAACGAGTTACCAACTCTTTTTAAATCTGAACCTTTCAATTTATCCACTTCTCACTATCAATCGCTTCTCAAATTTAGACCACTTATTATACTCATATGACTACGAGTTTACACAAAATTTGGACCCCGATCTATAATCCTACACCGTTGAACCACAAAGTCAGCCCCTTCCTTTTCCGCCAAAAGTTGAAATTTCAGATCTAGGCATTTCTCACCATCAATCAACCACTAAACTTTGTACAATTGTTTGCCTATCATGACTACATATTTTCTCAAAATTTGGGCCCTGATTATCAAGCGTAGACTGTTAATTGAGATCAAGCCCATTTTAGCACCTGTTGGGCCATTTTCAAGGATCGTCCAATCTAGAATGTACATCATCAAGAAATTTATGTATTTTGACTCTACTCTTCGAGCTTGATAAGATGAACGGATTGGAATTGATCATAGATCATCCAAATATTGAGATTTGAGAAACCCACCTCAAGAAGTTGTTATACAAGACTTCGCGTGCACATTCCTCTCCATATTTCTACTACGCACCTCCAAATCCTTCTCCTAACTCTAGCCTCCATGCCCTAGAGAAAGAGAGAAAGAGAGAGAGAGAGAGAGAGAGAGAGAGAGAGAGAGTTCTTTCTCATATTTTTCCAGCGGCTAGGATCTTCTACAACCCTCTTCTTCTAAGTTCATCCTAAGGTGAGGATTTTCCTTCAAGCATTTCATTAATAATATCATGATTATCATAAGTTTCTTTTGTGGCATGTGAAGTTGTTTTGTTTTGAATTACTTATCCATATAACATGAAGTTTGATGTGAGACTTGTAATGAATATCATTATATGGTGATGTGATTCCTTTTTTTAGATTTTTGACTAAAAAGCATGTGTATTTGTATTATTTATTTTTGTGAACTCTATGCCCTTATTTTCTTAGTCAATGTATTACAAGTAACATTGGTTTTCATATTGTGATATAAAATATGTGTATAAGATCATCATATGGACATCCCATTATTGTATACTCTTTGTCCCTAAGTTGGTAAAATTATTCGATGTAGAGAGATGGAACCCGTGAGAGGTGTCCATGATGGAAGAATATATCTTGACTTAACTGAGAGAATGAAGTGATTGTTTGTTAATGAATCCTTACATGTACATAATGCTTGATTTGATCCATTTACAGTACATGAGTATTTTAATGAATTTGGTCATGATGTATAACATTGGCTTTTTGGGACATGATGAAATTATAAAACGGGACAATGAATGGACACTAATGATATACAAATTCTCATGAGCCGGGGTTGGTGCTATGGACACTAATCTCGTGCTGTCGGCCTATGCTGGGTTGCTTGCGACTCCTCATAGTGACCACTGAGTTTTATTTAAATCGGTTGTATGCGAAAACACTTAAATAAAGGTGAAACTAAAGTCATGCATTCACTTGGCTCCATGTGGGTGTACGAAATTGAGAATAAGCTAGAGTGTCCTACTTCTCCCATACACTGTCACTTGTAGATTTGGGTTATGAGCGTTCCGTTTCTCACGTGGTCGAGCAAAACTATGGGCTTGTGCGTCCCAAGAACCTCTGGTGACTAGTGGCTAGCGTGAAGTCGTAACAGGGAGTCTCCCACTTCATGTATTGTGATTCTAGCCAAGGTACCTTAGCCAGAGCATGCATTCCATGCATCGCATTAACAAAGATTTTTATTTGATTGTTTTATTTGAATAAAGATATCATTGTGTTGCGTTACTCTGAGTTTTGTACCGTTATTATTATTCTAGATTATCTTGGAGGAAATACTCCCCACTATGATAGCGTTTAATGCTATCCCAAACACAATTTAGATGATGCAGGTGAAGATCCAGGTATTGAACCTGATTTTTAAGGAAAAGAGTTCGATGGTTCGTACGATCACATGGTAGATGACGATGTTAGATAAACTTAATTGATGTTATCATTTATTAAATATTTCTTTTGAGTAGTTGATACATTTATGGAATTGTAATAAGTCTTCAAGAGAAGACATGACTTTGTATTTTAATTAATCAGTATGGATATTGGTTGGTTCCCTTATTTAAACATTAATGATGACGTAGTAAGTTTGATATAATAAGATGATAATTGTTTCTGCCATTGTGCTTGAATGCTATATTTAATTATTTGAAAAATTAGTTATTCCATAAATTACTTAGGAATTCGACCGTCGTGTTATACACGAAAGTCAAAAATCTCGGGTCGTTACAATATGCATGCTCTGGCTAAGGCACCCTGACTAATGAGACGGGACTTAATCCAACTCTTCCCACTAGTCACTAGTCACCAGAGTCCACGATGAAGCGGGTAATTTCACAACTTCATGTCAACAAACCCAGCCAATGGAGGTGATAGCAACCCACCACACTACCATAAGCTAGCGCCGTAACGCCCGCAGGGCTAACCCACCAAGTCGAGTCCCGTGCATGCATGATTAGTTTCATATTTATTTAAGTAGTTTAACACACAGTCAATTTAATGATGCTTAAGATCAACGATCGCTCTTTACCCCATCCCACGGTTCATCATGCCGTAGAATAGTTGTTTCCCTCTACACATCATAGTCAGGACAAGGCACATGGCACGCAATTATTGACAATTTCTCAAGGATTCATCTCAAACATCCACTCTTAGATCCGTTGGCAACTCACCAACAATACATTCATATGGCTTTGCCAAAATATTTCGTCCAACACAATCCTCATGGTTCAATTCTCTTTAACGTATAATTATATTACTTATGGGGCAAAGGGCTTCCACTGATTAAGCATCCGCATGAATAATCCCATATCACATAACACCCTATTCATCATATATACCATAAACATATAAACATCATTTCTTAAGCATAAACTTCACATATATCTCATGTAATCATGTATAATGTCATGATTTCATTTTCAAAACGCACATCACACATTATGTTTCATATCAAATAAAAATTCAGCAAGAGTTTATTAAAGTATTCCATACATCAACTCATGTTCACATGGAAAAAATTCAATAATCATAGATTACATATAACAACGTAGCAAAAACTCCCTATACTATGCATAAGATGGTTAAATGAATCAATATTATTGTGGCTATGCTTTGAAGGAAATCCCTACCTCTAATATTGGTAAATTCGAGGTATTGTTAGAGTCATGAAAACCCTCCTAAGTTCAACCCTAACATGTTTAACATAGATTACATGGTTAGGATGTGATCTTTACAAATGATCGCCTATGATTAGATCTCTATCTATGGTTAGAGAGTAGGGATAAATCTGAAAAATAAATGTGACTTACCACTTCTCAACAGCAGATCTGGAAGGAAAAGAAATAGCAACGTAGAAGTAACAGCAAGAGAACGTGGGTTCTCCTCTCTCTCTCTCCTCCCACGATCTCTCTCTCTCTCTCTCTTTACTTTCGATCTCTCTCTCTCTCTCTCTCTCTCTCTTTACGGTCGATCTCTCTCTCTCTCTCTCTCTTTGGGTTTTCTATAGAGAAGAGGACGTCTAAGGGAGTCATATATGGAGCCCCGAAGTCGATGCAACGTAAAATGGGATTGGTTTCCTAATTGGAGAAGGAAAGTAGTGGGTCCTCCTCTAACGACCTACGTCTCATGTAGACCGTCCAAGGGGAAGGTAGGGTCCATAAGAAGTCATAGTTTCAACCTCGGGCACCCATGCAAAGGAACGGCCCCGATCTAGATCATTTTTTAAGGCAATGGCTTTGAATGGTGAGAGTGTAGCGGGCCATATGGATCACAGGAAGTAGCAAAACTTTGGGGGCATGGGTTTTGGTGGAGTGTAAAACTCAATGGACGGAATGGATCTGGTTGTGGGGCCCATCCTGGAGGACGGTGTGGGTCACCCAGATGGCAGCGGGCGGACACTATAACAGCGTCCGCCGAAGAAGAAGGAAGAGAAAAAAAAACTTTTACATAAAGGTTACGTACGGAACTCGTGTGTAACGCACGGGCTTGACAGGTGGGGTCCACTGTGATGGATAGGAGTTTTCTGCTCCGTCCAATAGGTCAGTGAGATTAAAATGACCGTTGACGTAAAATGTGGGACAATTCTGAGCTGAGGTGGGCCGTTTATTGGCTATTTTCTGATTGGGACATTTGTACTATGATCCAAGGGCCGAAATTTGACGTGTATGGTTATTTTGGGCCTGATAGAGTTCTCCTAAAGTTTTGGCCTAAACGGAACGTGGAAAATTTGTCTACTTAAAACGTGGGGTTTATTTAGTGGCATTTTCGTAATAAACGTAAAACAGAGAGTTTCTCAAAATATGATGCTTCTATACTATTCCAGGGATTATTCCAGGCAACTTTTACAAAAGAATCTCTCTTTAATTTTACATGGATGATTTGTTATGAATTTATCAAATTTAAATTTTGAATAAAAATTAAATAATCAAATAATTAAATAAATACCTTAATAAATAGATAAATAAATTAATTTATACTAAAAATATGGGGCGTTACACTTTACCCCACTTAAAATTGAACTTCGTCCCCGAAGTTTACCTAAAATGAGTCCGCGAATAGTTGGGGGTATTCCCTCTTCATCTCCTCTTCGCTTACCCACGTCGCTTCTTCTTCTCCATGGAATAACCAGAGAACTTTAACTAGAACGATGACTTTAGTGCGAAGGACATGCTCTTTCCAGTCTAGAATGCGTATTGGCTCTTCGACGTACGATGCGTCATCTATAACCTCAATCTTCTCCCACTCAATCACATGGGAATCGTCTCACTCATACTTTCTTAACATTGAGACATGGAAGACGTCATGCACGTTCGACAATTGGGGTGGCAGGGCAAGACGATTCGTTACATCTCGAATACGCTGCAAGATTGCAAATGGGCCTATAAAACGTGGTGATAACTTACCTTTCTTCCCAAACCGTAACATTCCCTTCATTGGTGATACTTTCAACGTCTGGTATCTGCATAATTCTTCTGTCTACTCTGTGCTGTCTGTAACCACTTGCGAATAATTTTTATTTTCTCTGAAGTGAGCTGCACAATCTCTGGCCCGATCAAACTACGCTCTCTAACTTCCGTCCAACAATGCGACGCACGACACGGGCGACCATACAAAGCTTCAAAAGGTGTCATACCTATACTTGCCTGGTAATTGTTATTGCAAGCAAATTCAGCAAGGGGTAAGTAATCTTCCCATTTTCCTTTAAAATCGAGTGCACAGGCTCTCAGCATATCTTCTAATATTTGATTAACTCGTTCGGTCTAACCATCGATTTGGGGGTGAAAAGTTGTACTATACTTGAGGGAGGTACCCATTTCCTGTTGCATCCTTGACCACAACGAGGACGTATAACGTGAATCCCTATCCAAAATGATGGATACTGGCACACCATGCAACCGTACTATTTCTTTCACATACAACTCTGCCAATTCTGATACAGGGGCTGATACACGAGTCGAGACAAAGTGTGCTGACTTAGTAAGGCGATCCACAACAACCCATATAACATCGTGCTTCTTAATCGACCTCGGGAGTCCTGTAATGAAGTCCATTAAAATATGCTCCCATTTCCAGGTAGGAATTTCTGGTTGGTTTAATAATCCGTCTGGCTTCTTGTGCTCAACTTTCACTTGCTGGCATGTGAGACATCTTGACACAAATTCTACAATTTCACACTTCAAATTGTTCCACCAGTATTGCCTTTTCATATCTTGGTACATCTTCGTACTTCCAGGGTGGATCGTTAATTTAAACCTATGCGCATCATCCATTATTTCATGTTTCAATTCTAGGTCGTTAGGTACACACAGGCGATTGCAAAAACGTATTCCTCCATCAGAGCCTACTCGCCAATCCTTGCTACTTTCTGAATCCCTTTCCTTGGTTATTTCTTCTTAAAGTTCCTCATCTTGACATTGAGCATTGATAATTTTTCGAATCAACATTGGTTCTAACACGACATTGCTCAACTATGCCCTACGCCCACCTAAGCTCAACTTGACATTGAAGTCCTTAATAAAGTTTAACATTTCCCACTTCTTAATCGCATAAGACATTGTCTTCTCATGGGTTTTCTTCCTACTGGGTGCATCGGCTACTGCATTAACCTTGCCCGGATTGTAGCATAATTCGATCTAAAAATCCTTCAATGTTTCCATCCAGCGGCGCTGTCGCATATTTAAGTCTTTCTGCTGAAACAGGTATAGACTTCAAACTCTTGTGATCCGTATTCAATTTAAATTGCTTGCCATACAAGTAGTGCCTCCATATTTTGAGCGCAAAAATCACCGCAGCTAAGTCCAGGTCATGCGTAGGGTAATTTTGTTCGTGCCTTCAATTGTCGAGAGGCATATGCTATCACTTTATCTTTCTGCATTAACACACATCCTAGTCCGGATCTTGATGCATCAGTATGCACCACATATTCGACTCCCTCTTCTGGTAGGGTGAGAACCGGAGCTGTTGTTAATAATCCCTTCAGAGTTTGAAATGCTTTTTCTGCCTTGTCGCCCCATTCAAATCGCACACTTTTTCTAGTCAGTTCTGTTAGAGGGCGAGCGATTTTAGAGAACTCTTTGATGAATCTCCTGTAATATCCGGCTAGACCAAGGAAACTTCAAACCTCTGTAACTGTAGTCGGTTGGCTCTAGTGTCAAACAGCATCAACCTTGGACTGATCCACTGCTATACCCTAGTGTGTCACCACATGACCAAGAAATTTCACTTCTTCCTTCCAGAAGTCACACTTTTTAAGCTTGGCATATAATTGGTTGCTCTTTAGAGTCCTCAGGGCTACCTTCAGGTGCTCGATGTGCTCTTCCTCGCTCTTGGAATAACTTAAGATGTCATCGATAAACACAATCACAAACTTGTCTAAATAGGGATTGAACACGCAATTCATCAAATCCATGAACACTACAGGGGCATTAGTTAACCCAAAGGGCATAACTAAAAATTCATAGTGACCATATCTTATCCTGAAGGCGATCTTCGGGATATCTTCCTTCTTAACACGCAACTGATGGTACCCGGACTTTAAATCGATCTTAGAAAAGAATTTTGCTCCTCTCAACTGGTTGAACAGATCATCTATGGGTGGTAAGGGGTATTTATTCTTGATGGTGGCCTGGTTCAACCTCCTGTAATCTATGCACAGCCAAAGTGAACTGTCCTTTTTCCGTACAAATAGAACGAGAGCAGCCCAGGGTGAAACACTTGGGCGAATGAATCCTTGGTCCAGGAGTTCTTCTAACTGTACCTTCAGTTCTTGCAATTCTACTGGTGCCATCCGGTATACTGGTAAAGCTATTGGAGATGTGCCAGGCATGAGATCAATAGCGAAGTCTACCTCACGCTCAGGAGGCAACCCGGGAATATTCTGGAAAACTTCTGGAAACTCTGCCACTACAGGAATTCGATCAACAGCTAACTCAGGCTGCTCTTCTTCTATTATGCTCATCAAACATTCAATCACTTCCTTCCTCTTCTTGCCCTGGAAGACTAATGGGTCTTGGCCAGGGAGAGCTAGAGAGATAGTCCTGGCATGGCAATCCAAACTCACAAAATGTTTAGAAAGCCAGTCCATACCTAAAATCACATTGAATGCTCTCATATTCATTACCACTAGATCAGCTTTGAAAGTGACCTCGTCGATAGTCAAAGGACATTCTCGACATACCTTTCTCAATTCAACAATTCGACCTATGGGTGTAGCTACTACAACTGATTCGTCTAAGCGATCAATCCGAAGGTTTAATTGTGCTAGCATAGATGCAGAGATAAAGCTAATAGACGCGCCACTATCGAATAAAATCACAGCAGGAACGTCATGAATGTAAATTGTACCTTCGACGGCTCGAGGTTCTTCTTCCACATTGTCTGGCGGTGCCATGGCAAAAGGACGGCCCTGATTCCTCTGATTCGAGCCCGATGTCTCTTTTCTCTGCGCTGGAGGACGAGTAAGTTGTGCTGGGTTTGGTGTTTGCTGAGGTCGCTGAATTCGGTTGTCCCCACGTGAAGCTGCCTTCTTTTCATCTGTTATCTTCTTATAACAGTCCGCGATCTGATGTCCTAGCTTCCCACAATAGAAGCAGCCTCTCTTCTCTTGAGTCTAACATTGTTCGGGCACATTGTTCTGATGGTAAGCTGGCTTGAGTCTCTTCTCAGGAATAGGTGGGATACTTGGTGGTACCCTATTCTTTAATGTTGCTGGCCTGGCTTGATTACGATGTTGTAAGTAACGTTCTGTGTCCTTCCCTGTTATCATAGCACGGTCCATAATTTTTTCATACGAATGGAGTTTCAGTATGCTAATCTTGGACCGGATACTTGGCCTTAATCCCTCTTGAAATTCATGAATCTTATATTCTGGATCTTCCACTGCTTTAAGCATATAACTTGCCAATTCTGCAAACTTGTCTTCGTATTGGGTTACAGTCATGCTTCCTTGTTCTAACTTAAAGAATTCTGTCATCTTTTCCTTTCGATAGGCTTTGGGGAAGTACTTATCATGGAATTTGACACGAAAGGTCTCCCATGTCCACTGATAATCTGCTGGGGTCCATCTCTTAGTCGCTTCCCACCATACGTGAGCAGGTCCTTCTAACATGTAGGCAGCTAACGTGACTCTTTGATGGAGGGGGCATGCCATGGTGTCTAGCTTCTTTGCCATCTGTTTAATCCAATAGTCTGCTTTAGTCGGTTCAGGGCTACCAACGAATGGCTCTGGACGCAGCTTCATAAACATTTCTATCAATATAGTTTCTTCTAGTAGGGAAAATCTAGGCTGCATCACAGGTGGCGCTTGATTGGGTGCTGGGGGTGGTGTTCGGGCCTCTGGGCGATCCTGAGGTATAGGCGGTGCTTGACTGGGTGTTAAGGTGGTACTTGGGCCTCTGGTTGGTTCTGAGGTGTAGGTGGCACTTGATTCGAGGTTTGGCCCGGTGTCATTAAGGTCACGAGTCTTATCAAAAGGAACTGGTGTCTAGCTTGTTGCTCTTGCTATTGTATTTGCTGTTGGTGCATCATGCCTGTTAGCCTGTCGAAAGCTCTAAATGTGGCTTCCCAAGGTTGTGGGCCGGTTGGAGGAGGTGAGGCATCATCCTCAGATGGTGGTTCCTGTCGGAAAGTAGTTGTGGGGATGGACTTT
The DNA here is from genome assembly GCA_003013855.2 of Liriodendron chinense. Lineage (NCBI taxonomy): Eukaryota > Viridiplantae > Streptophyta > Magnoliopsida > Magnoliales > Magnoliaceae > Liriodendron > Liriodendron chinense. The sequence goes on from PVNU02000719.1 coordinate 439,586, forward strand.
ACACTCTTCTTCTTTTTTGGGGCCATCACCAACTATGGTAAGGTTCACGAATTTGATGTGCAGCACCTGATTACACTCCCGGAATTTTATCTTTCAACTTAGGCATCTGTTTCCTCTGAAATTTGAAACATAGATAGCATATTAGGAGAGGAACATCCTAAAATTTTCTCAGATTAAAATTCGGAATGTAAACTGGAGTTCTAACCACTGTTACCTCAAAAATTGCTGCAGATCAGCACTGAATTTTGCAAGATCTCACCCATTAACGGAATTTTTCTGATTTTTTTGTTCATCCAACTGATATGAAATTTTACAGAGGTATTCTAGGTTGAGTTATAAGTCTAAAAATAAAATTTTGAATTTTTATACTCTCTGAAAATCCATCTATAATTGTAGCATTACATATAGGTCAAACAATCTGTCCTAAGAGCAAAAATCATGGAAAAATTAGAAACTTGTGTTTTCCGATAGAGTTACATTATTCTACTCAGCGGGTGTGCTGAGATAAGTATGGGGAATGAATAAGAGCTCCAAAAGATAAATGGTAGGTGGGAGTTTTCCTCACAAGACCCTAAACTCACATCTCTACGTCCAACGACTACCCTATTGATTCCAAGGGAAACCTAGGTGTGGGTTTCTAAGTTCGAACACTTCATACAACCATTCGTGGACGTTCCTAGATTTAATTTATCACTAGTTTCAGGGGCTTAATCCCTAGGGTGAATTCATTACGCGATGGGTTGGGCCTCACACCCAAAGTCCCGTTTTATGCTTTGATACCAACTTGTAACGCCCCAAAATTTAAACTCTCGTAGATGACACGATTGGCCAAATTTTTTAGTGTTAACTCATATGTGTTAGGGTTGCGTTTCCACACATTCACCCGTAAACACATACATGTGTGACATTCATATTATAACGACGGAAAATTAATGTTCTTATTCCATAACTTTCTACTCTAGATTCTCAATCAAATGTACGAAAAGAAATCATGTCCAACTCAATGTTTTAGCTAGTGTGTTCTGAGAGACTTATTACATAATCAAGGGAAATTAAATTTACTGTAATAAAAAACTAAACAAAAACATCTTCATGCTACTTCGGCTTCATCGTCTGCCATTTGCTGCCACGAGCCTTCATACTCCTCACCTTGTAAATCGGCCTCGTCTACTGGATCGTTACGTGCGATGTCTGAAATGGTGTTTTGAAAACACCCTCCCAGAAGGACGTGAGTTGCTCGCGATCAACTCAGTAAGGGTCACCCACCAAGAATATCACAACAATATTTAAACATAAAGAGCATACCCAATTCAAAACAGGCATGAGAAATCTTGTTTAATGCAATGCATGATATGCATGCTCTGGCTAAGGCACCCTGACTAATGAGACGGGACTTAATCCAACTCTTCCCACTAGTCACTAGTCACCAGAGTCCACGATGAAGCGGGTAATTTCACAACTTCATGTCAACAAACCCAGCCAATGGAGGTGATAGCAACCCACCACACTACCATAAGCTAGCGCCGTAACGCCCGCAGGGCTAACCCACCAAGTCGAGTCCCGTGCATGCATGATTAGTTTCATATTTATTTAAGTAGTTTAACACACAGTCAATTTAATGATGTTTAAGATCAACGATCGCTCTTTACCCCATCCCACGGTTCATCATGCCGTAGAATAGTCGTTTCCCTTCAACGGAGACCAACCGTGAAAGGGCGTACACATCATAGTCAGGACAAGGCACATGGCACGCAATTATTGACAATTTCTCAAGGATTCATCTCAAACATCCACTCTTAGATCCGTTGGCAACTCACCAACAATACATTCATATAGCTTTGCCAAAATATTCCATCCAACACAATCTTCATGGTTCAATTCTCTTTAACGTATAATTATATTACTTATGGGGCAAAAGGCTTCCACTGATTAAGCATCCGCATGAGTAATCCCATATCACATAACACCCTATTCATCTATATACCATAAAGCATATAAACATCATTTCTTAAGCATAAACTTCACATATATCTCATGTAAGCATGTATAATGTCATGATTTCATTTTCAAAACACACATCACACATTATGTTTCATATCAAATAAAAATTCAGCAAGAGTTTATTAAAGTATTACATACATCAACTCATGTTCACATGAAAAAAATTCAATAATCATAGATTAAATATAACAACGTAGCAAAAACTCCCTATACTATGCATAAGATGGTTAAATAAATCAATATTATTGTGGCTATGCTTTGAAGGAAATCCTTACCTCTAATATTGGTAGATTCGAGGTATTGTTAGAGTCGTGAAAACCCTCCTAAGTTCAACCCTAACATGTTTAAGATAGATTAGATGGTTAGGATGTAATCTTTACAAATGATCGCCTATGATTAGATCTCTATCTATGGTTAGAGAGTAGGGATAAATCTAGGAAATAAATGTGACTTACCACTTCTCAACAGCAGATCTGGAAGGAAAAGGAATAGCAACGTAGAAGTAACAACAAGAGAACGTGGGTTCTCCTCTCTCTCTCTCCTCCCACGATCTCTCTCTCTCTCTCTCTCTCTCTCTCTCTCTCTTTACCGTCGATCTCTTTCTCTCTCTTAGGGTTTTCTATAGAGTAGAGGACGTCTAAGGGAGCCATATATGGAGCCCCGAAGTCGATGCAATGTAAAATGGGATTGGTTTCCTAATTGGAGAAGGAATGTAGTGGGTCCTCCTCTAATGACCTACATCTCATGGAGACCGTCCAAGGGGAAGGTAGGGTCCATAAGAAGTCATAGTTTCAACCTCGGGCACCCATGCAAAGGAACGGCCCCGATCTAGATCATTTTTTAAGGCAATGGCTTTGAATGGTGAGAGTGTAGCGGGCCATATGGATCGCAGGAAGTAGCAAAACTTTGGGGGCATGGGTTTTGGTGGAGTGCAAAACTAATGGACAGAATGGATCTGGTTGTGGGGCCCATCCTGGAGGACGGTGTGGGTCACCCAGATGGCAGCGGGCGGACGCTGTTACAGCGTCCGCCGAAGAAGAAGGAAGAGAAAAAAAAACTTTTACATAAAGGTTACGTACGGAACTCGTGTGTAACACACGGGCTTGACAGGTGGGGTCCACTGTGATGGATCGGAGTTTTCCGCTCCATCCAATAGGTCAGTGAGATTAAAATAACCGTTGACGTGAAATGTGGGACAAGTCTGAGCTGAGGTGGGCCATTTATTGGCTATTTTCTGTTCGGGACATTTATACTATGATCTAAGGGTCGAAATTTGACGTGTACGGTTATTTTGGGCCTGATAGAGTTCTCCCAAAGTTTCAACCTAAACGGAACGTGAGAAATTAGTCTACTTAAAACGTAGGGTTTATTTAGTGGCATTTTCATTATAAACGTAAAACGGAGAGTTTCTCAAAATCTGATGCTTTTATACTGTTTCAGGGATTATTCCAGGCAACCTTTACCAAAGGATCTCTCTTTGATTTTACATGGATGATTTGTTATGAATTTATCAAATTTAAATTTTGAATAAAAATTAAATAATCAAATAATTAAATAAATACCTAAATAAATAGATAAATAAATTAATTTATACTAAAAATATGGGGCGTTACAGAATTTTTCAAGGTTGCCCATATATATGAGGTGAACCTAATGGACGGTCGATGATTTGACTGTCTGCTTCTGAAAGCACTGTGGCACACTTTTTTATAATTTAAATTCTTATCAAAAAAAAAAGAAGAAGAAGAAGAAGAAGAGGGTGCTGTTTTGAGAAGTATATGATATTTGCACTTGCTACCCAAGCGAGAACACAACAATTGCAATCTATGTTTCAATTAAAAAAAAAAAAAAGGAATCCATGTTTCAATAGCGCCTATAGAAATCAAATTAGAGAATGATTTTTTCCTTCAGTTTCCATGTTTGAAGGAAATCCACCTCATACACGGGTTTTCGATTCGGATGCACCTCATCTGGGTCAACTTGGACTTAGTTGGATCCGTTCTAGTGGGATGCCTTCAGTCGCCTTCATCAAAAGCTACTTTCCCATAATAACAGTTTAATATTAGTGGTCCCCACCTTCAATTTTTGGAGCTGATTTCGAGCCATTGAAAATTTAAATTTCATATTCTAAATTCATCTATAAGTAGTGATGATAAAAATCATCCATTCAGCGCAATTTTCTAGAAGTGGCTCTTACATTAAAGAATCTGCCACGGTTCTAATCATTGGAGCACTGTGGTCTAGTAGCCCATCTGAGTGAAACTGCCTGATTTGTTAGGCTGACCATCGAGGTGCTATATTCCATATTGTTTAAGGCTCCACATGTGTTGAATTAGAGGGCAAGCTCTAACCATGTGGCAAGCCTTAGAGCATACGTTCGTACCAACCTATGTTAAACTGATGCATAAAATGTGATGCACACCGGTTCGGGTTTCTAATAGGTAAGATCCGATTAAGTTGGCGAGTCACAGAGCATACACCCAGACTAATGTTAAAGCAAAGATGAGATCGATGCAATATGTATAAATGAGATAAGCAGGGGGGTTGAGAAGGGGGTATATGTTGAACAATGCTAATGCAGGGTTGAACAAAACTAGTTTAAGCTGGGTGGACGGAGCTGTCACAAGGGGTTGGATAGAGTGGTTTGGGTTTAGAATTAGATGGCTCGAGAGGCTAGGGCTAGGGTTGAACCGAGCCTAGGTAGGCTCACTTCTTCACTCTTGCTCTCCTTGGTGAGGGGTGGCTAGGTTAGATGGCTAAGGCTAGGACCAGGGGCTAGGCTAGGCTAAGACCAAGGCTAGGTTAGGGAATGCTTGGATGAGATTTTTAAGAGGAAGAGGTGTGGTGGGATTTGTGGATGATGAGAGGATGCTTGAAATGAGATGGGGAGGGGGCTATTTATAGCCCCCAACCTTAGTTTTCTAGTAATTGTGGGTAAGTTCAGGGGCAAAATATGGTTGGATGCTGAGATTTAAGATTGTCATGTGGAAAGAGATGGATGGTTGGAGGGGATGGTAAGATTGTGATTTTCGCTTAAAAGAAGGGCATCGGGGTAAATACGTATTTGTCGCACACTTAGTGGGGTAATCGGGCTACTCGCATGATTCAGGGAGGAAATGGCCCGGAGAGGAGGCCTGCCACATGGCCGGCGGTACCCAGGGTACAACCAACCTCTAGAGAGGTCCCCTTCTTTAGCCAGACCTGCCCTCAAGCGTGTGGCATGCCATGTTTTGAGGCCTTGGTTCTTTTGGGCTTAATGGTTTAGGCTTAATAAGATGAGTTGACTTAGTTGATGGGTAAGGTTATGCTAACTGGGTGAGTAGACTCAGTAGGTTGACTCAAACTCAACTGAGTCCTAAAA